>JAQFVV010006635.1:0-58286 GCA_028023455.1 Epiperipatus broadwayi | reverse complement strand
AAAACGGTTGTATGTGGGTCCGGTTACATTTATATATATATATATATACATTTTTAATGAATGGTCAAAAGTGTTAGTATTTTTTTTCTAAACAGTAACAAAACACTGAGGCAACACATTAATTGAAAACGTTTACTTTCAGCACTATGTAACATTTACCCATAGGCCTACTTCAAGCTTTTATCTGAAATATGATTTAGGAAAGCAATCATATAATGCAGAAAACCTAGATAGCTAAGTAATTTCCATTTATATTTCCATTTTCATCGTAAATATTTCCCATAAAATTATTACTCATTTTTAGTTATTTTACTTTGCTGTATACTCTTGTCAATGTTAATCGTCCAAGTGATATCATGTCATTTAATATCTTCTGTTGAATTTTGATAAATACATTTCAGAATTCGACAAACCTAAATTTGAGGTGCAATCACAGCAGAAATTTATGTAAAATCAAATACCTTTCCATAATTTCCAAACTCAAAGCAAAATAGCAGCCCTTATTTCATAGTCTTTTTCATAAATTTTCATGCAACTTTGTTAAATTCAGTTTGTTTGTGTTTGTTTTGAATCCAAAGATATTTATAGACCAATTGCAATAGTTTTTATGTTGATATGAGAAAAGAGTGACAGGACTCATATTTCTTTCTTTTCATTTTTTTAAAATACTAATATTACTACTATATCAATTCAATCATCTGATTTACCTTGAACATTTAAACATTATATTTTGTCTATTTATTTATCTATTTTAGCAAACTATCCATACAGTAATTCCACCAAGTGAAACCTTCATAATCGAAGAATGCAAGAAGATTTGTGCATAAAATCCCTATCTAGAGACTACTTATCTAATATCCCAGACTAGTTTCTAGCTTGGGTTTTCATCAGTGAGGAGTCTTGGATTTGAAAGGTACTGCTACTAAGAGCCTGTGTAAGTATACAAAATGGTTATCTACTTTTTTAAAAATATCTATCACTACTTTTTTTTTATTTTATGAGACTATTCTATTTCTCATACACTGAATTATATGTCTCATTTCTTACATTATTTAGAATTTTAAAAGTGTTCTCTGAATTATAGGGACTATATTTTTCTTTATTACTATTATAATGGTATGACTCAACCTCATAACCCTATCAGCCATGCAAGGGTGCTACTAGGCTATTTGAACCTTGAAAATTTATAAAGGCAGCAGATACATATAGGAGAGGTTACTCTTTTGTTAAACCAAAAACCCCAGTCACTAATTCTTGGAAGAGCTGAGCTTATATATCAAGCTGTTTATTTAAAAATTTTCTAACTCTTGATTTAAAAAAAAATATTATTAATAAAAATATATAAAAATAAGTTACTCCAAAATTAATTAAACAAAACATTTTTATTATCATGCACACACACATTAAAAGGAAAAATTCTGGAGACTAAATTACTTATTGAATAAATTTAATTTACATTATATGCACAGATGGGTACATTTAATAGATTTAAGTTTTAATATTTTGCTAAGTGCAAATATGCTATATAGAATTCCCATTAAATTAACTCGATTCTTTTAACTCCAGGCTACAAGTTCACATCCAAATCACTGCCAGCTTACTGATGTACTGATGTGATCAATGCAAAATGAGTATGTTAGCATTAAAAAACCATGCTGACATGAATGAGCATCTGTAGCATGATATTATTAAAGAAATAATGACACTCATTCAGTATCAATATGTTGTCTGGAAATATATATAAAAGAAATGCTCTATAAATGGAAATAGAAGTCTTTGCCAGTTTAATGTTTCAACCATAGTGTAAGAAAATTAATGGTATAGGAAATACGTTTATGGCCATTGGCAACATGTTGGCTACACTTTTGGGTCATACATTCAGTTGTGTACCATGCCCTGTATGCTAACACAGCACAAGGGAATGAGAATCCAATGTTTCTCCAAAGATGACATTGACATATAACACCCACACATCCCTCTACTGGCACATATTCAACTACAAAACAAATAACCCAAAATTAACCCACTTACACTAACATAATTTTATGAATCTATGCAGCCATTTACACCTATTTTTAAATTATTAATTTAAAAGAAATTATGAGAATGGAAATAATAATAATAGTAAACATATTAAAAGAAAAATATAACCAATAATTTAAATTTCTGCTTAATCAGGGTTAGGTACTATTTAGATTTAATTATTTGAAAAGTTCTTATTTTAAATTATTAAAGTTGATATCTTATTTAAGACGAAAGTTTATACTTTCCATGGCTTCAGATTACTGGATTCTGTCTTTGCAGTTCTTGATGCATTGCACAACTACATTTGAAGTCCATTTAATATTAATGTTGTTTTCAAGACAACAAGTCCATCATTTCCATTTTCCAAAAACCATTACTCTGGAGGCCATCTCAGCTAGTGCAAATACAGGAAAAATGAAAACTTATTGCATGACCCATATATTTTGGAGATCTGCAATACATGTAAATACATTTAAATAATTATGTAATCAATGAAAGCAATATAAAAGAACGAAACTTCTCTTAGCAAAAGTTTTCTTTTCTTCCTTTTATATCATATTGAATTCCTTATAATAGTGCTATCTTTTCTTTTCATTGATTAAAAAGTATTTGCTTTAATATTTTTTTTCATAATTTTCTTTCTCATTTTACATTTTAGGTTTCTCTTATAGTTTGCCTATCCATTTTACAATTATATATTTTTATGTTCTTATTAATTATTTTGCAGTTAATCTTCTAAATTGATCATTATAAAATATTTTTATACTTTTTTTTTTTACACATTGTGTTGTTTTAAAGTAAAAATGTACTAATCAATTGCTGGTTTGTATATCAACTATTTGTGTAGCACTTCCTACTATAATATCAGTCATAATCTTATTTATCTCATTCAATTGTAAACTTTGTTTTAAAATTTATTAATATTTTAAAACAATTTGTAAATTATGTTAAAATTTCACTGGAATATTTCTGGAAGATTAGTGATATCAGGTGTTGATATCATTTTTTTTTTTTAATATCCTGTGTCTTTTTAGATTTTCAGTAATATGTTTCTTACAATCTCAGTTAATGATCACTATTTTTTGGACTGAATTTATTAAGGACATTATAATTTTGAATGCACATTTTATGGTAATCAAAATATTATATAACTCCTCTTACTTACATTTGGATCCTTGCATATCTATCCCTGTTTTGGATTTTTTCCAAAAATTCATTTTTAATAAATATATTTTCTTTTCCTAAAAATTTCACATTTCTCTATATCTTTATTTCAATACCTTCAAGAGTATTAATATTAATTTATATGGCTTGGGGTCCTCTCTTCTGTGTTCATAACAAAATTTAGTAATAGTTCTTTTATTTTTGAATTGTTTTTTAGATCTAGCATTAAAATCTTGCATATTTATTTTAAATGTTGTTTGGACTTTCTGAATATCAATATTTATTTTTTCATTAGAATAAAAATTTGTTAACACAAGCTTGAGTCATTTCGATTTAAGTTTTTTTTATTAAACTGAATATTTAATTTGTCACTCAATCTGATAAATCATCAATTTCCATGATGTTATTCATTCATCTTTGATCTATAATAAATCCTATAACAGTTGAGATTCCAATGTTTGCATCTTTATAGTAAAGTACATGTTCACTTTTCAAATCATTCACTTTTTTTTTTAACTTTCCAAAAAGTGACAAAGTTCTATTTAAAATTAAATATTTCATTTTCCATTTCTTACAATCTTCTTTTAAAGTTATTAAATAATAAAATATATATATATATAAACTAATTATTATAATATGTTTTTATGTATCATTGATCTAATAAAAAAAAAAAAAAATCAACGAACAATAATAAACAATCTTCTTCTTACAGAAAAAAAAACTATGAAAAACTACATAAATGTCCAAAAACAAACGTTTATATGTTTTAAATGAAAAGAGCTCTAATACTATTACTATTTGGGCAATATACATTAATACCATCTATGACAAATATTATCTTCAGCAAAAACTAATGCATATAGAAAGTCTTATTAAAATTTATGAAGTAAAAGCATAGAATTAATTATCTAGTGTGTTATTTTGGCTAAGATACTTGTACAATAATTATAAAGGTTTGGGAAAGTGTTTGTTCAGTAACAATAAAACTAGTCAACCAACAAGTAACGTGATACTGGAAAATGCAATAAATAATTGTGATTGGATAAAATTGCTGTTCAACCTCTGATATTTCAGTAAAACATTTATAAGAGAGAGTAGGTCTGGATTGCAACACTTGTTTTAATGTAGAAAGACCTACAGCTGAAGAAACAAACAATTGAAATGCCCCTATTATAAAGATCTTTCATAAAAAGATTAAAGCAAGCTATTACGTATTCAATTTTTCAATTATGCTAGTGATATCTTGTAAATTTCTAATTGATAAAAATTAAAAATAATAACAATTAGTAAAAGTTTAAAAATATAAATGGCTATTGTGATTATTTGAGTGGCATTAAAATCTTCATTTAATACAAAAAACAAAAACAAAAAAACAACAGTCTTTATTTTTAAGTAAACTTCTAACTTTTATATTAAAATACATAAGTAGTTTTAAAATATCAAATAGTAAATAAGAATGAAATAAAATTTCAGTATCATAGATACATTTTTATTTCTAAAATTTTGGGAAACCAAAAGAAAACTATAATAACTTATAACAATCTTCTCTCGTCTCTTTTATTGTTGCTGAATAAATGACTGTTAAAATGACGTTTGTTTTAAAGTGGGTTATTCTATCTGTCTATTTATCTATCTATCGGTTGATTAATCGATCTATCCACCCATTCACCCATCTATCATCTATCTATATATCTACCTATCTATTTAACTACATATTTACTTACCCACCTAACTTCTTATCTGCCTACCTATTTTATCTATCTATCTACCTATCTGTCTGCCTGTCTAGCTACCCACCCAACTATCTATCGATATATCTATCTATCCATCTAACTACTTATCTACATATCCACCTAACTCTATTTATTTGTCTGTTCATCTGTCTATTTATCTGCCTATCTACCTACTTTTCTAACATCTATCTATCTATCTATCTATCTATCTATCTATCTATCTATCTATCTATCTATCTATCTATCTATCTATCTATCTATCTATCTATCTATCTATCTATCTATCTATCTATCTATCTATCTATCTATCTATCTATCTATCTATCTATCTATCTATCTATCTATCTATCTATCTATCTATCTATCTATCTATCTATCTATCTATCTATCTATCTATCTATCTATCTATCTATCTATCTATCTATCTATCTATCTATCTATCTATCTATCTATCTATCTATCTATCTATCTATCTATCTATCTATCTAGATAGATATCTAGATAGATAGATAGATAGATAGATAGATAGATAGATAGATAGATAGATAGATAGATAGACATTAAAATGAAGCGCATAAGTAAAAGATGCAAATATATATTTCAGAATTGTCCATGTAAATATATGTTTCTCTATTATTATTATTAATTAATATATAGTAATGTTGTGACTGAATCACACCAGATATCTCAAATAAACCTATAAAACTATTTATTTTTATTAAAATCATAAAAGTATTTGGAAAATAATTATTTGGTACAAAGATATTATCTGAATGGATAATATGATCCTGTCAAAACATAATTTAGACAGCAATCAAACATATAGGTACTGCAGAACTGCAGCATCCCATATAACATTCAATATTATGAGTCTTTTTTTATACTTGAACATTATATAATACTTAAGATAATGTCAGTAGCCATCTGCTAGTTCTTGAAAAATTGCAAAATTTTTTGTATGGATTTATCAATTTTACAATTCCAGTGATATACTGTTTGGCTGTTGTGGCATGCACACATGCCAAAGATAAAAAGCTCCACTCTAGATAGAGAGAGCACTGTTTCTCATGCAGTGCTGACTTCCCTATTTTTAATAACATTCAACATACTGATTTAATGAGTCTTTTTTTCTTTCTTTATACTTGTACATTATGTAATCCTTAAGCTTGGTTTCAGTAGCCATCCCCTAGTTCATAAAAAAATTACAAAAATTCTTGTATAGAATTGTGTGTTTCACAATTACCATGATGTTACATATGGTTGTTGTGTGCACATGCACATATCTGAGTTAAAGTATATGGTAGGTAGAGCAAGCATTATTGTTCATGCACTGCCAACCTTGCTCTATTTTCTAAACATTCAACATACTCAGTTAATGATTTTTTTTTCTTTTTTTATATTTGTTCCTTATATAATCCTTAAATCTAATGTCAGTAGCCATTTTTTAGTTTATGAAAAAATTACAAAAATCTTTGTATAGAACTATGCACTTCACATTTCCTATGACACAAGGTTTTGCTATTTGCACATGTGTACATCTGAGATAAAAACAATGACAAGCCTGTTGTGCAACTGTAAGGTAGTGTTCTTTTTAAATCAATGTATATCATGCTTAAAAGCTATGTACCCTATTTTTGAATGTGATAAAGTGTAGAATTTATCATGAATTCAGGTATTCTATTTAATTCACAGTTTTGTTTTGGTTCATCTATTTTACAAAAAAAAAAATTAAGTAATTTAACTGTGACCTACTTGCATCCCCAAGAAATAAGGTCTGTGACTGTAAGTGAACTTCAACTGCTTACATTTTTACACTTGTCTGTCTATAAGGAAGTTGCAGTTAAGAAAAGAGACCATTCAACACCAGATATTCATCTCAACCAGAAATAAGTAACAATAAGATATATATTTGTAGCTTAAATTTTTAGTAGTACCAATAGAAAAGTTGGCTTTATGGCTGTGAAGTAAAAAAAAGCATTGTTATGCTTCCTGGGTTTGCTGTTTAGAGGTGATATAATATGGACAAAAGACAGTTTTAGAAATATAAGCAAAATGAAAAAAAAACAGAAAAACATGGGAGGTCAAAGAAGATATTGAAAGTATGATTTCCCTGTCACTTTTAGGAAATGTAAATATTAAGAAGAAACTAACTGAGACATACAGACTTTCAATCAATGAGAATAACATAAAGGTTAAAAAGAACTAAAATTTTATCCAAAATAATAGACTATATTATCTTTTGTGGAAACTTTGTAACTCCTTTACATGAACATGATGAAAAAGGCAATTCAGTAAATCCAGAGTTACATAAAAGATTAATATATTTTGCATCTAAATTAGATCCATATTTGAAGAATCACTTAGAAGCCAGTACAGTCTTCAAAGATGTTTCTAAAACCATTCAGAATGGGATACATAATTAAAACAATGGCAAGTAGTCTGAAACAGCATCCCCTTAAATTTTGCTTATGAGTTGCCACTGAATGGAATAAATCTGATATATATATATATATAATATAAATAATATATATATATATATAATATAAATAAAATGTCTGTTAATTAAAACAAAATTGTAATTATAATTGAAATAATAAATTTAATGGTTTACAAACTATTATAAAAAATCCTTAAATCCACAGAAGTACTTTCGGTTAATTTCTTAAACTTGCTTCAACTGCCATCAAATTAAAAAAAAACAAAAACAAAGCAGAAACAAATGTCATCAATTCAAGTCCCACAAATCTCGTATTTTATTGTTAGCAGCGTGTCTATTTATTAACTGCATTTTATTCCTATTTATAAAAACTGCCTCTTTAATTTTTCTTTTATTATGGTTTCTCTCTTCATGAAGAATTTTCACATTTTCAAAATCAAATTTAAATTTATATTTACATGTTTTTTCATGATCAAAGAAAACTAAAAGAGACATTAAATCACCATTATTTTTACTTTTTACACACTTATATAACAATTCATGCTTCCTCAATCTCTTCTCAATACTGCACCTAGTTTCACCTATATATGATGGCATATAATCACAAAAATTTGATATAAAGACATTACTTTTCTGCTTATATATATATTTAAATAAAAGATTTTCAAGGATTTACATATTTAGATGTTGGAGAATTATTTGAAAAAATACGTAGAAAATTTTTGTTAAATTATTAGCATATATATATATGTATGCAATTATGAAGTGAATAAATTTTTCAAACAGCTAATTATTCACAAACTTCATAAAAGAATCTACAAAAATATCAAGTAGGTTGTATATTCACAAATGTTTTATTAAATCCTTCTTCAATTCTTCCACTTTAAGCAAAGATTAAAAAGTTAATATCTATGGGTGGTAGGTAATTGGCTCAGAAGATATTAATTTCCATTTCTGATCATAAAGTTAGTTTTAATAGAAAATATGGAACAACAAATGTTTTGTGGTTCTCAAGAATCCCATTTCTTGAACCATCATTTTCCAGCTGTTTAATGAAAATCTTGATATTGTATTTTGAATTGAGGTAAGTCTTAGATGGTAAAACTATTTTTTTGGTTAGTGATAAGTCTGTTCTACTAAATACATTTTAAAATATATTTTCTGTGAGACAAATTACTTTTGAGACTGGTAAAATGAATATGTGAGAAGACCGAAAGCTACTATACAAAAGTGTATTTGAATGAGCAATTAATATTTTTCAAAGTAATATTTAATTACATGTACAAAAATTTAGTGTAGATATTTTTTCCCCTATAGAAACACAGTATTCACTAGCATGACCTGATAATTCTTAAGGAAACCATCTTTAGAGTGTTTACATTATAACCTCAAGTATTTTAACCTTGAGTAAATGAGAAAATAAAATGAACATAATGAAAATGATAAAGTTAACCATTGTAAGTCTGAAGAACAACATTTAGAAGATTCAATGTATGATGCTTTTCAGAGTAATAAGTTTTATGCAATACTATCACTCCAACAAGCAACAACAAACATTAGTATAGAGGATATTAATAATATTGCATGCCCAAGCATATCTTATAAAAAATTGACACACAAATAAAGAAAAATATGGCAAAGGAAATAATCTTGATCGAGGTGATAAAATATTTATCCTAAAAGAGTAGTTAAAGAAAGAGAAACAAAGGATTCACTTCATGATTACTCATAAATAGCACAGAATAAGATTTTATTTTAACACATTGTTGCATCCAAGTTACATTTAGTTTACAGAATGTTTCCTTATTGTTCAAATAAAAAGTTAAATGACATCATTCTTTAAACAAGATTTAGACATTTTTCATATTTCTATTAATAGATTTTGCTACTGTTCATAAAGTCAAAGCTATATTATCATACATATGAATCTCCTGTATCTGTTTCTAGAAAATCTCTAACAAATATGTAAATTTTGTGAAAGATATGAAGCCAATGGGAGGCCATTAGCAAAATTTTGTATCAGCTATGATTATCATTTATTGTCATTTGAATTTTTCTATCAGAAAAGGTTTTGCTAAATAAGATTTTTTTTTTTGCTTTAAGAATTTTTACAACATTCAAAGAGACTTCTTTTTTATCACATTCATAGACTAAGATTAGATCAGTAAAGGTATTACTGGTTCTTAGCTTATTTAGTGATAAAATAGTTCTTAACTATTCTGTCAAATAGCTTGTTAGGAATATAAAAATGATATAATATAAAAACAATTTTGACTAATGCTGGTATAAAGACTGCCATAGTATACTTTCACACCAAATTTTTGAATAATTTTTGTATTTGAGTAATGTTATAAAATATCTTTGTCAACCAGTTTTCAACATTTAACAAACTTTGGAAGTATGATTTTTTATTTCTATGCATTATCCCAGACCAAAGAAATCAAAGGCAATTTCAAGTTTATTACTGTCAATTGGTTATCCTAGTAAGACATTAGAGAAATGCTATAAAAGAGAAACTATAATTAATATCAAGGAATTTACATTCTTGGTATCATCATCATCATCAACCATTATCAATCCACTGCAGAATGAAGGTCTCTCCAAATTTAATCCATCTTCTCCGATCTTTAGCTTCTCTTCTCCACATCACCCTGCACACTTTCTTATTTCATCCATCCATCTCAGATGTGGTCTCTTTCTGGGTCTTTTACAATCTCCTGGAATCCAGCTTAAAATTTCAATTGTCCATCTATTATCATCTCTTCTAGCAATATGTACAGCCCAACTCCACTTCAATCTTTTAATTTTTTCAATGAGGTCAGTAACACCTGTTTGTTCTCTTACCCATACATTGCGTTTTTGATCTCTTCTTGTTACTCCCAACATACACCTCTCCATACTTCTTTGAGTGGTTTGAAGTCTCTGTATTGCTCTTCTATTGAGTGTGCAAGTCTCAGATCCATAAGTAAGAACTGGTAAAACACATTTGTAAAAAACCTTCCTTTTCAAACACATAGGCATATTTCCTTTTAGTATCAAGTTATTTCTACCAAAAGCACTCCAACCAAGTTTAATTCTGATTAATTTCCTCTATTATGTTTCCATCTGTATTAATAATCTGATCAAGGTATTTGTAACTGTTAACTTCTTCTAATTCAACAGAATCAATCTTATTTTCATATCTTGAACAAATCGATTAAACATTACTTTTTTTTTTTTTATCTTTAGTCCTACTTTCATCTGATAACTCCTGCAACATTTCCTGCAGCTCTGAAGCATTATTTGCAAAAACAACTACATCATCTGCGAAATCTAAATGACTTAAATAATCTCCATTTACTTTCACTCCTTTAGTTTCCCATTTTAATCCACAAAATACTTCTTGCAGCACTGCTGTAAAAAGTTTTGGAGATATGGAATCACCTTGTCTTACACCTTTCTCAATGTTGACTTTCCCAGTATCATTATGTAATCTAATTGTTGCTGTTGCATTTTTGTAAATATTCTTTAAAATATGACATTATCCTGGATCTATACCTTGATGATCCAATGCTTTAATCGCTAAAGAAATGTTTATAGAATCAAATGCCTTTTCATAATCTACAAATCCAAAACATAATGACAACTCATATTCAATTATTCTTTCTATAACTTCTCTCAGTACCTGAATATGATCTACTGTACTAAAACCTCTTTTAAATCCAGCTTGTTCTCTTGGTTGGTGGAAATCCAATGTTCTTGGTATATAAATAGAAAATCAGACTATCACTTCTGATGGAGAGATTTAGATGTTTTAAAGTTTAGCTCATTGATGATCTAAAGTTGTGATGAGAAATACATGTATGGTGAGTGAATGAATCTGGTATTTTATCCATTGGTGATTAACTTACAAGAGTGTGAAACTCATCTTAGAAAAACTATGAATTAATTTGATTGGTTATACTTTTTTTTCCAATATACTGTAATGTACACATATAAACATGTGCGTATATATAATCACATAATAAATGAAGCTTATCTAAAGCATGAATCTTTAATCTGTTATCAAGGCAACCTCTATAAGTGAAAGATGAATTCTCTAATATGTAAACAATATGTACTATATTGGAAGCAATTGTGGGTGTATTTGATATGTTCTCTATATGAATTGAGGATTTGGGCATTTTATCATCAAATTTTCAATGGTATGGATGGCTGAAGAGTTGGAGGTTGGAGTATATTGAAGCCTGTCTATTAAAGTATAAAGATTTGATATCTTATATAAACTGAGCTCTAATTATATATATATGTGTGGGAGATGATAATCTGGACCAAATGATGAGTGCTGGTTCAGCACAATATATATATATATATATATATATATTGGTGATTATTTATTTTTTATACATGTGTGTGGTCATGTGTATCAGTAGTATGAGATAGTGTGAATAGTTGAAGGTTGTTTGAAAATCTGAGTTCAAATCCCCTATATTTACACTTAAGTTCCAGGTATAAGAATGCCTGTATTTCAAATCTTACACAATATAATAATTTCAATCTTGAGGGCTAACGACTTATATATATAAATTATGCTAATTTCAAGATTTGTGGCTTATTCTTGCTAGTGAACCCAGAATCTTATATATAAAATCCCTATTTTCCATATTGTTTGATTAGTAAATGCATGTTTGTTTGTAAAGCTGTCATGTGTCAAATTCACAACCAAATAATAAAAAAAAACTATTATGGATGAAGTAATTCTGCCATTAATAAAAAAATGCTTGGAAAAAAATGTCAGTACATGTGCTTTTAACTACAGTGATATAATATTTAAATCATGAAGAAAATGTGATTACAGTACATAAATTCATGTTCAAAATGTGGTATTTGGTGACAGGAAAAAAAAGATGCCATAGTACCATATTTCCATTTAGTTTTGGCTAGTATATTATTATGTTGTGAAGAAAGTAATTATGCCATTAATAAAAAAAATGCTTGGAAAAGGAATATAATATTTGAATCCAAAGAAAATGTAATTACAGCAGGTAAATTTATGTTTGAAAGAAATATTTAATGAGGAGGGGAAATAGTTGCTATAGTATTGCATTTATATTTAGTTTTGGTTAGCATATACTTGAAGTCAAAATGAGGGCTTTTAGGCCAGTGTTCAATTCTCACATTTATTTATGTAATATTAAAATCTTTTGTTTAATTAACATTAAGAAACTGTTAAAGCAATCAATTAAAAAAAACCAAGGCCTATTTAGACCAGGTACATTTGGTCAAATTATAATTTTACTTCATGATAGATATGCTCATGTTAGGCATATACAAATACGTACTTGCTAAATATTACAATTTTTTAGTAATTATATATTTTTTCAAAATGCAGAACTTTGAAATTACTATATTTTATTATTAAGAGTTAAGTTTATTATTTTAGAATCATCTTCAATCTATGATTTAAATGATCCCCTATTTTAAAAGATTAAGAATGATTATTTTAAATATAAACAAAGCGTCGCGTGGTTCGTTGCCTAATTTAAATGTCTGCATTAGGAGAAGAGTTTTACTCTATTTTCTCTACTTGACAGTCATCTATTACAATCTTCATTAATCAATGAAATTAGAAGACGCTCTACAATCACATTTCCAGTCTAGTTTCATTCTATTGATCTTCTTCAAGCAATTTACTTGATGAGCTTGAGTTTAAACCATAGAATGTTTTTAAACTTTGTTATTAGCTTAGGTAGTATTAAAAAGTGTAGCTACTAGATGTATGGATACGGTTGCAATGTACTGTTGAACTACTATCTACTATGCCTTAATTAATCAATTTTACAACATATGATTCTGCAGTAGCATTTTTGTTCTAAATGTAGATTAATTAAAATAATTGAAGCATCTTCTAGTAATAAAATGCTATTACTATTTCAAGAAAGATATGTAATTATTAATAAAAGCCATTTTATATATTATAGTTATAATTTGGTAGATTGGATTAAAGTCACGCGATATCTAAATCACTAAGAGCAATGCAATCAATATCTATAAACTGCCATAGATAACTTTCTTATTGTTATATGCATATAAGTAATCATATAGATCTAAAGTTAATTTAGATAGTGAAAAGAAAAGATATTGTAATGTACAACCTGACTAACCTAATCATTAAATTAATTCTCCCGCTTACCTAAATAAAATGAACTCGTTTTACCATAAACGTCGGATTTTGTGGATTAAAGAAATAATCATTTATTAATTCGTTTTGTAAATAAACAACCATTTCTATCACCAGGCCAATCGTAAGAGTCATATGGTTAACGAGAATAAACAGAAGTTGCAGAAAAGACGTATACTTTATTTAGATAGATGTATTTATATAGGTGTATGTTTGTGTTTATGATGACATACAATTTTTTTTAAAAATAAAAAAAAATATTGAATCAAATTAGCTGTTTGCAACTCTTATAATTTACCAATAATTTAAAAGTAGAGCAACTCTTTTGTTAAGCATTAATGGATCATTTTTATAAATTTGTAAATTACATAATCGTAATACAAAATCCGCTCATTCATAATTCATCACTAACTATTTGGGTTATTGTCTTGTAAAATAGTTTTCTATATTCTGTGCACATTTCTATAGAGTAAGTGTTTTCTAGAGCAATATCTAAAACTCTCAGTCACGTATTAAAAAAAAAAAAAACTAATTTATTAATATTTAACGTCTACGTGTGTCTTTATTTTTAATGGCAACGAATATTCAGCTAGGCAAAAGCCTTTTAAAATTTTCTAAAACATTTTATGTGACAAATATCTAAAGTTATATTAAATATAGTTCCGGTATTCAAAGTCACGATTTATACAGCCAATAATTTTTTAGTCTATTTTAAATTATTGTTAAAATAATAATAGCAAAAGTAATACTAATAATATTGATAATAATTAGTGTTAATCTATTATTTAGAAGTAGCAAATTGGTACAAAAGTTAATATTAATAAATAATAACAAATGTATAAGATTGAAGAATCAATCTCAATCATAAACACTGCAAAATTTAATACAGAAATCCCTACATGATTATAGAATCAGTCAATGAGAATATGATTCAATCTATTGAAGATATATCTTACTATCCATTTTCCAAAATAGCTTTCATCTACTCATTTAGTGGTAACCTTTTTTAAAATCATAATCTATCATATAAAACAATTCAGAAAATATGCAACCATCACTATTCAGCTCAATATCTCTTCCTAAGAATCAATTCATGTACAACAGTATAACATTTTCAGGTTTTATCTTTATTTAATTACTAACCTTATGCTAAATCAAAAACTTCATACCCCCCCCCCATCAGTCTGTCCGTTATGGATCTTTTTTCAATGTCCTTTTCATATTAAACATAATCTGCTAGAAATTCAAATTTCAGCTTTTCAAACCAACATTTCGTGAAAGACCAGGTCATTTTTCTTTCTTCAAAATATTCTGCTTAAACGTTGGTCATCAAGTGGTCAGCACAGCTGCCTTACAAGCAGTTGTCCCAGGTTTGTGGGTTCACTTCCCAGATGATGCTTTGACACATGAAAAAAAAAATCTATTGATTATTGAATTTTTTTTAGTTTAATGCAGATGAATTTTCCATTTGGAGAATAATATCTGATGAAATATATTCTTCCATTTTTACATGCTCTTTGTTAACATCATCCACTTTTATTACAATCTTTTCTAAACATATTTTCCCATTCATATAATAAAATGCATCATTCTTTTTTGCATGTTTACTGCAGTCTATAGACGCTGAAGTATTAAGTACTTAGATCAATTTCAGTTCTGGCATTTTTGATACTTAAATCTTTTATGAATTCCTAAGAAGTAAAGCCATTTATTATTTACTTATTTTATTTTTTAAGTAATTTTTAATTTTCTAATTGTTTCTGTTGATTTACAGTCTCCAACACAGATTTGTAAATATGTTCCATTTCATAAAATGTCAATTTAATAACCATAATATATTTTAACTTAAGATTTTAAGTACAAATAAACATATTTTCCAATATATAAAACAAATTTCAAACCTTAATTTCTTGTCTATCTATCTATCTATCTATCTATCTATCTATCTATCTATCTATCTATCTATCTATCTATCTATCTATCTATCTATCTATCTATCTATCTATCTATCTATCTATCTATCTATCTATCTATCTATCTATCTATCTATCTATCTATCTATCTATCTATCTATCTATCTATCTATCTATCTATCTATCTATCTATCTATCTATCTATCTATCTATCTATCTATCTATCTATCTATCTATCTATCTATCTATCTATCTATCTATCTATCTATCTATCTATCTATCTATATCTGTCTGTCTGTCTGTCTGTCTGTCTGTCTACCTACCTACCTACCTACCTACCTACCTACCTACCTATCTATCTATCTATCTATCTATCTATCTATCTATCTATCTATCTATCTATCTATCTATCTATCTATCTATCTATCTATCTATCTATCTATCTATCTATCTATCTATCTATCTATCTATCTATCTATCTATCTATCTGTCCTTCCATTTATCTATCTATCTATCTATCTATCTATCTATCTATCTATCTATCTATCTGTCCTTCCATCTATCTATCTATCTATCTATCTATCTATCTATCTATCTATCTATCTATCTATCTATCTATCTATCTATCTATCTATCTATCTATCTATCTATCTATTTGTCTGTCCTTCCATTTATCTATCTATCTATCTATCTATCTATCTATCTATCTATTATTATCCATTTATCCATTTGTCTGTCCTTCCATTCATCCATCTATCCACTATTTATCTATCTATATCCATCCATCCATCTTGATCTATCCATTTAGCTATAAACAAATAAATCCTAATAATTACACTTTTAAACATAGCTGTTTCTTAAAATTATATTATTTAATATATTTTTATAATGGTACAAAACTAATTTCTTCTTTTTAAACAAATAAAAACTGGAAATGAAATATATATTATTTTAATGTATTATCATGTTTTACTTTGTAAATCTATTAAATTTTATTTTTATAAGTAATGTCTAAATGAAAAGTACTAAGTCCTAACACCAGACTCGGTGCAATATTTTTAACAATGTTTTGTAGTGAATATTTAGAAGTTGGAAAAGTTCATTGCATAAAATGAGTTATAAAATGTATCATTAATTTACATGATGATTCATTATTTCTATAAAAGATAAAAAATGATTTTAATAATGATAATAAAACATTAAAGGTATTATTATAATGTAATTGGAAAACTGAAAAAAATTATAATATTTTGGACATATTTTAACATCAGGTAGATATAAATGCAGATAATATAAAAGTGTGGACCAAGTTAAAAGAAAAATAAGACTTTTTAACTATAAGATAAATGAATTATAAAAATAATAGTCACACTTCTAAGGATTTTGTCACATTATGATAAACATAATGAAGTGAAGAACTCTTATGAAAAAACTGAATAAAAGTAGAAAAGAGTGAATAAAACCTATTCTATCACTAGATATAATTACCTACTAAATCTGCTATAGTTTATTTTTATACAATAAAAGAAGGGTGAAAATTGTTTCAAGCAGCTCATTGGAGTGCAATAAATATACCTTATAGCTAAGAATACCCAGATACCCATTTGCTGATCAAATATTGGATAGAAAATTATGTTGAATATGGATAAACTATCTAAGCATATTTAAAATTTCTCAGTACCCTGAAAAATTTTTCAAGTTTGTCCAATTTTGAATACAAATTAATAAATATTCTAACCATTAATCAACAAGATCCTTCAATATTTAACATTTTCCTAGAATGAACTGAAACTCTTATTATTAAATTATTATAATTATTCAAATTTTAATGATGTTATAATGAGAATTATTTTTTCACAAAGGGTTACAATTGTATTGTCCATCCATCTTCATGGTATCAGATCTTCCCTATAGTTTTATATATATATAACTATAACCATTAAATGTCTGTATTTTTAAATCATATAATAATAATTCAAACAAATTTATTTAACACAGTATTCAAAATTAAATAATATATTCTTTACCAGAAGTACTTTCAATTGTTTCACTGACAATCTTTATCAACTGTTACTACAAATGTACAGAAAATAAAACTTGTATTACCCATCATTCAATCCATTCAAATTTTCCACAATTCTGTTGTTTTTATATTAGCTGTTGACTATTCATTAAGCCACCTCTATTCCTAGATATCATATATATATATTGTTTTTTAAGTTAAATTATTTTAAATATGATTTTTTTATATTTTAATTAGATAAAAAAAAACTACATTATTAAAAATCTACTTTACAAATTTATGTTTAAATTATTTAATTAAACTGTTTTTGATTATTGCTTGAAATTCTAAATATTTCAAGAAAATAGCCACTAATAAGCATCTATCATTTTTAGCAAGCAATGGTAAAATAGATATACTAAAGATATAATAAAAGACAAATGATCCCCAAGATGCATTTCGTTCTAAACCAGCACTCATCAGTTGGCCCAGGTCACTATCCTTCATATATATCTATTATATGCAAAGTAATAGCACTCATCAGTTGGCCCAGGTCACTATCTCTCATATATATATCTTTATTATCTGAACAGTATTTATTTAGAATGCATTGTTGACTGAATATCATCACTTGTAGTATCGTTTTATTAAAGACTAGTGATATTCCAAAAAATTGCTTTAAAAGTGGATATCTTGCAAAAATAAACACAAACAAGAAATAATCAAAAATAATTTTATACTAATAGATTAATTTCTCATTTTTAACTGTTGGTGCAACTCTTTGGCATATGTCCAGTAATTGTACTATGGAAACTGAAAGATTGTAAGTTATAAATTATTTTGTTTTTATCTGACCCGTGTTTATAATTTTGTTATGTCTTTTTTATTTTAATTTTTGTTTGTGTTATAAGTAAGTTAAAATATTTATTATAAAAATCTACAGCAAGTCATAGTTCATGTGCAGCTCTTGATCACGTGAGAACAAAATTGTGTAATTAAACATGCATTAAAACAAACTATTATTAATCAAGATCCTTAAAATCCTACCATCCAAACATCTAAATTTATCATTTGATGGAGAACTTAACAAGCATGCATGCAAATAAAGTGTAAACTATTGCTCTGCTGATGAAGTACAATTATATATAATTTATTGTTGATTAGACAAAAATATTTAATGGTATAATACTGTTAAAAAATGACTAACAATTTTTTTATTAATAGTATATTATTGTCTAGTTACTTAAATCTGTCTTTAGGTAGAGCATAAATAAGATTCAATTACAAGAAAAGATGATTTAAATTTTGATTCAGGAACCTTCATTTCTCGAGATGTCACTATCATTGTATTAAATTATGCGCATGAGAAATTCTCACTAATAATGATCCGTGATTGTTTCTAGACTTATTCTACTTGTCTTAATAAAAACTTATGATGGTCCAGCATTGGTGGCCTAGTGATTAGCATAGCTGCATTCCAAACAGCTGGCCGGTGGCCCGAGTTCGCTTTCCGGTCAAATCGCTTTCCGGTCAATGCATTTGACATATATATATATAAAATCTTACGATGATGACAAATCATCACTGATAAATAATATTTTTTACCATATAATTATATTTTCTATCCTCTTAAATCTGTCTGTAGATGGAAAGTAACAAGCAATAGCAAATTACCTATTGTGATATCCAACTGACTACACAAAAAAAGCCACTATCAAACTATTATTTTAAATTACTAACAAGTATAATTTAATTATTCATAGTAATCTGTTGTTATTCCTTTACATCTGTCTTGAACTTAAAGAAAGTACTACACATAGATGTGTTAAGTTCTCCATTCAAAGAGGTTTAAAAGAATAATAAGAAAGTAGTGTGAGTGATAATACTTGTTAATAGTTTGAAATAAGCAAATAGTTTATACTTTGTGGCTAACTATGAATCAAAATATATAAAATGCGCTAACACGCACAAGCACACAAAGCTAAAAACAAATAAAGCAAATAAAGAAGCTTTCTTTATATCTAGAGATGGCGATGCCATCAATAGAAAAGACTCTTGCTACAAAATATCCAAGAAATGGAATGCATAATTATTTCATTTGCATAAATTTGCATCACTCCAAGTCAATTTATTATATTTTGTAATACGGCTATGATTATGAGGGCTTGAACCTTGAAAGCACTTAGCCATTTAATGAATAGATATTAAAATAATATATATTTGCTTTATTTGTTTTTAGC
Source organism: Epiperipatus broadwayi (assembly GCA_028023455.1). Classification (NCBI taxonomy): domain Eukaryota; kingdom Metazoa; phylum Onychophora; class Udeonychophora; order Euonychophora; family Peripatidae; genus Epiperipatus; species Epiperipatus broadwayi. The sequence continues at coordinate 38,612 of JAQFVV010006635.1, read as the reverse complement.
TTTGTGTGCTTGTGCGATTTTGATTAATAGTTTGAAGTAATTCATACTATGAGTGACAATGCTTGCTAGTAATGTAGTATATTGACATTAAAAGTTTTTGTCTAGTCAATTGAATATTACAATTAGTACTTTGTTATTGCATGTTATCTTTCATCTTCTACCCAAAAATATGTATGCACATAAATGTTTATCTAACATTCTGTACAAAATACATTAATTCATTTCATATTTCTCAGTATCAATTAATATTTAATAATGTTTTTTTTTAAACATTTCTGAATATTTTCAATAATTATGACATTACCTGTTTTTACTTCATCTATATGGAATGTAATAAAGATAATAAGTGCACCTATATGCAACTCTAGAGAAACTTATTATTTCTATAAATTAAATACAGCTTAGCACTTTCAAGAACTTATGGAATTCTCATATTCATAGCAAGATAAACTGTAATCATAATGGAGAGATGAGTGCAATTGTATATATTTAAAGAGATTAAAATTTATTTAAATTCAGTGTTAAATATTTAAATTAGAGTGTCCATTAGAGTGTTGAATAATTATATATTAATAGTGATAATAACAATTGGAAAATTGTAGTAGAAACAGATTTTTTTTTTTTTTGAAAACGTGTAAATATGAGATGATGGGACATTGCAACATTTGATAATCATTGATGATTTTTGTCACTATTAGTCATCCTTTTAATCTTGAGGATAAAAAGTAAGTCTGACTTAAGACTACAGCTGTAACGTAAAAAAAGGTTCTCATGTTAATAAAATGTAAAGATTCAATAAAAATTGAATTATAATCACATAAATAATTTCAAACCCTACAGATTAGAAATATATAATATAGCTCTTTTAAATAAAAGATTTACATAATTTAACAATAATCAAGATAAACAGCTCTTTACAATCACATAGTGGCAATCCTATTATCTAAATGTATGGAGAGAATTATAAAAGTCCAGAAAAATAATCTAGATTTACTAATCCTAGAATAACATTCTTTATTCTCAATGAAAGTTGTGAAATTAAAATATTATCTTGATGCATTCAGATGAATCCAAAGCAACAAAAAATAATTAGTAATTAATAATAGAGAAAAGCAATTCAATAAAAGTGGGTGTGTTGTCTTTTAAGTAGAGTAAACATGCTTTGGTCAAATGTGCAAAAACCTATGTTATGAATAAGATAATTGTTCAATACAAACTCAGATTAATTCAATACTGCTTACGAGAAAAGAAATGGTTTACAGGTTTGATAATCACCATAGTACAAACAGTCTAGTAATAATTAACTATATAGAGAAATCAGATAACTATAAAATACTTTTTAGTGGTAATCATGTTTTGGTTATAATGGAAAACTTCTTTAAGATAATGACTGTCTACATTACTTTCTAAGTGCTCCCCAATTGCAGTCTCTCAAAAGTAAATAAATACTTTGCTACATAATTTTAATAACATAATTTTTCATTTTCTTTATTCCATTTATTGTAAGTTTTAGAAAACAATGATAGTTGTCATATTAAAGGGTTTAATAAATCCTCATAGTTCCAAGTTTATGGCTTTCATCAGTGAGGAGCTTTGAATCTTAAAAAAGGACCTAATGAACCTTGGGTTCACTTGCAGTGTTCCAAGACCCAAAGATTCTTACTGATCAAAGCCATATGTTTGAAACAATTCTGGGGATTTCAGATAGGAAAACAGAGAATAGGACTTATTTAGGACTGTTATCTGGCAACATCATTGCTTTCTAAAATTTATAGTAAGTGGCCTAAAGGTGAAAAAGTAAGTTACTAAAACAGAAATATGTAGACTGAGATACTTAAATAGGTCATGGGATCTTATTGATATTATTTATAGACTATATTAGGTGTGCAATCGGAAGAATAATGTATCATTAAATATAATCTATATAATTTACAACCAATTCAAAATTAAAGTGTCCTCATTGCTCAAAAGTATACATAGATAGCTAATATGCAGAAATATACCAATAAAAGAATTGGAAGCCCCAGAATTTGAGACTAATTTTTGATTATGATTGATAATAAATGAAATATTGTGCATTTATATATTAATAGACTGCCATACAAAGATAAAATATCATTAAACTTACATGTAGTATGATTTTAATGGGTAATTTAGTAATTTTGTATATGTTTTAATGAATAATTTATTTTATATATATATATATATATATATATATATATGGGTGTGCATTTTAAGCTAAAATTGTTATTTATAGAAATACAAAAGAAATACATATGGAAAAGAATATTAAGTTTTTAAATCATTTTAATGTTGACTTAAAATGCAATGTCTGGTTATAAAAGAAATACTTATAGAAAAACACATTAAGTTTTTAGAATACTTTAATGTTGACTTAAAATACAATGTTTGTAAACCACTGGGTGATATAGATATTCATCTGGTTTGAATCAAGAAGCTCATTCAGATGAATAGTTTCTATCTCTCAGAGATAATTTTGTATTTCTTTGAAAATTTTATCTACTAGGTAAATTGCATATTTAGTTGCTCCAGTTCAAAGATTTAAAAAAATCAGCATGAGATATAGCTATCTACAGCCAATTAGATACAATAAAATATTGCTATTGTCTATCAATATAACAGCATATATATACTTTTTAGTGTTTCAGGTAGATGGAATATATCCCAATTTGTTACAATATAATAATGGTTCATTTACTTTTATGATTGTTTTAAGTATTTCATCTAATTTAATATAATCTGCCAATTCTTCCTTTAAATATAAGATATCTCTTCCTGAAATTACAAATTGATCTGTTATTTTATCGTAAACATTTGTGGAATAGTTAATGAAAGTGAAAAAGAATAATAAAAATAAGGGCATGTAAGAGCATGACAAGCTTTACAAGATTTGATGCTAAGTCCAGTTTAGATAAAATGTACTGTCAACATTGCTCAACTAGATTTTCAATCTAAGTAATGATAGAAATGAATGATAATTATACTCCTTCTCTAGAAGCCATTTCATTTTGAAACTGCCTTTGCTAGTGATATTTTTTAAAATTGTAAATCTAAAAATGGTCATCAATTAGCTTTGTATAAGATATTATTGCTTTTATAATGGTTGCTTTACTGTTAGAATATGAGATATTTTATCTTTTCTGATAGCATTTGATAAAGTATTTTTTCTCTTAATATTTTACTGCATTCACCAATTTAACATATATTTTTTGATATTTGAGGAGATATAGGATTAATGATGCTCAGATATAATCATAGAGACATTATCTCTTCACAGTTCTAAAAAAAAATATAATTATCTTTTTTGGCTACATGCTCATATTATAAGTTCTACTAAGCAAATAATTTATTTTAATTCTTATATGTTATTATGTTATATATGAAATTTCTGATACAATTTTTATTTTATATGATGGCTGAACTTATTGTAAAATACATGCAACTTATAAAAGCTGCCATTACATTAATAATGGTGCATAGAAATTGTTATAAATAGAATACCAATGGATATCATAATAATTAGAAAATTTTAGTAAATCTCTTGTAAAATTTATTTAAAATATTATTTAGAATATTCACCATTCTAAAAAAATATCTTCAGAACACAGAGCAAAAACTTAGGTGTAATACTCTCTCTCTCTTCTGTCTCTCTCTCTCTAAATTTAGGTGTAATACTCTATATATATTATGTAGAATTCTTCTATTTTTCATTTAATTATACCTTTTTGCTTGCTTTTTTTTTGACTCCTGAATGATTAAGTTATTGGAAATTAACTGAAAAAAGTTATTTTTGGTGAAAGCTTGCCATATTGAGTGGGGTAAATGGTACTTATCATTGAGAAAATGAAAGATTAATCGATAAAGAATAAAGTTTGCATTAATTTTTAAATTTATAGTCTCAAAACAAAGAAAATAAAACATTTTGCAATAAAAAGTAATTTGTATATCAAAATAATATTAGTTATTTAATAAAAAAATGCATTGTTGACAAACCAAATGTATGCAGAAATGCAAAAACCATAAGATATGTCTATACTTATTTTTGAATTTACAATGAAAATATTTATAGTTGAATTTGTGTCAACAAGTATAAATTAAATAATGCTTATTTTTATTTCAAACACAATTTGTGAAAAAAAAAGAATAATTATATCTTATATAAAATACTAGTATTTTTATTTCTTTTCAGTGTGTACACCTATATGATAGTTGGGGAAATTTTTTTGGGTTCTTTTAAGTCCATATTAGTTTGAATAAAATATAATGATCCAGGTTTTATAAAAGTTTAAAAGAAATCCATATTTGCAGTTGAAATGACCAAAATTTTAACTAAGGCACAAATAAAGAAGATTATGTTATAACTATAGATGCCATTAAAAAAATGTAAAAATAAATTTGAAATGTCTATCAATGAGCTTAAAAATTTATTGAATGAAAATGGAAATATATAAGAGTTAACAACTTGTATTACTAAAGACATCACAGAAGTATAAAATCTAAATTTATTAATTACATTCTGTACACTTAATACTGGAAATAGAAGATAATAATGTTCTAAAAATGTCTGCTGAGTTGGAAAATTCATCTCCTCAATACAAATTTTTAAATATGTATAATATAAAATAAAAATCAAAACTTGAAAACATAGGCCTACAGTAAAATTATAAATAAAAACTTTTTCAAGATTGTAATGTTGTTAATAGATTCAACACAGGAATTAATTATCAATTGGTGGATGTATTTTACATGTTAGTACAAAACTAGAGAAATAAAAACTTAATAATATTAATAGTTGATATCTAACTTTCTAAAATACTTAATTGAATTTAAATTAGTATTTGCTAATTTCTTTAATGTACTAGCAGACTTTGAAGAGGGTTTAAATTTGAAAGAAATCAATAAGAAGATAACCAATACTCTATTAAGAATTGCAATATAGACAAGTGGTTTATAAAAGTGGCAATTCACTAATAAGTATTCAACTGAGACGAAACAATATGTGAAAAAAAGAAGAAATATGAAAATATTTTAAAATGATCCATAAAAAAGATTGAAATATGTGAAAAGATATGGTATAAAAAGAATTAATGATGTTATAAAAATATATAATTGTGAAATGCAAAACAAATTATAGAAGAGAATAAGCATTGGTGGCCTACTGGTTAGAATAGCTGCTTTCCAAGCAGCCAGCCCAGGTTCCTGGTCAATACTTTGACACACACACACACACACACACACACATATATATATATATATATAAAAGTGAACAGAAGTCTCAGTATAGAAGTTTCATACATGTTGAGAGTTTACATAAACACAATGAAAATGACATATTTGATTAAGAAATCAAACAGAAATCACTAACATCATAGAAGTAATTAAGAGTTGAAAATGAAGCAGAGCTGGGTGTATTATTTAAAAAACACATGTAAGATGGATGAATGAGATTTGAAAATTAATGCTGGAGTAATCTGGAGTAGGAATGCTAAAAACCAAAAAAATTAGATTGAATTTTGAAGAGATTTTCATTTTAAAGTGCATTGATAATGATTAAAAATGTTGATTTAGATCAGATGAACATTACTGAAATAATCATTAATAAGCAAGATTTTAAATTTCCACTGCAGATTGAGTACACATTCTGATAAATTATAATTATATAGTATAAGTGACATATAACTATTAAGTAAATTTAAAAATATTTGTAAAGGACTATACTGAACATATTGAACGATTTTACACAACTGAGACATTTCTCAAGTAATTCCAATAACTAGGCAACTATGTTTATGACAATAATAAGCCATAAACAAAATTTGATCATATAATTAATATTTTAAATAAATATAAAACAATACTAGATCTCAAATTTATTAGTGATTTGATTTGCAGTGAAGAAAATACTATTGTTTAAACTTTAAGCTATATCTGTGGTCTTTATAGAAATTTTTTTAAATATGTTAAAAACAGGATTAATTTTGTTTTAAAATAGAAAGAAAAAAAAATTATGTATCTTTTATTGCCTTTATCAGCTTATAAAAACTAAAAATTTTAATGCATTTTCATCAGGAATATTTAATTACTATACCTCTTAGTTTGATTTTACTTAAATGACTAACACATTCATAAAACATTACACCAGAGACTATTATTTATTTTTATTATTATTATTAATAAAAATTTATCACTAAATTAAGGTAGACTAAATTTAGGATGACCGAGGATAGAAATGCAAACAGATATATTCTACGATCTTTCTATGATCTACCAATAAAAATACATCCATCCATTCAGAAAACCTTTGAAAACAAAGTGCTTCATTTATTTGTAGAACTTTTAATTTTATTAATACTAGTGTTTCTTTTACATACTGAAATTTGAGTTGAAGTTAAAATTACAAACCAGATATAGACATGGTATTTCCAATTAACAATTGAGCAAATAAAAGTAAAAGAAAGAATCACATTTTTAACAATCTTTATGATTAATAAATAGAAATCAATTAAATATAAATATTAAATATCACAGTATTATATATATATAATTTTAATGATAACAGTTTAAATGCAGTCACCCACTTATCTTTGCTGTAAAACCTTTGAGAATAAAGCCATCTATTTATTTCTAGAGTCTTAGAGATTTCCTTAATAATGATTATTCTGATAAGTATTGGAATTACAGATGAAATTGAATTTCAAACCAGATGTAAACATAGCATTATTAACTTGAGCCAATTAAATAAAATTAAGAAATAGAAAACATGGGTGTATGCATTAATAAGGACAACTCATGAAAAAACTATTCGTGTATTTAAAAATTGTATAGTTTAGTTGTTTGTGTCAGAAGAAGATATAGAATAGCCAAGCATTATTGCTTAAAAAAACTTTGAAACCATATAACACTCATTATATAGGAATCTTTATAAATGAATAATTTGGTATGTTGAATACAAATTAATTTTTAATGCTAAAAAATATGGTTTTAAGAACTCTCTATTATAAAAAATACACTGAGTAATTTATGGTTTTACTCTTTATAAATCTTTAAAACATATGGACTGCATCTGGTTTTCCCATATGCAAAATTGACAGACTGATTTATAAATAACAATTAAATTTCTTTCATAATAAGTACTCTGTAATTTTATTACACATTTTCACCTATATAATTTGATTTAAATTTATTTTATTTTTGTGAATTATCTCAAACTTAATTAAAAAAACTTCTATCTCTTCCATATATATATATTCATTATTAATATAGAAAGAAAATCATATTTTTATAATAAGAACCAATTATTAAACAGATCTTTAAGATTATAATGAGAATACTTCATCACAGGAGCCACTTGGCATTTTATTCAGAAAGTAGTGATGATCAAGTTGAACACAACAGCAGAAATTTTTTGAATGTATTTTACTATGCTAAGAATTAATTCTGACATCTTTATCTTTGAATTTTACCTTCTATAACTATGGTATACACACACAGCATAAAGTTTGCTCAAGCCTGCTGCAAAAATAGCAACAATAAAAAATTCTGTTTGATAATAATGACATATATATATTAAGAGCGATCAATTAGAATCCAATTATTCTGGGCAATTTTTACAATGTGTTATTCATATTCCTATTAAAATTCTAATAATATGCAAGAGTGATTAACAATTATTAATTATAATTAAAAAAGAATGCTTCATTGCTGGAAGTAGATCCAGAGAATTTTCTACATATTTTTGTTATTTATATGAAATCTTGATCCTCCATGTCCATTCAGAATATGAATTATTAAAACAGGCAAAACTCTTCATACAGTAGTGCCACTCAGTACAAGCCAGATTAATCAATGAATTCCAGAAGGCTTGTACATTAAATCCCTAACTAGAGCCTACTCATCTAATATCTGCAGATTAGTTTCTAGCTTATGGCTTTCTTTGGATCTGAGAGCACTGCACCTAGATCTTAGAATCTAATACAACCCTCCAGCAGCCACCTTTTATCTCTACTTAACTACAAAACTATGAGTTTAAAATTTGAAAACATAATAATATTTTCAATCCAAGCTCATTAGCTTATATAGTCATATAGGTGTGAACTAAGTTCAATATCCATACATTTTGGTGTCTTTGGTTCTTACTAACCATAGACGCCACTATCCTATTAGGCAGAATTAGTACTAAACTACTAAACATCACTAAACAGATTGAGCAAGCATAAGAAATGGTGATCGAGTGATGTTTAGTGGTTTAATATAAATTATTATGAAGACATAACAATTTTTCAATTTAAACAAAATTAAGTAACTGTGCTGAAGTTATTGGATAATTGCCAGTAGTTATTGTTTAGATGATACAAGCCATCTGATGGTGTTTTACACTCCTTAATACACATAAACATAACATTACCTGGCCAGTCTTTCTTTATTGTCAATTTCTGGTATTATATTTATATTAAAAAAAAAGAGTCTAAATTAATTATTGTTCAATTTCTTTATTGTCTGATGTCTGGTATTATATTTATATATAAAAAAGGTCTAAATTAATTTATCTACTTATTTTTTATTGGAAATGAACAAGTTGCTTTTTGTTTTTGCTTTTAAAAACATGCTTTTATTTTAATAACGTTACTGTGCTGGACTTTTTTGTCTTTATTGTCCAATTTCAGGTATTAGTTTGAGATTAATTTTTTTAAAAAGTGTATAAATTAATTGCTGTACTTCTTTTGGATTGAAAACAAAATCTAAATTAATTTATCAACTTATTTTTTATTGGAAACGAACAAGTTACTTTTGGTTTTTGTTTTTAAAAACATGATTTTATTTTAATAACATTACTGGCTGGACTTTTTTGTTTTCATTGTCCAATTTCAGGATCAGGGAGAGGAAATATTTCAGAGCATAGTGCTGAAATGTGCATGGGGATAGGGACTGATGGTTTTGGTGATCCGAAGGACTGTCCAAAAGATGCAGTAGTCTAAGCAAACAAATCTTATAATTTCTAAAACTAGTGGCAACCTCAGCCATTTTATTTGTTTCATATGTGTTATTGCACAAACATGAGTTTTGTCCCTACTCTTTTCCAATTGTTAAAAACCTTGAAAATTATGTATGGAAGTGCAGCAATGGGCTTAAAATTATTACATATCAGGTAGGGTGTAAGATCATTACTTGGAATGTGCATTTCAACAGTTATGGTCAGTTGATTTCTATACATCCTCACATGATATGGTAGTGATCTGCAAAGTGTGCGCATTTGCAGAGTTTCACAAAGCACATCAGCAGGCCATAAGATTGATGTGCAATGACACCTAAGCCTGCAATGACAAATATGAACTGTTCTATTGGCCATAAGTTTTGCCATGTAAATGGCATTTTTATGTGTTTTTGCACATAAAAAGCACCATCAGGTGGCTTGTATGGTTTAAACCAGAAGTACCTAATTGCCATTATAACTTTATACATGGAAATCCACTATACTTTTTTTAATGAAGTAGTTATGATATATGAGGGGAAAATATATAAAAAATTTTATTCATGAAGATAATGTCTATCATTCTAGCAGTAAATAAAGTGATTTAGTATAAATAAATCTTGCCTACTCTACTGGTTATTTATTTCTAAAACTTCTATATTCTTTTACACATACACATACTATCAAATCAATAGCTTAAAAAATCAAAGTACCTTAATGTTTTCAGCCCATTCTCAAAAATAAAATAACATCTTGGATATTGAAATGAAAGCTATTTTAACAATAAGACAACCTGATTACTAAAATCAGTGATAACATTATAAAGTATAAAAATAAAAATGTACAAGAAATGTTTAAGCCATGAAGAAATAAAGAAATAGAGTCATTCATACAATAATTAAAGATCATACAAAATGCCTAACAATCTAAATAAGGAAGGGAGATATGCAATTAAATTAACAAAAAAAAATAAATCAAAAAATGATTGAATTAAACCACTAAATATTATATGATCACCATTCTTTATGCTTACACAAGCACTTTTCATAAAGGCAAAACTCTCCATACAGTAGCACCACTCAGTGTAAGCCAGAATAATCAATGGATGAAAGGTTTGTGCATAAAATCCCTATTTAGTGCTCTCAGATTCAAGGCTCCTCACTGATGAAAGCCACAAGCTAGAATCTAGTCTGGGGATATTGGATGAGTAGGCACTAGATAAGAATTTTATGCACAAACCTTTCTGCATCCACTGTATGGAGAGTTTTGCCTCTGTGTAAAATGATAAAAACATTATATTCAAATAAATCAAATGAATAAGTAAACCTATAAGCAAAATTATAAAACTCATTTTCTAATAAATTCACTTAAAATGCAATATTAATATTTTAAAAAAGTAAAAACAATATTAGAAATTATAGAAATATCCAAACTTTTATAATTCTATATGAGAAATTTGCAAAAATTATTACATATCATCTACAAATAATTTTAAAGCCAATCAAATTAACAAGATAAATTTAAAAGTGAAAGTAATATAATAGGTCATATCAAAGTATTAAAAAAAAGTAACTATGAAACATTTTTTATGTAATTACATTTTGGAACGTTATGACATAGACTCAGGAATATTTACCAAAATTCTACAGTATGATGACTTTAAAATGATGGGCAGTGATAATAGTGTATAGTGGGATGTTAAACTTTTATCTAAATCCAAATCCAGTCATAGCATGCAAATATATTAAGTGGCTATATCATAAGTCCATTCATTAAAAGATGTATTCAGATGTAACTCTGTATGCAATATGTATGTATAATACAGAGAAAAGTTATAAAATGAAAATTGATACAGAATGATTTAATAATTTGTAAAAGTAATTCGTTTTTGTTTGTTTTTTTTTTAAAAAAAAAAACTAGCATAAATATATACCTTTTAGAAATTAAATATTAATATATATAAAATACGTGTTATTTATATTAAATGTGTTGTTTATAATCAAATTTTTAAAATACAAACACATACGCAGAATATACTGTATTAAGAATCTCATGCATCTACCTGCCATATCCACAATGTTGAATATAACGTTGGATGAAACTTGGTTTTTTTGGTTAGGATTTTTTTTTTTTCACATAATGCCCTAAACACAACCTGGCTGCCCATCCAATTATCAGTTAGTAAATAGATATCTATCTAAATTTAGAAAGAAATTTAAAACAGCGAAAGAAAACAATAAACTTTTACTATCGGCGTCCGACTAGTCAGATGAAATTTCTCTTTTTCTCTGGAGAGAAATACTGACGAGGCCTTTCGCCAGCAGCTAGTTACTTAAACGTTGTTTTACCTTTACTTATATTAAGCCTGTTTGAAAATGTATTTTATGTGTATGTGCTTTCATAAAATTATGCAAGAGTATTCAATTAGAACATATTTTATTGTTATAGTAGTTAATATGTGTGTTTTTTAATGCTTTAATTGCTTAGATTAAGAAATTTTATTGTATCTACTGTTTTCTAATTATTTCAATTTATTTTTCATGTTTATGTAACTTGTATTTCTAGGTCAGTGAAACATTAATGCGATAATTTTGCCTTGGTTCAGCGCTGTGGTAATTAACAGCTGTGAAATGGTTGAATGCCGATGGGAAACTGAAGTGAGATTAGTTTATAATATGAATAGTAATTATTATTCAATACTGCACGATATGAGTTTCTACTTATGCTTTTTCATGATTATGCATGTGATTTTATCGTCATCGTTACTTTTTATTCTCTAACAATTTCAATATTTACATGAAATAATAATTTTAATATTAAAATATATATATAAAATTTAATTTGTTAAATAATAGATTAAGATAATTTTTATTTTGGTGGGAAAAATAACAAACAAACAAAACAACAACAACAACAATATAAATATTAAATTTAAGAGTTACAGACAAATAAATAAATATGAATATTTTATAGTTTATTAAAAGTTTAAATATACTTAAAAATTATAATAATACACTCTTTAGTAAATATTAATTAATCCAAAATCAGATAAACGATGCTTAACTTAAATAACATTTTTATGCCAACGAATGAGTTGCGGGAATGTTTTTCAAATAGCCCAGAATCCCACAGTGCACTGGTACATGTCAGAATCTGAAAAATGAGGCTCTCGGATAGATTCCAATGCTGTCATTGCTAGTGTCCGAACATCTTAGAAACTCTCGAGTAATAACGTCACGGTTATTTATTTATTTAATAAATAACCAATTTTAAGATTAATTACATACGGAGAACTATTTACATAAAAATAAATAATTATTAATTAATGGTTTAAAAAAGTAATGCCTTCATCTCTCTAAGGGAATGCGTTTGTTTACAAAATCAAACATTATTTATAAAATGTATATGTTGTAAGATGCTAAAAAATTCTGTTGCCAAAATGATTACCATGACAAAGTACCACCAATGATGATCTGGTGTTATATTTTGTCTAAAAACATCAACCAGGCAAAAAACTTAGCACATGCTGTTTTATGTATTTAAATAAAACTCTTGCTATATTAGTCTTAAATGTTAAACGATTATACAAACTAAGAAATATATATTATATAAGAATAAAACAATAATATGATTAAATTAAAATGATTCTATGAAATTTTATGTAAATAAGTCAATTAGGGTGGATTTGAACTCGGAATTTCAAGCTTTCTACAGCTATCCACTCCATCTTATACAACCGATACACATACCTATATACATGATCTGGACCAACTGATAAGTGTTGTTTCAGCATGAAATCCTTTATTGGAGATCATTTATCTTTTTCAGCTGCATGTGGTCATGTGTATTGGTTGTATAAGATGGAGTGGATAGCTATAGGGAGCTTGAAAGTCTGAGTTCAAATTCTTTCTAATTACATTAAGTTCAGAATAGACAACAAACTTGTACTTACTCAAATAGAATGTTATCAAACACACCATTATATAAATATAAATCATTAGATGACAACATGAAATTAGAAATATAGATGTATTACAGCGATCTTATAATGAACAATCAATATTAAATCATATGTATATATGTAAGTAAGGACTTCTTGGTTGAAGTGGATGGTATATTCATCTGCCATGCTTCCAACTAATCCAGGCCAGATAAAACTTTCAATTTCTTTTTTAGGTTTTAAACATACTTAGAATATTTTGTTTGGCAGCTATCCCATATTTAATTTAATTAGCTATCTGATTAGTAGTTGGGAAATGGGTAACCGGTTACTCATCACCTGGTAATTGTTAAGCTTAGTGATTAATGTCCATTTTTTTACTGTTCTGTTTTTGAAGTCTATTATTAGAGAGACTTTTGTTTTGCAGTGGCTATTTAAGTGGTAGTTTTTATCCTTTTTTTGACATATATGTGGCTTTCTGGTAATTTTAATATGAATATTTCATTCCATAGTTTTTGAATTTCAGCTTACTTTTTTAATTTCCTTCTATTCTTTACTTCAAAAGTTTTTAATATTTTTGCATGGGGGGGGGGCATTACAATAGAAAATAATACACTTATATTTCCAAGTTCAATGATTATCAACAAAAAAGTTATATTCTTATGCAAAAATTATTGTGTTAATATCATTTAAATTGATCTAAAAAAAAGCAGGAAGAATATTTACTTTCTAGGCTTATTTTCTAATATTATTTGATCAAATTTCTAAATGTTTAAAAGTGTTAATTAAGCTAATCTACAGTTACATTCTCAGACATCAAATTTAATTATTATGCTTTTTCACCTATCAATATAGTTTAGTTCTATTCATGTTTATTTTCAACCTAATATATTATAAATTTCATGTCTCACATTTTATTGTTTAACTTCACATAGTGGGAGATGTGCTTTGTCAGTAGATAATATATAAAGTCAAAAACTTCACATAAATATATACCTTTGATAATACATTTTGAAAAGATAGAAAAAGAAGAAGAAGAAGTTTATAGATAATATATGTTTGAGAAATAACTAATTTATATCTTATTACAGTTTAGTCATATCATTCATATTATAGGAATATAAAGGGAATTCTTCCAATCTGTAGGCAGTTTTTCAGATTAACATTGAAATAATTAATTATTTTTATTTATTCAACTCCACTACTAGTAGTTGCAGTGACGGTTTTAAATAACAATATCAATTTAAAATATTAACATTTCTATCACAAACAACAATATAAACTAAATATGATAAAATAATAATGTATTAAGTAAATATAAATATTCGGATTATTTACATATTAATTTGAATGTATGCTGTAGTGATATTCTAAAAGGTTGCATTTATTTTCTAAATTAAATATCAAATCAATAAAACCAAATCTCAAAAGGAATAAAGTTAATAAGAATTAACAATATTAATAAAAAAGAATTGTATTTGTTTTTGTATATAGAGATAAAATACTATAGTATTTAAATAAAAAAAAATTTTTTTTAAACTAATCCATTCCAATGCAAATCTGGTCAGAATTTATCTATATCATAAATATTTTCTTCTATTTTAATATATCTTTTATAAATACATTAAATATCAGTCTTTTACAGCTATTGTACATGTGCTTTTACGAGTGTTAAATAATAAATGAATACTTCCACTGCCAATACAAGATATAGCATTTAAAAAAGAATAAAATGAATCACTTATTTTTTCAGAACCCAAATGTTTATATATGGGCAAATCTTAAGTACTGGCAAAGAAAGCGTGAAGATAGATCATTCACTTTAAATTACAGTTCACGTTGTCTGACTGAATGACGTCGACAAAATTACTTAGAATTTACTAAACGTCACTTTCAAAAAGTGACGTTTAGTAAATTCTAAGTAATTTCATCAACATCATTCAGTCAGACAATGTGAACTGTAATTTAAAGTGAATGATCTATCTTCACGCTTTCTTTGCCAGTACTTAAGATTTGCCCATATATAAACATTTGGGTTCGGAAAAAATAAGTGATTCATTTTATTCTTTTTTAAATGCTATATCTTGTATTGGCAGTGGAAGTATTCATTTATTATTTAACACTCATAAAAGCACATGTACAATAGCTGTAAAAGGCTGATATTTAATGTATTTGCAATTATAAACACCACGCTATATAAATAAATGCTTATTTATATATCTTTTATAGCAAAAGAGAAGAGATTATTGACCAATCTAATCAAATATCCTTTGGGAATTTTTTATGACTTTCTTCTTTGTTTTATTTTTTAGATAAAAGCAATTTAATACCCAATTTTTGAAGGCAGAAAATTAACTGGGTTGATTATAAATGGGATATTGAAAAAAACACATTTGTTTATTTGAAAATTAAGTTTTCAGAGAACAATTTTAAAGTTACATTCATATTAAACATCAGGTTAAGGATATGACAAACAGAAACATTAAGTGTCATACCATAAAATTTTTAATGAAGTGCTATATATATACAGACAGATTTTTTACCAAATAAAATACAAAAGATATCATTATTTTCAAAAATTATTGCAGAATGAAGGACTTTCCTAATATATTTTGACTACTTTTATTCATATTTTCTATTCCATATAATGTCAGCAAATTTTCTTTCCTAACCTTTTTACAGTCTTTGTAGATCCATTTTATGATTACAAATGTTCATCTATATTGTCATTTCTTTTGGTTCCATGTCTAACTCAGTTCCATGTCAGCCTTTTAATTTTTTAAGAGATGCCAGTGATATTTGTTAGTTTTTTTATCCCCATATTTTACTCTCAATCCATCTTTGTTTATACTGATATTTAGTTTGTGAAACTTTACTGTTTAGTCTGAAATCTTTGTATTGCTTTTTTATTAAGTGTTCAAGTTTTATACTCACAAGTAAGTATTGATTAAACACACTTATTAAAAACATTTTTTTAAAGTATATAAATATAATTTAATTAACTAATTTCTCTAAAATAACCTGAATATTAAATATTATTACAAACATTAATCTAAGTTTATGGTTAATTTTAATTATTAAGTTTCAGTCTATCATAACAATTTTTCCAAAGTATTTATAGCTATTGAGTTGTAATCTCATTAGTACCCATCTTGTTTTATCTTTTTTTAAAGTCATTGAATAAATGAATATTATTTTAATCAGTTGTAGTATTTACTATTTCTTGTAGTTCTGCAGCATTGTTTTCAAAACAGCTCACATCATTTGCAATGTTTAGATAACTTAAGACATTTTTATTTTTATTTAATTTTCAACATTTTCTATTTTAATCCACAAAATACTTATCTAAAACTGCTGAAACAAGTTTTGAGAAAATGAATCATTGATCTCTTCACTCTTTCCAATATTTATCTTCTTGTAATCATCATCAGTAGCAGCATAATCATTTCCAGACCAAGAAAAGAAAGAAAAGATTAAAAAAACAAAAGTATTCTGAAGATGAGTTTATGATAACTAATTGAACCAATACATGAACTATAAATACATGCACATATAGAATACTCTGATCCATTATTCTATTTGTTTGATATTTTATGATGCTGTCTTTTAACTGCTTCTGTGCAAATTTTTTTTCTAAAAGTTTTTAATATCATGTATAGTTATAATATATATATATATATATATATATATATATATATATATATATATATATATATAAAATCAATGTCTGTATTCCAATTATAATAAAATATATATAATTATTCAAAACAATATAATAATTAATACAGTACAAAATATTTTAAAAACAAATATATACCACAATTTAATAGAAGTACTTTCAACTATCTATGTAGCCATTATCAACTAGATTTAAATTGTATTACAGAAAACCGTTACAAATGTAAACAAAAAGAAATATGTCATACATCAATTTTCCCACAATTCATTAATTTTTATATTGGCAGCCTGTCTATTTATCAAATGTTGCTTTTCATTTTTTATTAACATAGCTTCTTTAATTTTGCGTTTATTATTATTTCTTTCAATACACAAAATCTTAACTTTATTAAAATCAAAACCAAAAACATAATTACATGTTACATTATGATCAAAAAATACTGAAGGTGATACATCATCATTTTTAACATTCTCTTGTCCTGATTTTTGTACTTGTTTATATATCAACCAATGCTCCTTTGATCTTTTCTTCAATGTACATTGAGATTCACCTATATATGCCTTTCCACAAACACACAGCCATTTATATATTGCACAATTTTTATTTAAAATGCTACATCTATTTTTTGAATTATTTATCAATATATTTAAATTAGGAGTAGTATAAAATGTGACTCAACATATATTTTTATATATCTGTTTTATAAATATCACTTGTTTATTGCAAATAAATGGTACTGATATCCAAGTATATTTCATTTTATCAATATCTATAGCACTTAAAATATTACTATTATTACTACTCCTAATTTAAATAGATTGATAAATAATTCAAAAAATAGATGTAGTATTTTAAATCAAAGTGTGCAATATATAAATGGCTGTGTGTTTGTGGAAAGGTATACATAGATGAATCTCGATGTACATTGGAGAAAAGATCAAAGGAGCATTTGTTGTTATATAAATAAGTACAAAAATCAAGACAAGAGAATGTTAGAAATGATGATGTATCACCTTCAGTATTTTTTGATCATAATGTAACATGTATTATGGTTTTGATTTTAATAAAGTTAAAATCTTGTGTATTGAAAGAAATAATAATAAATGCAAAATTAGAGAAGCTATGTTAATAAAAAATGAAAAGCAACGTTTGATAAATAGACAGGCTGCCAATATAAAAATTAATGAATTGTGGAAAAAATGATGTATGATATATTTCTTTTTGTTTACATTTGTAATGGTTTTCTGTAATACAATTTGAATCTAGTTGATAATGGCTACATAGATAGTTGAAAGTACTTCTATTAAATTGTGGTATATATTTGTTTTTTTACTGTATTATTGTATTGTTTTGAATATAATATATATATATATATATATATATATATATATATATATATATATATATATATATATATATATATATATATATATATATATATATATATATATATATATTAGCATTTTCAGCATTAGTTTAAGAAAAAGATTATTCCATAATGATTATAAAAAATTTGCTCTAGCTAAATGCATTTTCAGCTGATGAAGCTAGAATCATATCTCATAAAAACACTCCCTGTTATTTATAAGTGCTATGATTCTGGTTTCTTTAGCTAAAAATGCATTCAGATAAAGCAAGTTTTTTATAATCATTATGGAATAATCTTTTCTTAAGCTAACATTCAAAATGCCAGTATATATATATGTTACATTTAGTCTAGGGAAATTTCCTAGACTAAATGTATACATTCAAAATGCCAGTATATATATATGTTACATTTAGTCTAGGGAAACAAAAATTTTGTCAAATTACCATGTGTAATTGTAGTTCTCCAATATATTCTATCCACAGTTATATTTTCCCAATAAAAATAAACATCATTGCACTTATTCTAAAATGTCTTTGAAATTATCTTTGCAATATAAATAAAGATGCTTCTCTTTTATATTGTTCATTTGTTTTACAGTTTAATACAGTGAAGTTATGATTTTACAATAATAGCATTTGTTGTGTGACATCCAGCAAATCAAATAATATATTAATTAGTTTTAAGATTTTGCCATTTTATTTTATGAATGTTATAGAGCATTTGTAAATAAAAATTTAGTGATGCTTTTATATTGCATCATTAGATTTATTAAGCACAAGCAGATGATGTAATAATAACATGAAAGGCTGAAACCTTTGACAGGTGCTTATATGACAGTCAATCAGATGTAATAATGACTGCACAAGGGAACTCTCAATTCAAAACACAAGGCAGAAATTTTACAAAAAATCTTAAAATCTCTGCCTTGTGTTTTGAATTAAGAGTTCCCTTGTGTAATCATTATTACATCTGATTGGCTGTCATATAAGCATTTTTAAGACACATCTGTCAAAGGTTTCAGCCTTTCATGTTATTATTACATCATTAGGAAATCCAAATCTAATGTCCAATACAATAAATTTAGTAAAATAACCTTCTATATATAGTTAATTTATTGTGGTTATTTCACTGTGAAAAAATAAAAAAAAAGAATAGAACAATTGGAGCTGATAGCGAATAGAGATTTTTGAATATTAATTATTAAACTAATGTTTTTATATGTTGCGATTAAAATATTAACAGCATTTTACAGATTATCTTTTGAAATGGGAAAAATAGCATAATCATATTGTACTTCAAAACTCAAAAAGATGAAGTTTTTGGTTTTTCTTTTTATTAAATCAAATTAAGAATTCAAACGAAGTAAGTACATATTCTTAATGCTAAGGTTCATTTCAAATACAGAAATTATCCAACTATAGTAATAAAACTTTGTCTCATTCCATCATACAGAAGCTATATAATAGGAATAAAAACTTTAATGGATCATTATCTTATTTTAAATAATGCTATAAATCTGTTCAATTAATTGAATAAAATCAATAAAAGCAATATCCGGATATGTATCTTGCATTTACCTGGCAGGGAAAGTTTTGCTTGTGGTGTTTTTGGTTCTCAAATTACATTTAATAAATAACAGTAATATTATATGATAATTATTACAATCTTGTTTTTCCATTTATTTTTAAAAGTTACAACAATTGAAGCATCTTTAAGATCAGATGGCAAGATTTTAAGAATCCATATATTCCTAAAAAAAATCCAATATTTTAGAAACTACTATATTATTATGTATTTTAATACTCCTCCAATTATCTCATCATGATTTGTGTTATTTTCATTTTTATTAATACTTTACTAAGTTGGATATCTTTGTCCAAATCCAAATGAGTAAATAAATTAGATATGTCATTAAAAATCATCATCTCAATTCTTGAATTATTATTTTGAAAGATGATCAAAATACCTTTCCACCTACTCAAAATGTCATTTTCATTGCATAAAAGAATATTGGTGGTGAGTTTAATAAGATTATGATGCTGTTTTATAGATCCATATGTTGCTTTTAATTCATAAAAAATTAAAAATGATCAACACAAACAGTGAATAATCAATCTCCTTTACAGTTTTAATCTACCAACCATTTTTGAGTCCAGTTATTCTATTTCTATTTGTTAACCTCTATATTGATTATTAGTTCTGCATTTAATTTATTATTTTATTAAGCAGAACATATATTTTCTTTTAAGCAAAGAGAATAATATCATCATAAAAAAGTCACAATTTTTCTTTTTAATAAACTCAAGAATAGATTTATTTTTATCTAATAATAGTTTCCTTAAGAGAATTTTATAACAACTGTACAATTTTCTGGGACATTTCCATTCTTTTATAAATTCAATTGCCTACACCTGTTCATTTAAAATATTGAGAATTTTGAAAGAAGCAATACATGTAAAGTTGCTTTGTTTTTAATAAAAGTTGTTTTTTTTTGTAAAATTCTTCTACATAATTTTAATATTTCTTTTTAATAATATTATCATTTTTTTCCATCTCGCCAAAGCATCTTTTTCATACACTAAGTTGTTTTACGATTTTAAGACTTTTTATCTTTTTTATAGCTTTTCTTGCCATTTCATAGTTATATTACTGAATCATCATTAACTCTTTTTGATACCATTTTATAGAATTTTAAATATTCATTTTTTAAATGCTGCACTTCAAAACAATTTCAAATTACCTTTTCAGTTAAATTTTTTTCCAAAGAATGCTGTTTTTTGTATTATCTACCTACACAACAGTTGTTATTAAAAGTATTAGTTACCTTTTTTGATCTCATCAAATCTGAGACATTTTTGAAATCTGTTAAAATTTTAAAATGATTTGCAAGTTTTAATTTAAATCCATTAGGGTATTTCTAAATATTAGAAATGTCAACTGTCTTCATTAATTTTTGTATTTCTAATTTTGCCTTAACATATAATTTTTATCTTAGTAAACATTAATCACTTCAAGTGTTGAATTTATTAAACATGGTGCTGTTTTAAATACCCACTTTTCATTAATCAAAATATAAATAAACCCTAATATACTTTCATTTAGAGGCTTCTATATCAATATTCATTTTAGATTTTCTTTCAAAAACAAAAAAGAAATCTGTAGTATTTTTTTTTCTAAAAATATTATGTCATTTTATTATTTTTTAAATCTACTATAAATATTTCACATATTAATTTTAGAATGTTGTTTAGTCTCTTCATATACAAAAAACTCATTTTGTCATCACAATGAGACTCTGTTGAGACATAAATCAGAATTATCTGCATTGGATAGTTGAATAATGAATTTTGGTATTTATCATATGTCTTATTGTTTTTTCATCTTTTATTTATAATGAATCACACTACCATATGCTTTAAGTTTTTAGCTCTTATTGCAAAGTACTTATCAAATCAAGGGTCTCTTCATTTTTTCTTTAGTGCCACAAAGTCTGTTAATGTTTCATTTAATATTAGATAGTTTTCATTTGCATTTTTGTGTATTTCTTCATTTAAAAGTAATCTACAAATATTAGTAGTTAAAACAAAAGTTGTCATCAATTGCCATCCTATATCTGTAGCTATAGGATTTTTAGCAGCATTGGTCTTTAATTACTGAACTATATCCGGATTAATGTCTAATGAGAGTCATAATTTATTTTTGTTTGTTATTACTGTTAAATATAAAAATTGAATAATATTCACACATACAAACTCATTCATGCTATCATCAATACAGCCCAAAATAATCAAGTAAAATTAATACATTCATTCCACTGACTGACTTATAATTATAAATATGCGACTTTTTTTTTCCGCATTAAATAGTGATACTATAATTTTAATTTAATTTATAATAGCTTAGCGCTTTCAAGATTTCATGTTTGAATCTCATACTCATAGCTTTGTAACTAACGATTGTTATGATTATGCAAATGCGTTTGAATTTTTAATTAGTCCATTGTGTAGAGAGAGCAAAACATGCCTCTCTTCTATTAATGGCATTGATGTCATTTGCTATATATAAAGCTTCTTTAACTTCTCTTTTGGCATCATTTTTTTCTGTACAAATTATTTGGGCAGAACTAGGTTCAAATACATGGCCTGTAGCTGCTTGGTGGTCCCAGAATACTGAAGATCTTGACTTATATTAATAAGTCGTTGATCTATATTCTATTATTATGTAAATAATCACATAGTAGTAATAGAAACAACTATAAAAATATTTAGAATGGTCATTAGAAATTTGCCTTGGACTAGGGTAACCCAACATCCCAATTTTTTTGGGATTTGTCCCTATTTTTAATTAGATGTCCCAGTGTCCTTGAAATGTTTTTTTCAGGACTGTTGTATGTTTTGATTTTCAAATACTCATAAGTATTTATTTGTCTTACAAATCCATAAAAGCAGAGATGAAAGAAAACTACTGAAAGAGAAATATCCAATAGTAGACATATAGATTATGCAGATTGTTTAAAATATTAATTTCAATGCTAAAGAAATAAAACAAAAATATGTATTTTTCTTATTATTATGAAAAGAGTATTTCATTTATATTAAATCATTAAAAAAAAACTAATTTCATTACTATTACAATTGCATTTTAAATAAAAAAAATGTCATTATAACTTGACCAATCAGATAAATAATTTTGAATAAAGCAGTTATTAATTTAAATGTGATAATAACTGATTAATAGTGACCAGCTTGCCAGAATTCTAAAAAACTTAAAATTTATAAAAGAAAAATATATAACTATCATCAAAATGCTATAGACTAAGAGAAATAGTAGTCTAAAATTGCAAAAGAAAAATTTAAACTTTATTGTGAACAGTTAGAAAAAAAAAACGTTTTTAAAAATTTATTTAATATACAAAATATAATTTTTGTTTATAAAATATTGATTAATTTATTCTTAGAAAAATGTAACTGGTTAAATATCAGATGACTATTGATATGTTTATTGCAAATACTATTTTATTTTAGAATATGAACAAAAATCTAAATTTTTAAATAATAATAAATATGCCACACTTTTTATATGTATGTATAAGCAAAGGAATTATATATTAATATAATAGATTGATCCTAAAATGCAAATCAATAATTATTTAATTAAAATTTATAATTTTGATATTATAAAATATGCTTATATGTGTACATATAATTGGATTGACCGTTGAAGAGTTGGAGTGTGAAGTAGATTGAAGCCTGTCCATTAAAGTATGAGGATTGTCTATCTTAATATATATCTGAGCACTTATAGTATATATGTGTAGAGATGATAATCTGGACCAACTGATGATTTCTAGTTTACGTATATTGGTGATTATTTATCTTTTCAACATATATGTGTTTAAGTGCATCAGTGTTATTAGATAGAGTGGAGAGTGGTGAGTCGTGTGAAAGTCTGTGCTCATATATCCTATATATAAAATTACTGTATAAATATTTCTCTCAAGTTTAATATTAATCATGAAATTTAAACAGCAGGGCTATATAATTTTTATTGTTTTGTTTTTCATCTATTTAATAACATTTACCTGATATTAGCCAATAAGGCAGATTTAGTAAGAATAATCTATTTATATTATATAATTTCAGAAGATTTTAAATGTGCTATTTTTATTGTTACTGTTACTAAATGAGTTTATAAAATTATTAATAATTGTTTTGGAATTATTATAATATATTTATTTAAATACTAGTTGAAATATTATACGTTTATATATATTTTCGGCAGTCGTTAGCTATCCAGGAAGCTAACACTAATCTATAACAGAATTTGTCACGTGTAGATTGTATGCATATATAATTCTATTTTGAATTATATAGATGACATTCTTTTATCATCATCATCAAGGTGATCATGATTGTATAGCATTTCTGTCACCTTAAAGTCTGCATACATTTTAATATTAATTTACAATATGGTAGCATGGTCATCATTAATAAGGTGACCATTACTAGCAGATTCCATTAGTATTTTATTTACTTCAAGCTACATACATACAGAAGTTATAAAGATACTATTTTATTTATGACCAATACACCCATGCTAAAATATGAGGTAAGAGCTTCTTACGATTATGATCACAGTATAAATATGTGTTCATTTTACACTCATTTCCATGTATGTATCTTTAACTTAAATGTGGTTTCTTTTCTCATTTCCTGTTCTGTTACAACAATATATTAAAAAGGTAAAGGTAAACCATGGATTCAAGGAGTCAGGTTATTATAAATCCCTAACAAACTGTGATGGCAGTATCATGTTAGAGTTATGTACCTTTTTTGCAGTGAATGGGTCATCAAATGCTTAGTTAAGACTATCCTGAAATTTTTATCTCAACAACTAATAATAATAAAATACTCATGGCTGACCAAAATTGGATCATTATTTGATTCGGTAATGTGAAATAGTTACAGGAAAAATATCCAAAGCCTATATAAAAACTGTTATCTATTTAAAAAAATTTCCAAACATTATTAAATTTGAACATCAGAATATTATAATTGCAAAGAAATAAAGTTACTAATCACTAATTAATTTGGTTTTTATTAATTCTGTTTATTTTATAAAAGCTGCTATAACCTAACTTTTAAAAGATTACCTTAACATATGCAAAGTGATATTTATGAAATAATCAACTTTTCAACAAATGTTTCATTTTATCATTATATTTCTTTTTAGTTAATACAATTATGCATGATGGTTTATCTTTTTTAGAAAAAAATATTAAATGCTTATATTTATTTTTAATATCATTAATAGTCTTCTATTCTTTATTATTTACAATTTTTTATCATTATTATTTTTTATATCACTCCTTATCCATTTTGTACTTTAATTTTTTAAATATTATATTATCTTTAGCTTCTTAAATCTTATTGACAATATAACTATATATATATATATATATGATAAACAAAACAAGTTATAAATTTTGTAACTTGCTCTTAGCTTGCATTTTATGATCACTATATGGAGCTTTACCAATAGCTCACTAACAAGCTTTGTTTACATAAATGCTGAGAGAGATAGAATTCAATATCTCTTTCGTTATCTCCAACCTTTAGACCATGGTTTTGAGCTAGTTGGCTCACATCAGTAAAGGGTAGGAAGACTAGAAACTAGATCTAAATACCAACCCTACAATCAGCATTTATGAAACACGTTTCTATCAACTTAAAAGCATGAATTTTTCAGATATGTAAATATCTTCAAATCCAGTCAAACAAACTAGATAGCTATATGGGTCGGAATTCAGTTCAGTTTCACCATATAGTAAAAGCCTCTGCAATCTATATCATTGCAAAAACCTCCAAGAGTACATTTATAATAAACAAAACAAGTTATAAATTTCATAACTTGCTCTTAGCTCGCATTATATATATATATATATATATATATATTATATATATATTATATATATATATATATATATATATATATATATATTATACATTCTGTTCTTGTCTTTATTTCAAATTTGTCTTTTTTTAAATGCTTTCATTTCATTTAAAAACTTTGTTTAGGTTAAATTTTATAGTCAATTTTTAATATACTTCTATGAAATGGATTCTTCAAATTTTGTAAATGTAATAAAAGTCAATGACAACACAATATGACAATGAAATATTTCAGGATTGTCAAGCCTAATGGTTTTGGTAGGGTAAATTTTAAGCACATTGTTATCAGTTCAGTAAGTTTTCAGTGGTGTACACAAGAGGGCATTATATATATATATTTAAAAATCTTACACTAAAAAGCTTTACATTCAATTACAATAGAAGTAAAAAGAAATCTTATTTCCTCTTATTTGTAAAAAATGCTATTTTTTTTAAAATGGATGGAATTTTAATTTCTCTTGATTGTAAACATTCCTTTTTCTAAAAAATGCTTCCTTCATAAACAAAATAATATTGGATTGGATTTTTAATGTATGTAAATTTTCTTTCAAATATTACACAGACTATGACATTATTTTTATTCTCCATTTTAAAACTGGAATAGAAATAAATATGAAAATGATTCAAATACTAAAAAAGTTAACAACTATCATATAAAAAAAAAATTATAAATAAAGATTCTATTTAATACACACACAAAAAAAATTATTATTTTCCTTAACTATAATTAGGGTTTTTATAATTAATATGAAATAAAAGGGTGAGGCCTTAAGAAATTAATGAATTCATACATTAATTTTTACAACTAGTGATTCAAATATAATTCAAAAACTTTGCATGAAAAAATATACTTGTAAAATAACATAGGCGCTATTGCACCTGAATGCAAAGCTATTTTATGCTTAAAACCACAAGGACACATGCTTCACAATCTCAATAAAATAGAACCAATTAATCTTAAACTTTGCATAATTTGCATATCATTAATTCACTTAGAGCTATGAAGATGAGAGCACATCTCTTGAAAGCACTCACACAATAGTATAATTTTATTTTGTTTTAAGCATAAAATAGCTTTGTGTTCAGGTGCAGTAGCACCTATATTATTTTATAACTAGTGATTGAATTAAATAATTTTTAGATGCTTTATGTTTTTATTTCAAGTTGAATATAAAAATACCAATTGTAGCTGAAGAAAATATTTATTTTTGACTTTTTAGAATATATTTTTTATATTTACTTTTTCTCATAAATATATTTTTAAATTTTATTTAGTAACTTTTCTCCTTTATCCCAAACTTTTTATTTGTTAAATTAATAATAAACTAACCATTATTATTACATCTATTTGACTTATTTTGATAGTTAGTGTATTTATATTTATTTATTTTTATAATCTGATTATTACTAATAATTTACCTAATTCCATTTTAAAATATTTAATGTAAATATAAAAATTCTTCTAAAATAATTTTTTAACCTTTAATGGCATTAACTATCAAATTTTTTATGTATATCTTTAATCTCATTTAACATATTAAATTTAATATATCAATATACTATGTTTGTTATTAATCTGTTTTCAAATATAAACAAATAAAGTATTATTAACCCTTTATTGTTAATATTACCTTTCTCTGTATGTCAAACAGATTTGTAGAAATATTGTTTATAACATCTAATACAGTAGAATATCAAAATATCAGCTGTTTAAAAGCCAGTTATTAGGGCATCTAATTATTTTCATTTAGAGGATAAAATAAGGTAAACAATTGCTCAAACCACTATCATCCAACAGTTGAAAAGCCTGGGGAGTGGTGCCTTTTTCTTCACTGTTTCTCTAGGAGAGGTTGTTGAAGAAGCCTTTGCCTTGCAGTAAGTTATTTAAATGTTGTATTATTTAAGTGCATGATAATAAATTTATCCTAAATCATCTACAAAATACATCAAAGTATTTCAGAAAGTATAAAAATCATTTATTTAAGAATGCATTGTAATTATTAAATTTGAAATTAATTAAAAGACAAACTTTCTGGCTAAAAATGTAGTTCTTTTATTTTTCTTAAAAAAAATACCAAGCATAAATCATAGTCTGGGGGAAGATGACTTACTTTCTTTTTTTACATATTATACATTGAGCTTTAATTTAAAGTTTACATATTAAATCTTATTTAATAATTATAATCAAGGTATTAAAAGAGAGGTGCTATCTCCAGCTTTGTGTAATTGATTGTGAGTTTAATAACTCTTAAATGCTATATTCCATCTGGCTGATGAATTAATTTCACTCTGATTTACTAACAATGTTAACAAAGGTATGCTTATAAATATCAGAACCCAAGAATAGACCATACTACTCTTGATCATTTGTTCAACATTTAAGGTGCTTTTAAGTAATAACCTAGTGGAAGATGATTTATTCCTTTTGTTCACATATACATTGAACTATGTTTAATTTAAAGTTTACATATTAAATCTAATTTAATTATTATAATCAAGGGGTTAAAACAGAGATATTGTCTCCAGCCTTGCATAATTGGCTATGAGTTTAATAACTCTTATGTGCAATATTCCAAAAGGCTGATAAATCAATTTCACTCTGAATTACTAACAATGTTTACAAAAGTATGCTTAGAGACATCAGAGCTTCCAAAAATAGGTGGATTCATTTTATTCCTGACCATTTGTTCAACATTTAAAGTTTTTAGCCTGGGAGATTTACTCTCTTTGTTTACATATACACTGAGTTATGTTTAATTTAATGTAAACATATTTTTAAATATAAAATTCTCTAATTTATACAGTATTTGAAATATTTTAAAAAGTGCATATTATTTGAAATGTATTTTTATTAGTAGAATTTTAACTTAAAATATAAGCTCAATAATTCGTAAGCTAATAGTTACAAAGCATACACTTTTTCTTTATAGTTTTTCATGTCATCCAAAGTTGACAGAATTGTTTGAAAATATGCAAGGAGGTTATAAAAGTTATTTTATTCTCTAATTTTATATATTGTTAAAGTAATAAATTTACTAAAGTATTTATGTTATATCTTTAAAATAATTTGATTTTGTTTACAACTGTTTTCAAAATTAGTAATTTTTTATATTACAATTTGTTCCAAATTTAAAACAAATAATCCCATGTTGTATATTTCACTGAACAATTTCAGTATTTTAACATGTGATAGTGTAATAAATAGTGAAACAGATTCAAGAACTAAAAGTTGTTGGATAAATTCTCAACTAAGTTAAAAAAAAAGTAGTTGAATGGCATTATTATGCTCAACCTGTCATTTGTATACTTAAATATCATTTAAACTCCATACCCTAAAAAATCACACAATTATTTTTATATTAATTATTGAACTATTTATGACAATTACTATGACTAATTGCTTACTCAAATATGAAAAGTCATAAATAATTTAAACTGTTTGATTAATTTGTGATAGATACATAGATAGAGAAGGAATAATGTATGTAAGGAAAGAGAGAGGAAAGTCAAAGGGAGGTAAAAAGATAAGTGAGGAAAAAGCTAAGTAGGTAATTAGATACAAATGAAGGAAGTCAAAAGGAAGACTGGGAAGAATAGAGAAGACAGAAATGGTTAAGGAAATATGGAAGGAGATAAATAGATAGATAAATAGAAAAGAGATAAACAAATGAAAAAGTTATTAGGAAGGAGGAAGGAAGAAAATTAAGTGGGAAGAAAAATAAAGATAATTAATAGAAGATATAGAAGTATATATGTAGATAGATGGCTAGGTGAGTGGATAGAAAAACAGAGAAAGAAGTATAAATTTATCTATCTATATATAGATTCATTGATACATAGGGAGAAAAGCAGATAGTTACAGTTAACCATAAAAAAATAATGCATAAAAAAAAGTTAGCAACAGATTATTATTAAGATGTTATTGCTTGATCATATAAATTTTTCTATGAGTCATCACACTTTTTTTATTGATCTCCAAGAGTTAAATTTTTAGTAAAAAAGTAAGTGTGAATGTTATTGTACAATAAATATACTTTAGTAAATTAATATTTTATTATTCATAAATTCATAAAAATAAAGACTGGATTCAAATGGAAAGAGAATCATTTGCTAACTATCCAAAAAGTTATCTGGCATAAAGGATATAGCTGTCAGAAGTAAGTCACAATGTCAAAATGAAGAAATTTCAGATCCTGGATTGTGTTGTCAACTAAATAAAATTAAATCTAATTTTGATTACTGAAATGGAGCTACACGTCAAGCGTTGTTAGCATAGAGGTCAGCGCAGCTGCCTTGCAAGCAAGCAGTTGGTTGCAGACGGTTGTTGTGGGTTCGCCTCCCGGCCGATGCTGTGACATATGGAGAAATGGAGCTACACAATTTGACTGTGCTTAAATATCAAATAGTTTTCTGAGCAATTAAACAAATTACATTGTTCATTAGTAAAAAAGAGATCGAACTAACATAGAAACTGGACAACATAAATTAATACTTGATTAATGATTTTCAATTACTTTTTATAAGCTTCTATGGGAAGGCACTATTCCAGAAATGAAGTCATTATTATTATCGACATCATCACCACCATCATCATTAATGTTATTATATTAGAATTTATTAGAGTTGTGATTTACTGAAAATAAAAAATGTTAAAATAAGTTGGTTAAGAGATAACAAGCAATGACAAAGTATCATAATCAATAATGGAATATTAATCACGTGTTTGAAAAATCCTAATGCCTTGATACTTCATCTGCCTTCAGGCAAAAATATTTATACATCAGTAATAATTATTAATTAATTTTGTCATAATCTTGATTATCAAGTCTGTATTTTCATTCGCAAGAAATGGTAAAGAGCTTTAAATTTAAATAGAAAACTAATCAATTATTTTAGCTGAAAACAAATAAATGTGAAAATCACTATGAATAAAAACTGTCGTGTATCAAGAGGAGGCAAATTGTTAACATTAGAAATAGCAATAGCAGACAAGTGATCCTTGGAGTATTAGCTGAACTTTGTGTGGTTTAATTCTGCACACTAGAGCATTTATACTTTAATTAGATTTTAAAACGGCTGAGGCAAAAGTTTAGGCTGGAAAAAAAATCATAAACAACGTATTTATCTCATCTGAAAAGAAATTTAATTATTTCAGTTTTACATTTAAGTAGTAAAATTTGCATTTAAACATAATTCAATTTTATTTTCCTTGTCACATTTTATGTTATAAATGTGCACACGTACGCAGAAGCACATACATTAGATATATATATTAAACATTTTGCTAGAAATACTTTGTCGATCTCTAAGACTTATATGACTCGATTATATAATAAGATATTTATCTTTCTTAGTAATAAATAGCTAGTGCTTTTCAAATAAGCTATAACAATAATGTGTTTAAGATGATTATAATCCTACAAAGGAGAGAATAAGTCATATGTTTGTATAATCTTCATAAGAATATAATTTGCTCCTATAGATATTTTAGAAAACTCTTAGAACATTATTCACAAAATACAAGCCATTTAATATGAGTTCTTTCCACGAACACATATTATGGTTACCTGAATTGTTTCTTAAAATATAAAATAAATAAAATATAATGAATATTTCTCTCTTCTTAGCAAACTCATAAAGATTTATATATAAATTGAAAGACTTTAGTAAAAAGAAGAGGTATTTTTATTTGAGAGAATTTTTTTGTAGAAGATTATAAAAATATTGAATAACATAATAAAAAATCACGCATTATACTTTTGTTGTTATGGAATAAAATATGAATTTCGTAAATAATCAATTGATTGTCTTCTACATATGATAGAGTTATGCACCCTCATGAAGAAAATCTTGTTTTCTTCAAAGATGCTGATGAAAAAATATTGATTTTTGTTCATTAATTAAAAATAATCATTTCATGTTTGATAATATTTAAATCAGATAATTGAAGAAATCATCTTCATGTTTTCCAAATTAATATTTGACAGTATAAATTGCATGAGGTAGAAAATTATCATCATAGTGATGATATTTGGAAATAACATCTGCATCAAAGGACAAACTAAATTTATTTCCTAGAACTGTTAACCATTTCAAAAAAGTGACTGGAAATGAAGCCAATAATATCATGATACAAATACTTAATAAGTATTAGTAGGTAACCTATATGATATGGTTATATGTAAATGATTTTTATATAACCATATTACACACTTCCTGTTACTCATTATTCAATTTTACAGCCATTTCCATGTCATATATCATCACATAAGGAAATAAGAAGCTTGAAATCCTAGCAATAAATATTGCAAAACTCTTGATGAATTGTTTTGATAGACATTGGAGTGTTTATATATATATATATGGTATCTACTACATTGGAGTGTTTATATATGATATATATATATATATATATATATATATATATATATATATATATGGTATCTACTACAGTGAATTGCTATAGTATAGTTTGATAAAATGCTTTGACATATCCTCTGATTTCTCTTAGTAAACATCAAATTTCAGCAATGTAGAGTTTCATCAGCTTTTGGTTTTCCAAATTAATTGAATGCAGGATTTATAATTTTGAAATACCAAACAATTAGGCAGCATCAGGTAGATACTGACAGTTCAATTACTGGATACCAACAATATAATCTCTTTTTAATTCAGAAATATTTTATATTTTTTGTCACACTTTTATAAATAAAATTATCATCATCTTTTTATTAGATATTTTTTTTATAATCTTTTCAATGTCTATTTAAAAGTCCAAACATTTTACATTAACATTTACATTTCTGTGACCACATGGAGTCAAAAGTATAATGTTAGTATCACAGATGTTACAATTACTTTGTTCATCCATCTAATATATATAATTAAAAAATGATCACAAATTTATAGATATTATAACAGGCAAAACTCTCTATACAGTAGTGCCACTCAGTGCAAGCCAGAGTAATCAATGGATGCCAGAAGTCTTGTGCATAAAATCCCTATCTAGTGCATACTCATCCAATATCCTCAGACTAGTTTTTGCTTGTGGTCTTTTTCAGTGAGAAGCCTTGGATCTGAGAGCACTGCACCTAGATCTTAGGATCTAATGCAACCCTCTAGCAGCCACCTTTTATCTTTATTTAACTACAAAGCTATGAGAATAAAATTGAAAATGCAATATTTTTAATTCAAGCTCATTAGCTTATATAGTCATATAGGTCTGAACTCAGTTCAGTACCTATATATTTTGATGTCCTTGGTTCTTTAATAACCATAGCCACCACTATCTTATTAGGCCACAAGCTGAAAACTAATCTGGGGATATTGGATGAGTAGGCACAAGATAGGGATTTTGTGCATAAGACTTCTGAGTGTGGAGTAGATTGAAGCCTGTCCATTAAAGTATGAGGTTTGGCTATCTTAATATATATCTGAGTACTTATAGCATATATGTGTAGAGATGGTAATCTGGACATATATTGGTGATTATTTATCTTTTCACCATATATGGGTTCAAGAGTATCAGTGCTATGAGATAGTGTGGAGAGTAGTGGGTCGTGTGAAAGTCTGTGCTTATATATCCTATATATTAATTATTGATTATAAAACCACTGGAAAAAAAGTTTATATATTTATAGAAATATGCTACAGAATTAAATTATTTAATTTTAATCGATTCATATTTATCAACTAAGTAATTTATATATACTATTATTTAATTTTAAACTTTATTTTTTTCTTGCTCCATATTTTTTAAATTATCTATTTCATTGTTATGATTTGAGCTCCTATAATCTGATTTAAGGTGATTTGATATATTTTGAAAAAAAAACAAAAAACTGATGCCTGAAATAAATATATCTTTTTCTTGAACAAATTTGAAAAATATAGATATCTGCATACCCATATATTTATTTATACAAGATACTGTTTTCAGTTAAATATGGCAGTTTAATTTGGTGTATAAATTAATCAGTACTGGATTTGATGTAAATATAATAATAGCTTACTTATCTGGCATTCCATTGCATTGTAATATATTATATTTATATTTAAATTTATATTAAAACAAATATTTTCATGGACTACATATATAAATAATTTATGTATTATCTGGGTACATCCATGTATAATTTATTATAGCCTCTATGACTCTTTTCATACTATTTATAACCCAGATGATGGCCAATGTGATCTGTCCGAAACTATGGTACAAATTTTTACTACAATAAATTATACATAGATGTACCAGATAATATTATATATATATATATATTGTAAAAGATCGATAAATCTACCTATAGTTTAAAAAAATCATTTGTTGTTATTAAAAAAAAATCTCTTCGATTTGATGTTTATATATAGAATATTATTATTATTTATGGTTATTACTTATAGTTGTTTGGATTTATTATTTTATTTATTTGTTGAGGTACATCGCTGTGAATATTTAATTGTTATTATTCTTAATGGTGAGATTTTTAATGGTAATAGTGACATGTTTTAATTATTATAAATAAATAGAGACATATAAATTGTTGATTATAAAAAAAGAATATTTTATTTGTAGTGATTATTAAAAAAATGCAATGTTATTATTTATATATATATATTTAAAGCTGTCAAATAAATTTTTGATTTAATATTTTTTATATAATTGGTATTTTTATTTTTTTTGAATGTTAATTGTTTCAAAAGAAAACATATGTAACAATGGTTTTCAAAAACTGTGCATTCTGTGACATGGGGAAGAACAACAGCAGCAATAAAAGAAGCCATCATTATTGAGATAGTTATTAAAAAAACTGAAGGATAAAATTAGTTGTACTTTGTTTCTTTGAAATTGCCATTCTTAAGAATAATTAAATACGATAAATTACTATTGTAAACACATAAACCATGACTGGCTAATATATATCTATCACAGCCAAGGGGCTGCACTATTTCTTTTATCCCAATGCAGTTTAAAAAGAAAAACTAGGCAAATTTCAACACATGAATTTCACCGCATCTGAAGCCGAAATTTAACATAGCTATCTGGAATTTATAATGGTAAATCTAATAACAATCTGAAAGTAACTGAAATTAGTTAATATATTGGATTCAACATGTCAATTATTATTTGTTTTTTAAGGAGATAAATCTTTAAAAAAAGGGAAATATATATATGTGCTTGGAAACTGATAATTTTCTCTAACATGCTATTTCTTCAATTTATCCTTGGCTAGAATGCATTCTAATATTAAAAAAATATAAGAGAATACAACAATGGAACAAGTTGACTTTTGAAAAAAAAAAATGAACAAGTTAAACTTTAAAAAGAAAGTAATAAATATATATTTTTGAGATCGATATTTTTTTTTTTTACTTTTCTTTTAAATTAAAAAGCGTCTTGTTTTCTAAAAAAAAAAAAAAACATTTAATAAATGTCAAAGGTAACACTTAAGTAATTTAAAACTTTAAAGTATAGTGTATGAGTTTGGGTTGCATACGGGTTGTTATATATATATATTTTAATAAGTGAAATTTATATTCGCAATTTTTATTATAAAATTTTTTATTATCTATATAACTTAATTTTTTTTATATACATATTATCTATTTATTTATTGGATAATAGGGTATGTTCTTGGGGTTTGGGTTAATTTATTGAGGGATACTTATCAATTAGAAATCATCATTATATTTTCATATTTTTGTGTGTGTACATATATAAGATAAATAAAATAAGGTGAAATAAGTTTTATATTCATATTAAGTTATAGCACTAAATGACTAAGTAGTCAAAGATATATTATATTTATTTATAGGCCTGAGTGAGCATCATCGTAAATAACAAAATGTATTCAATGCTTGTAGAAATAAGTATAATCCAAAAGTGGATATAAGATATAGACCTTTTTATAATGTAGTGTAGTAAATTTTGATGATTTCTTTTGATTTAATAATACTTAATTGATTAACCTTGCCTTAACAGCATATCTATTGTCTATTATCTATTTTATTAATTTACAATATTTTACCAATCAATTATTCACTTATTTATTTATCTGTTTTTTTTTACTTCATATAGTAATTCTTATGCAGACCTAAACAACAATTCACATATTTGATATATATAATATACTTTTATTTATTTATTTTTTTAATTTTAAATATTTGGAAAATATAAATATGGATTTGTGTTTATATTAAGGCATACTTGTTGAGCACAAATATGTCTTTATCTATTTAATATATATACTTATTGCAAGTATATAAGTATATATGTTTTGTATTTGAGTTTGTATTTGAAAACTATTTAAAACATTGATACTACCTAAAATCAAACCATAATATAGAAATAAAGGATGTATTATTTGTTTTATAAGTAATGCCTTGGTAATTTATTTGGAAGAGTATTAATATTTTATTCTTATTTTCTTTTTTAGTGCCAGAGTCATTATGAAATTAACTGAATGCACAATTTCATGGAGAATAACTTTGTATTTCACTTATTATTTAGTCTTTAGGTCACTTACACACATTAAGGTTCATTGATATGTTTAGATATATATAATTCTATTTATTGGATGTGTATATTAGTTTTAATAGAATTCCCTTTGTTTCTGATATATATATATATATCAGAAACAAAGGGAATCCGATCTTCACTAACTAACAATATATATATATATATATATTGTTAGTTAGTGATATCAACCTAAGAATAAATTATAATAATAAGTCTCATTATTGCTCTGTATGATTTTGGATTTATTTCATGTATAGCTAGTTGGAAGGGCATATAAACAATTTATTTAAATATAATTGGAATAATTTTATCTTTCTTCATTTAAATTATACAATCTATTATATTTGGCTTTCTCAACAATTGGATTCATTTAGATTGTTAAGGTCTTTCTTTATGTATATGATGTGCTATGTTTATATTATTTAACTTGGATGATAAATACGTTCTATTACATTTGGCACCATCAACATGTGGACATGATTAATTAAGGACTGTTGATAGTCATTCCATTATATTTGATGCCTAAAACATGAGGTTTGATTCATTATGATTCATTTATGAGGATAAAGCAATTGTGATTCCATTACATTTGGCTTTCCTAATGATTGGGGTCATTTCAATTGTGGATAGGCATTCCATTACATTTTGGCACCAATGTTTGATGTCTTCTTTCTTCATATGTGTATTTTTGTTTGAGATCATTTAAATTACATATATTCTATTACATTTGTCATCCAATGTTTGGAGCATTATTTTCTTTTCATATATTGACATTCCATTACATTTAATGCCACAATGTGGTCAGCATAATATGTTTGTATATATACGTTCCATTACATTTGGCACCACAAACTGTGGGGACCAGTTAACTGATGATTGGTATAATGGAGTTAAAGTATACATTCCATTACAATATATATATATATATTCTAACCTAGTCCGTTTGCATATTCACTTCTGGGCAATATAATATAAAACCAAAATGGGTTAGCTCCGTTTGGTTAAATGCAAATAATTAATAAATAAAATATTCTGCATTAATATTAAATGTTCCATTAGCTCAAATTCAAAATAAGAATAAGGTTCAGTTTATAAAAAATAAATTAAATAAGTATTTAATTACATCATGAGACTTAGAAGTGAAAATACAGGTTACAAGAAAGATTACATTGAGCCAATATCCCACAGGATACTACCTCAAGGCATAAAAACACTATCCCTCCTTATTACTATCTCAAATAAATAAACTTATAGTATTCTTATGACTTTAATAAATCCTATTCATTAAGATTAAACTAATAAATAAATATTAATCTTTTACTTATAATAATTTAGCTCAATAAAATCTCAGGTTCATAAAACTATTCTAAGTTAATTACAATTACTGTAGTAAAACATGAGAAGGGATTTTATGTCACACTCTACTATACTTAAACTAATAACAACAAATAATAATAATATTCTTCATTGTATGAACTAATTTTATATATCTTTTCTTTTCACTATAATTTTTTTTACCATAATAAAATAATAAAATACTATGATATAATCTTTTATATTCATATAAGAACGTAATAAATATGTGGTAGTATTTATAATCTGACAAACAAAGGCATGTAGCAATGGATAGCAGATAAT
This sequence comes from Epiperipatus broadwayi, assembly GCA_028023455.1. Taxonomy (NCBI): domain Eukaryota; kingdom Metazoa; phylum Onychophora; class Udeonychophora; order Euonychophora; family Peripatidae; genus Epiperipatus; species Epiperipatus broadwayi. Next base: position 1,030 of record JAQFVV010006635.1, on the reverse strand, counting down.
TCAATGTACTATTATGATAACTAATTTATGACCATAAGATAATGTAAAATATATGATTACTTAATTAAATGAATACCAAGAAAATATTCGAATTTTTAAAATAATTATTTATTTATCTCTGTGCAAAATTATATGTTTGATTCAGTTATTCTGTGTATCTCGTGCAGTGTAATGGGAAAATGAAACAGTCAGGACACAGAAATTTTGAAAACAAATTTAACAAAGTTTATTATTAACAATAAAATAAAATAAAACAATTTATTTACAATATTTACATTGAATATTTTCAATGTATACCGTTCTACATTTTTATTACTTAGTTATTAAAAACAATCTAGAATTTATTTAAGTCTTCATTCTGACTTGAAATAATAATAATAAAATAGTACCATTTTATTTATCTCTTTCTAATTAAACTTATGATAAATTACATTTATTTATTTTATTAAAAAAAAAATCCTATCCTTAAATATTATTTAACTATATTTTTTTTTTTAAAAAAAACATCCATAGAAATATACTACAGAAAACATAAAAAATAACATTATTGTGCGTATGGATCTTTTAAAAAATAAACAATTTTCATCTTGCAATGTTAAAATATGTCATATAAAATATCTACTAATAATTTATTACTAGATTTTGTGGATATTGTTATTTACTACACTATGTTTATTAAATATAACATATTCCCATTTAATATTACTTTAATACTATATAGTTGTAATTACCGATATATTCCCTATTATTTAATAAATACAAAATTATACCTATGCTTATTATTTATATTGTTTTACTTTATAACATTATATTTTTAAAAATATGCAATACTTATTTTAAAACAAAATAAAGCATTTAAAAGTTATTTAACATTTTAAAGAACAACTTTGTTTTATATACTTTATTCTTGAAATTTTATTTTATTTCCAAAATAAATCCCCCAAAAAAAATATTTTATGATTTTTTTCCTTTTTAGAATTCATTGGATTTTCAATTCCAATTTATAAGTAATAATTTACTAAGGCTGTAA
>JAQFVV010006634.1:251031-584748 GCA_028023455.1 Epiperipatus broadwayi | reverse complement strand
CGGTACAATATCTTGTATTGGAAAGGAAAGTATTCATTTATTATTAACACTTGCAAAAAGTGCTTGCACAATTAGCTTGAAAGGCTGATATTTGAATGTAATACAATTGTAGGCACAGCACTATATAAAAATAAATGCTTATTAACATAATTATATTATAAAATAATACTTTCCTTAGGAATGATATCAGATACCGGTTCTAACAATAAAATTATAAAATCATATTATAGCCATTGTGGGTTAAAAAAAATGTCAACTTTGGAAATATAAGAAAAAGTAATAAATTAAAAATATTATACCTTTTATTGTTTTTTCATGTGTGATTATAAAATAGCAACTTTAACAAACAGTTTGTTTTTACTCTGTTTTTAAAATCTCAATAAATTATTGTCAGAATGCATACAGCTAATGAAATTATATTTAAAATTTAAAATTCTACTTTAATTATCAAAAAATGCCAAAAAGCAATTACAGTGGTCACTATGGAAGCATTCTTTTTCTAGCCAATTATAACTTGATACTGTATATTATTGATTTTTTTTTATCTTCTATTATTAAACAATTTTCAAATAAAATCGAAATCTAATCAATTTATTCTTTTCAGATAATAAATTTTACAAAAATATTTTGCAAAATAATCATAAATATATAAACAAACTATAGAAAATATATGTGTTAATTTTCAAAATTGAGACAAAAGGATGAATACTATTAGATATGAAATTAAAAAAATAATACTAATTGGCATTACTGTTGGCTCATTTACATATTAACATCTTATTTTTTTAATTTACTTATTATGATTTTAGTTTTTTTTTATCAAAAAAATACAAAAACAGAAAATAAGCACTATGAATTAAAATGGCGCAACTGAAAAACCTGTATTATATCTGAAAATCTTGTCAAAGTGACAGCTATTATTCAATTACTGATCAGTTAAATGGTATCCAACAATTTTTATTTAAAGTGAAAAAATTCAAGATTAATTAATGTTTATACACAGCTAATCAGTGAATGACATATGAAATAAAATCTTACCCATCATATGCAAGGACTTTTAGATATCTAAATAATCAAAATGAATACTATTCAAACTGTTTAAAAAAAATTAGCTATCAAAATCAAAAAAGCATGACAAATTATGCCATAAAACTTGCTGTTTTCAGGTTTTAATTTGATGAGATATTTAGCCTTAACATTAAATAATTCTTCAATTAATATAGGTTGTTATTTTGTCTTCCTTCTCATAGCTTTAAAATTACTGATTTTACCAATATGTTTAAATATTCTGTGAAACAAAAATTACATTGTTTAATTAATCTAATTAACTTAAATAAATTTGTAATCATATATAAGGCTTTTTATTATTGAACATAAATAATTAAAAAATACCTAATATTCAAAGAGTAATGAATGCCAAAATATATAAAAAAAATGTATCCAGGTGCTTTGAAAAAATAAATTAAAATTAATTCTAGACTGATCACTCTCAGTATATATGTTTTATAAAAAAACAAAAAAAAAAACATTTACCCCTTAAGTAAGCTAGAAACTCTTAAATATTTGAACATCCACATAAAAATTTTACTATTTTTCTACTTTTTATATTTTAATTTCATTATATTTAATTTTGGAATGAATAACTGTATAATTATAATGTAATGCAATATTCAGGCCAAAGATTTTTTCAATAGCCTTTCATAGAGATACTATGAAGAAAAAGAAAGTAGTCACCAGGCTTTGCAATGTTCTGTTAGTAAAATTTTCAGCACAAATTCCATTCTTGTTTAACACACCTACTGACCGATATTGAATAGTTATCTGTAGTGTCTATAAGTCAAATGTCTGGGAAAAAAAATATCTCATAAGAAAAATTATACTGAGTTTGGATTTGAACATTAAATCATAGATTTGGTAAGAGAATATACCAACTTTATCATGATGCTCATTGAATAATTATATAACCTGTTTTATTTTATTATAGGACATAATTATTAAATGAAATGTTTACATATGATGTGCCATAAGATGAACAGTTAGTTAAAGGATGTTATAATTCAAGCTTCTTTTTAAAAGTAAAAAATAACTGAATCAATTTCATATTAAAAGTAAGAATGATATTTATAAATATAAGTTCTGTACCAAATGGTAAGTTAAATAGAAAAGCAATAGAATGCTAAAATCAACCCTAACATTACTGATAGATTGTATATACACTTTTTTAACATATTACATATGTAAGATATTTAAGCACCTATCATGATACTACCATTATGCATTTGTCTTGATACTATATATGTCAATAGACAGTCAATAAAAGAATAAATGGAGAAAAAAATGAATATTCATTAGTTGAACCACTCTTCTTTGTATATAAAAAATAGAACCATGTATACTCCAAATTCAAAGCCATATTTAATGGAAAGTTAAAATTGAACTTGAAGTTGTGAAAATAAAAGTAAATGTAAAAAAACATTTAATATTACGAAAAGTATCAATAAAGTGGAAATCATAATATTAAGTTTTCAGGTATTGTTAATTTAGATAAGTATGAAATTGTTTGGTGTATCTCTAACAATATTTAATTTATTACATATTATAATCAAAGCTTAGATATTGAAATGATTATATATGAATCGTTCCTTATTTGCTATCTTAAAATAGACTGATTTATTAACGTCTTAACATTGGTTATCATTTATTAATTGCCATCTTTGCAACTGGTAATTAGCTGCATTTTAGATGGCTGATGAATTGTTCTTAATGGATACATCTTGCAAAGTGATTAATAAATTTGCCACTGAACAATGATTGTTTCACGCACGATTGGATCTTACTTTTTCTATGTCTTTTAGATATATAATCACAAATTCAATTATAAAGACAAACTACTATATTCCTTTTTTTTTTGAATAGAGAAATTTTATTTATGACCATCATTAATGCTTAAGTAGAATCCTATTAAATATTGCCAGATGTAATTCCAAAAAGAAATTAAAAAGAAAACAGAAAATTGAAAATGAAGCTGATAGAAAATAATTGCATAAATATATTCAAAAAACAGTATTTTTAATTTTTAATATATTTAAATCTATTAATTTAATCAATCTATACATCTTTACATAAAAAATAAAAACATGTAACCTTGCAAATATCTATACATACCTACATACACACTAAAAAGTATATGCCTACTACATTAAAAAAAACACAACTTTTAAATAAATAATTAAATATAAAATAACCTAATTACTGAATATAAATGTATAATAATAATCATAACACCTAACAATAATTATACAAATTAAAATTATTTAATTTATCCATTAATTTTTGAGATTTTATTCTATTAGATGTAATTATTATTGCATATTATTGTTATTTATTCATTGTAGTTAGAAATTATTTTATATTTTAAAGTTTTTATATATATGTCTGTATGTATTTATTTGTATACATCAATATATTATATGTATTTATATATTTTTAATTAATGAATACATGTATATATATATATATTGTGCCCTTTTGTATGGGTCGCCATGAATTGTTGTATCAATTCATTAAAAATTTTAAATTTAAGATATATTTAGCTATATGATGTTGATTTTATTATGATAATCTTTCAAAAAGTTTAATTAAAGTAATCTATGAATATTTGATATGTGAAATTGTGTTAATGTTTGAGAGAGACGTTTCAATAAAAGATGATAATATTATAGGGTTGGGAAAACTGGCCATGATCAATACTACATTAATAAGTTTTGTAAATAAATGTTTAAAGCTAAAAGTTTAAAAAAGACAAATTAAAATTAAATGCATATATTTATTGTTGATAAAGATTAATATTTAATAAGTGAATGTAAATATTTTAATTGTTTATAGTATATAATAGAAGATTAATATTTGATTTTAATAGTATCGAATTATTATTTTAAAGTTGCTATAATATATTATTTATTTTAAAAACATTTATTTTAAAAAATTAAATTGTTAGTTTATTTTTAGATAATTACAAGCGTTTGTATCTGTGTTGTAAAACAGATGATAAATAGACATATGTACACACATGCTTGTAAGTTTTATAGTAAAGTTGCAAAACTGTTCTAAAATTCTATTATAAAATTTATAAATATTATATTGGCTATCACGAGATAAAAAATAAAGATAATTAATGTGAAATATTAAATCTGATTTTTAAAATACTGTTTAAAAAAAAACGTAACGTATAAAGATAGACTTAGTTTGTTTAGAAAAATAGTCTTATAAAAGTTAAAAGTGAAATAAAGTAAAAATATATTTTAAAAAAATGTTTAATGGATTTAAATAAATGATAAAGATCAATTTAAGAATTTAATAATGTAATAAATAATAAATATTAAATAAGTCATTATTTATTTTTAATTCTGTATTGTTGGTAAATATGTAAATAGGCTAGCAAGATGATTGTTTAATTTACCAATCAAGTGGGGAATGTATTCCGGTATAAAACCAAGGTTCAATTGTTCAGGGGGGATTATGATTTCTTTTAAGTGAAGTGTGCTATTAGATATAGCTAAGTAAAATTATAGACGCTCTCGTAATCGTTTTAAAATTATAAGAGAGTAGTTTTAAATAATTTATAAAAGTTTTACCGTTAAATATGCAGTGCTAATTTATTTATAATTCCCTATTGATCGTCTCTATCAAAGCTCAATTTACTATCAAATAATCATGAAGGCATCGTATAAGGATAAAATGTATTGGAGACTTTATACTAAAAATATAACAAACGCTGGATTAACTAGGAGAATTACTAGTTGGATAAAAGTAATAGATTGGACATTATATGAATTTAAAAGTTGATTATAATTAATTTTTATAAAAAAATATTTAAAGAAAGATAAATACTTCTTTATGAAGAAAGTATTTTTAAATTACAAATTTAAGTATATATCTTGGTAAAGATATGGTAATTAATAATAATTGTAGAATTACTTGCCTTGTTAAGTCTTTGTAGTTTAAAAGACTAGATTTCGATAGTTTTAAAAGGCAAATAAATCGGAAGTTTAATTGGCAAAGAAATACCTGTAAATAAAATATTATATAGTAAAGTCTGGACGCTGGTCGTACAGAAGAATTTAGAAATTAATCTTACCTAAATATTTGTTAAAGAATGCGCAAATAAGTATACGTGGATATCCAAGTCAATTTATAATAATTAAATAAGAACATTATAAACTATTGACTAATCCTAGAAATAATAACTTTTAAATAATTTTTCTTTAAAGAAATGAATCCGGATCCTATAAACTATTTTAATTATTATTTTGTTTCTTATGGTGGAACTTATTCTATTTTATTTAAAAAAAATGTTTTCATTTATTTCATAAAAACTGTTTAAACACGTGATGTACCGGAAAAGGAAGTAATGTTGGTAAAAGTTTGTGCCTAGGAAAAAAAGAACAATTATAGGTGGAAAGAAGACACCGTTGGATTTTATGTAACATCTTTTGTTTTTCTTAACTAACATAGATATTTAATTATTTATTGATCTATTAAAGATAAGAGAGGTACATTTTTTAAAAAAAGTAACTAAATATTAATATAACACTTAATTTCATAAAGTTTATTTTTATATAATTATACAACACGTAATATTTTAAAGAATAATTGTTGAGTATAAATGTGAAATTATTTTGTAAAACTGTAATTCTGGAGGACATCGTGTGGCGGATTATAAATTGGAATATCATTTATGGTAAAAATTATATAATAGTAATAATTTGATGTATTTTGCTTTGTTTTCTTTAGATCAACCAAATATTATTTGATTGTTGAATGAATGTATAAATATTTAAAGAATATACACACATAATATTAGTAATAACAGTTTTATTTTAATATGCATACTTTAAATTTATGATATAAATTTATTATAACGTAATAAGAGAAATCCATAAATAATTATATGATTCTTTCGTGAATAAGTTTTAATGTTTCTGTTACAATATTAGGAATTTGATTTATTATATTAGTATGAATTATTTATATTACCTTTCAAGTTAGTAAGAGGTAAAAATATCTATATTTTATTTATTTTTTATTAGATAAGTTAAATTAATTTTATATATAAAATTTATATTTTGATTGAAGGGTTTATCGTATATAAATGATGAGGTATAAGAGAGTTTGGATAGTCGTATATTTTTTTTTTTAAAAAAAATTGGTAAGCTATTACTGAAGTTAAATAAGGTTAAAATGATATTTGTAGATAGAATTTTATTAGGAAGGAATAGGAATAACAAGTAGAGAAGAGTAGTAGTTTAAATAGAAAAGAATCATAGAATTTTATTTTAATATAATACTTTATAAAATTTGAAATTGTTGAATAATTTTAAATATTATTTTAAGAAAAGAACATATATGTATTGCATATTTTGGTAAGACATACAGTATGGAATTACATCAGAATGAAGTAAATAATTATTAATCAATAAATGTCATTATATTATAAAGTTATATCAGTCTATACATTAGTTGATATTTGATTAATGCTAATAGTAAATGTAATACATACTAGTACATTATAATAGAAATAGCAATAATACTTAAGTGAAGTAGCATTTTTTAATTGTTAAAGTTTGTTTATTTTACATATGCTACATAAGTGATATTTTACATAAAAGTCTTCTTTTGTACTAACTAATGACAAATGATATCTATTAAGATTTAAGTTCATAAACTTAATTAAATGTTACTGATAAAACATTTAAGAAATGTATGGATTATCTATTTATGTTTATGGAAATAGTAACAGTGTAAAAATCTTGTATTATTATTTTTCTTATTTTTTATTTTCTTTGGTTTCCACTTGTAATGTAAATAATGTACATAAATTGTTTATTAAAGTTGATGTAAATAAATTTGTTTAAGTTGTTTAAAAGTGTGTCGAATTCATTATTTTACACCACAGCATTTGACAACAGATAATTTGAATAAACATAATATCTGCACAATATGAATTTGTTGTTATTATTATTTTTAAAAGAAACACAGTATTTTCTTAATATAATTTATAGAAATTGATTGATATTAACATATAATATTATAATGGTCACAAAGTACTTATAATGCACAATATAAGAGTATAGTATTATTTATTGCTACAGGTTATTAAATTATAAGATTTTAGTATATTTTAAAATTAAAATACTATATGAAAATGAAAGACATGTAGATGATTTACTTGTGTTCTTAATGATTAGTAGTATATTAAAATAGATAAGATTAATTTATACACTAGAGATTATTATTGTTAGTTATTATTATTATTATAAGTTAGGTGTAGTTAGGTTTGATATTAAATCCCTTATCATGCCTATCTGCAAGAAATATTATTACTTTAAGATAATTAAAAGAACCTGAGATTATTTAATTACATTTCCTTAATAAAAGATTGAGATTTATTTATTATTATTGAAGTTAGTTAATTTTTATAAAAGACATAAGAGTGCTGTAAATGTAGTAATGAGATAATAAAGAGGTAATAGTATTCTTATGCCATTGAGATAATGTCTTGGGAAGACATTGGCTCAATGTAAATTCAATTACCAGTTGTAACTTCACTTCATAGTCTCATGATTTTAATAAATACTTATTTAATTAGTACATGATATTGAACTATATTAATTTTGGTAAGTTATAATGAATCTGATAGGATATAGTATTATAAAAATATATTAATGATAGTTATACATATTTTAGCCGAGCATAACGATTTAATTGAGCTAGTCATATTTTAAGTTATATTATATATCGGGAAGTGAGGGTACAATATATATTAATTATTGTAAATAGAAAAAAACAATGTGTACGTTTTACTGATGACGGCTTTTTTTTGCAGTTATAATATTTTCAACTGTTATTCTTATCTCAATGCATTTTCCACCTTAGCTCAATCATATCACAACCATCCATTAGCCCAGAAATTAGACCAGCAAATTTCACACACACTAGTTGCATTTTTTGAAATATCTTGTTCACTTTTTTTTTCAAGTGTGTAAGACATACATGTCTATCCTATTGAAATTTTAAGTATACATATTAGATGTTCTGTAACTTCACCTATATATAAATATTTCAAACCACTAATTCATCACAATTTCCAGAAACATATGACCAATGATATGTGAAAAAGACAAATTATCCTCAAGATGAGCATTTTGTGGTAAGCCAGCACTCATCAGAAGGGCCAGATCACAATCTTTTACACATATTTCCATCACTTTTTAAGATTATATAGATATCAATTTACTATAGTTTGATTACAAGTGTCAAACTTTCTGTAATTACAACCTGGACACAAACCACTTTATAGAATTATATTAATAATTATTATTGGTTATTCATTAATCTAGAGATTATCTCTAGCCCAAATATATACTTTCAATTCTTACTTAATTAATAATCTGTGTGTGGTATCAAAAACACATCAACACCTGAGTTTCCCTAACCATGTTGATAGTTTTGATAATTATCACTGCATCATTCTCACACAAAGCAGGGATAGATTTTATACTATTTTACTATTCTGTGAAGAGGCATACAATATCATTTTGTTTTTCACCATCTATGTAAGAACTATCAGTATTTGGTTGATCCTGAAATAGTTCCAGATCACTACTATGGCATACAGGATGTCTAAGATTGCTTTTTAATGTTTTAAGAAAAGTTCAAAGAAAGTGCATCTAGTCATTGTCCTAGCCCATATTTATACATGGAATATGTGATATCTATATGTCTATATATTAGGGCATTCTAAAATAATTTTATCACAATTATAATTGCATTTACATATGGTTTATCTACATGTAACTTTCTGTTTTTCTGTAAATGTCAATGGTTACATATTTTTATGATCACAATAGTGTGCTTCTTTTAAACCATAATGAGAATTCATTTTTTATACAGTTAAATCATTTATTTATAAACATTTTTTTGACTTAATATAATAACAAGAGCCCTTAAAATTTAAAATATAGCTCCAAATATTGACATGCTAAAATAAAAGGACTATTATTCTGGGATTTAATTTAGTGGTAGAGAAATAGTCTCAAAAGCTAGAAGTTCTTTATTGGAAGTATCTCTTTAGTATTCAAATGTCATGTGACCATTCTGAGTGCCGATACATTCATTTACATTCAAAAGACTGGCAAATTGTCACAGTCTACCACTGGAAAATAGGAACATTTATTTTTGGTCATTGCATTTAATCTATTGGCTAGTTAGTTTCTCATGTTTTTTGGGAAAACATACACTCATGTTGATTATATTTAAATATATAAACAATTGTTGACAAACTACACATACAACAATATTTATATGATTTATTTTACATGTTTTATAATTTCTTGTTATTTTATAAATTAAATAACAAAAATTATATGTAGATTACTTTTTATATAGTTGTGTATTATGCTAATGGAAATATATTTTTCTAAGAACTTCACGGTGGGTGGATTTGTTATTCAAGTACATATATTTTCATTTTCAAATATTTATATTTATTTACATTACGATTCATCAAAAAATAAAAAGAAACATTTGTAGATAAGAATCGCAAAAGCAATTATTTCGTAGAAGTTAACTGAAATTAAAATTGAAATGTTAAAAAAAAATCATAATTGTTGTGACCTATAACATATTTATGTGTGTGTTTGCTTTAGTTAAATTAAAAAAAAATAATTGTTTTCATTACACATTATAAAATTATGAAAACGATAGCACAGTAAATAAATTGTATGAACACGTTTTTAATAAATATTCATTAGTACTGTACTTCAGTTTAATGACGATTTATAAACTTGTAATAAGAATACTACACAGTTTTTAATGTTGCTTGTTTAAATTTATTGTGATTCTGAATACTGTGTCTCTTAAAGTTGAATGTTTTTTTTATTATCATTTTACAGCATCTTCTTTTCTACTAATTTTCTAAGTAAATTGAAAAGTTTCAGTATATGGATGATTCAATTCAATCTTCTGGTCCTAATTCGAAACTAATGAATCAATTAAATATATAATTTCATCGTTTGACTTTTTCATCAATCATCTTAATTTGACTTTTTTTTTTTATATCTCACCACTTGCCTTGATTTTCTTAATAGGAATATCTTCAAAAGCTAGTCTCTTGTATCCGATGACAAAAGTGATTATTCTGTATAACTCATTGTTTATATTTTCAATATCTTCTAATTACTATTAATACTCTCAATATTTGTTTTACTAATTCATTTTGTATATTTCTGTGAATATCTTTATAAATTATGAGTATTAATATCTTACTATTTTTAGTAATAATTTTCATACAAAATTAACTGCTAATTCTGTTAATGTTTACAATCCTTTTATTCATTATTTTTGAACTTCCTTTCAATAATGTTTAATTATGTGTAACTTTTATTGCTTGATATATCCATTTTATTTTAATTTACTTATTTTGTGACTCAGGATGCTTCCCTATTATGGTTTTTGCAAATGTATTAATAGTAGCTTTAAAATATTAAGCAATTTGCTTAATTCTCCTGCTAATATTAACTTATTTAATTAGATATGTTTTAACTGAGTTTTAGACTTTTTCATTTATATAAGGCAAAAATGACGTGAATAATATAGTTTGAAAATCAAATTTGTTTCAAAAACTTGTCACTATGCCAATGATTATTCAAAATCAATGAAACAGTTATAAAAGAAGTCGGCCTCATATCAGATGTATTTTTGGAATATTAATTCAATGACTTCTTGTTACTCTTAGTATTACAATTTTACCATCATATATATATATTTAAATTAATGAAGTATTTTCATATCCTAAAGATAAAATTCTTTAGAGTATTATGGTATATATGGAATTCTATATGGAGTTTGTCATTCATATATTGGACAAACCAATTGTAGAATAAACATAAAAAAGAAAAAAAAAACACATTTTGGCAGTTTAAAAAAATCTAATTCATCATCCATTTATTCACACATTAAATTAACTAACCATGACATTAATTTTAATAAAACACATAATCTGACAAAAATTGAACAATACAACCAGAGACTACTAATAGAAGCTATTGGTATTTTTAAAAGCTCTAAGAGCATAAATGCAAAGTGTGAATTAAAAAAAATTAACAATATTATTTGGAAAAAGCTATTGGAGGACAAAATATTTTTTAAAACTTCTCAACCAATAGAATCTGAGAATGAGAAAAAAATAACAAAGAAAAAATAATGTTTTTAAATCTCACCACACACATCCTTATGATTTGAGAAATAAGAAGCTCTGAAGAAATTACTTGTTATTGTATTGAAATGTCAGCTACTTAGCTATTATTTTTTTTATTATATGGAAGCTCCCAGAAATAACACCATGAATTCAGCATTTATCCATGAGAATATTAGAATTTATATATATATATATATATTCTAATATATCTCATGGATATTCTCATTTCAATTCACATATATATATATATATATATATATATATTGTGAATTGAAATTAATTTTGTCTCACAAAGTTAATGTTTAGCTGTGTAAAAAGATGTTATTTTTAAATCTAGATTTGATTTAAATGTTGGCATTAATAATATCATTTGTCAGGTATGACATCTTCATAAGAACTGAAAAAGCAAGTGTAAATACCATTTTACAATTATTGGGCAAGTTGATAAAGAGTGTATCCTATTGATATAAGCAATCGTTAAAAAATTATCATTTCAATATTCAAATAGTTTGAAATGCTGTATTGGGAATTAATTATATATATATATGAATATTATAAAAAAAAATTCACATAAAATAAAAGTTAAATTTTTGGGGGGCATGTAATGTACTAGTTTTCTGCACAGAGAAATTATTTTGTCCACAAAAAACTATTTTAAAATTTTTAAATTCTTAAACAAGATCTTCAACCACAAAGAAAGAAAATTTCTTCACTAAATTAGGTTGCTAATGTTTTGACAAAGTTACATTCATCTTTGTTGACACTAAGATATTCAGAAACTTTCAATGGGTTCTTTGCATGCAAGACAGAATAATTTCTCTATGCAGAAAACTAATACACAATTTGATCCAAAAAGTTTATATATATATATATATATATAAACTTTTTAGATACTTACTATATATATATATATATATATATATATAGTAAGTTCTCTACTTAAAATGATTACCTATAAGAAGGCATTCAAGGAAATTCTTTAAAAAAAATGAGATTCTTGAATAAAGCATTTTAAATTGTAAAAAAAAAGCCTACTAATAAAGTCTTATTTCTTGACAATAGTAGTCTATTATTAAGTAATTCTAGTTGTTTTTGGATTGAAAACTTATATTATGTATAATTTCAGTTTAAAGGTTATATTTATATTCTACTAGATTGAGAAGTATTCATAGTAATAATATTGATTTTCCCTATATTATTTAGATTTAGTTGTATATTTTATTATTTTGTTACATTGAAGAGTATTTTTTAATAAAGGCTACTGCTATTTTGAAATCCTCTTATTATTTACATTTTGCATTAGTTACATTAACCATTGTCATAAGAAATTTTGTGCACCTCTAGAATAGTGGATGTAAGAGATAACGATATCTGATACTCAGCTGGGTAAATGAAAAATCTCTCTCTCTTACTTTCTAAATAACTAATTATATAAAACTTTAACATATTTAAAATGCACAATGATAATATATAAAAATGAATTTGTATGCAATGTTTAATATTTTTATTACTGCTTATTAAATTTAATCATAATATATAAAGTTAATCCACCAGTAAAGTTTTCTCTATATAAAAAAAGGTTGACTAAAAAACTAAGTTTCAGAATTATTTCAGGCATAAATAGTAGAACACTTTTTATATTTTCTCTATGTTTTTTTATGGTATTTAATTTTTAAGCAATGGATAAAGTATATAAATATATTATGAATGAGAACACTTATGTACTCCCTCTTAAGTCATTATTTAACTGACATATAAGATGGCTTATATTAGTCTAATTCTAAATTGTGGTCTATAATGGTAACAAAATCATGATACATGTTTTAAGAGAAGTTTCTTTGTTATGTGTATTTAGCAGATTCACTTGCTTTATTTTTAAATGTAAAAGTTGAAACATTTCCAACTATAACATGTTATTTTCTTTATATATAACAAGCATATATATAACTATGTTTTAAATAGTTAAAAACATAAATTATTTTATTTTATTACAAATCTTACTATTTAATTTATATATTAAATAAAAGATTTTTACATAGCTTTACATGGCTTTTTATAAGTATTTTTAGCTATGATGCAATGAGGTAAAGACCAATTAAAAATAAACAATAATCTTAAATATTACCAGATTCACTACTTCCTTTATTTTGTTATAATATTTTATATAAATGTAATTTATCAACTCTATTTTGAACACTTTTTAACTATGATATAATGAACAAAATAAAATACATAACTATATAAATAATACCATAAAATATGTAAACAATAAAATTGATAAAATAATAAAAAAACTAAATATCAGCATAAATATAACAAAACATAATAAAACTGAAATAAATATAAATATAATCAAACTGAAATAAATATAAATATATTCAAATCCAAATAAAATAATCCAAGTGATATAAAATAAAATATTCTATACCAGATTTTCAATTGGATAAACGGTTGAAGAGTTGGAGTGTAAAGTGGATTGAAGCTGGTCCATTACAGTATGAAGATTGGCTATCTTAATATAAACTGAGCACTTATTGCATATATGTGTAGAGATGATAATCTGGACCAACTGATGATTGCTGGTTTAGCATGAAATACGTATATTGATGATTACTTATCTTTTCGACATATATGTGTTCAAGTGTATCAGTGTTATGAGGTAGAGTGGAGAATGGTGGGTCATGTGAAAGACTGTGCTCATATACCTATATATTATATAAATATAAAATAAATATAAATTATACATATGTATTTTTGATTGTATATATACATATTCATGAACAATTATTAATTTAATCATATTATTCATTTTTATTATTAATAATAATCCTCTAATTACTTCTATTCCTTATAAAGTTAAAATTAAAAAAAATTAAAATTAAAAAGAGTATTCTTAATAAAGGAATTAAAGTTGAACTGAGAATTATATGAAAATAAAATAATAAGTATTTTATTAAGGTGGAGCTAATAGAACTAAAGTTTAAATTTATAAGAAATAGAAGTAATTAGGAGATTATTAAAAATAAAAATAAATAAAATAAAATATTTCAATGAATATGCATATATGCAGTCAGCAATACACATACATAATTTATATTTATTTATATTTATAGTGGTATATATTTTATTTTACATTGCTTGAATTATTTTATTTAGGTTTGATTATATTTATATTTATTTCAGTTTTATTATGTTTGTTCTATTTTATGTTGTTTTTTTAGTGTTTTTTATTATTTTATTAATTTTATGGTTTACATTTTTTATGGTATTATAGTTATGTATTTTATTTTGTTCATTACATTATAGCTCTGAAGAAAACTTCAGGATAGTATGAATGTAAGATTGTTTATGCACACACACACACACACACACATATATATATATATATAACAAAAGGTGTTTTGCTAATGTTCAAAAGAGAGTGGGTAAATTGTATTTATATAAGTATAATCTTCACTTGCATCGTATATCAGTTGAATTCTCATTTGACTTACTGTATTTTAGACAAATACCATTATTAGGTAGTGTAATTCCAGTTTGAAATGCTTGTTTTTAATTGTTATTTTGCTTCCTTACATCATACTTAAAAATTACTTATAAAAATATATGTAGAAGTACTGTTAAATTTTTAACATCTTGTCTTTTAAATAAATCTTGTGTTAAAGATTTGCAGAGGTCCTTACTGTCATTTTTTTAGGTGCATAGTCTTAAGGTTACAGCATTTAAATATATATATATATTTATATATCAGTAATCAGTAAAGGAAAGATTATTTATTTTATATTGTTTCAATTACTAAAGTGTTGTTCTCATTACAATTAATAAATTTATACACAAATATATAAGTAGGAATTACTTTTATCTATAAATCTCATCAATTGAAGTAAATGATTACATGATATAAAATATTGTGTAAATAATACAAGACAGATTTATATCTGATGAATAATCACTTTAATTACCCTCATTATTTAATTAAGATATAAAGTATTATATCAAAGATAAAGTTTGAATTATAAATTATGAATGACAATGGCATATTAGATGTGATTATATGTTGGACTATTATCTATCATCTATCATTAAATGTTGAATGTATAAAAAAAATTAACTTTATTTAAACTTTTCAAATACAAACAACTTATTAGTAATAACACACAAATAGATAACACAAAATCAGTAATTAGTAAACTATTTGTAATGTTTAAATAAAGTTTAAAATTTTCTGTATATTACCACATAAACTATGACAATATTATACTAACAAGATCAATTTTAAAAAAACTTTCCTTTATCAACTGTTCCTAATATCACTGCATACAAATCAAAATAATCTTGAATCTTATTTATATTAAAAATATATATTTTCTATATTTCAAGGTATAAAAGTTGCATCCAACACAACTATTAAATGTTATCTTTTTCTATAGTATCCAAGTAATCATATAATTCTATCCTAGATAAATCGAAAATATAATTAATCGTAACCAGGTATAGGATTTAAAAGATTTAAATTTAACAGCAAAATGTTTGTCTAAAATAATACATATACTTTTTCTAAAGAATAATTTATATTGAAATTTTATTTGATTGCTGTCGGTAACTTACATCTGTTACAAAACAAAAAATTGATCTGAACACCAAATTTGTGTATCATGGATACTTTTTGTTTATATTGATTCAAAAATTTTAAAAAATTATTATTGCAGTAGTTAAATATAACAGTCACTACTACAGTTTCTATAATTCTAAAAAAAAATGTTAAATAAAAAAAATAAGAAATTAATAAAATGAAATATTACTTTTATATAATTTAACTTTTAATATGTATGTAAGTTCTATGAATATGATAAGAATTGTTAAAGGCATGCTGTGTATATTTTGACTTTAATTATTAATGCATATTGCATATTCAGGATGCACATTCATATATATATATATATATATATATATATATATATATATATATATATATATATGCAGATGTATATGCATTATGCAAATAGATGAGTGGATATGTGGATGGATAAATGAATGGGATATAAATATATAGATAAATGTAAAGTATTATTATTAATAAATAACCTATTGCTATGCAAATGCATGTACATCACACTTTAATAAAGTAACAGTGAAAAGCAGTTCTAAAAAGTTTTGCCAATCTCTTTTTGAACACACCAAGATACCAATTTATTGATTATTATTACAATATTTTATCTGGTTTTGGTTCCAAATTGTAGGTATCATATATTTATGCACTAAATACTACACCATGAGAATTTTATAACATATAATGTATATTTTGAATATTTTCCAATTTCCATATTCTCACTGCAGCATGAATTGAAGTGTGACAGATACCAATAGAGTATTGTATTCTGTTGTATATGTATGTCAAAGCCTATGTCATGTAGATTAATATGTCTATAGAATATTGCTACCACAATAGTAATTTTCTAATTTTATCATTTTTTTATACAATTTATTTCAGTAGGTCAGTTTTTGAAGTAATTTATAAATTCTAATGAAGCCTTGATTAGGAGATTGTGTGATATTGGGGACCAAATGGCACTTTTGAACAAAGTATTATGCTATAGTAAACTGGGCATGGCACAATTTCAAAAGTTTTCAGTGAATGCATAATTTCTCTAGGAAAAGGAAATTAATCCCTTTTTTTAATACAATAGTTTATTTACTAATGTTCCAAAATAATTATCTACCTTCATCAGGTATTTCAACAAAATTTTGTGTTTATTATAAGTTTCTCTCATAATAAAACCAACACTTAGGACTTAATGCTTTTTATTTCACATCATCTGTAAGAAAAATAAACAATTATTTATTTAATGATAATTGAACACTTTGTATTAAGCATTTTATTCATCAGATTGTAGCTGTTATACTCTTACTGATATTTATATCATTATTAATAATTACATTTCAGTAGTCAGTAATGCTTTCTTGTTAATGACTTATTTTAAATGTACCACTTTATTTAACAAATGATAATATCTAAATATATTTTAAAATATGATATTCAGTTCATTTACCATTATTATCATTTTTAAACATCCACTACAGAATAATGTGTTTTCAATATTATCTGAACTTTTTTGAACCATGACTTTTTTCTCTACATCATCCTAGCACTATCTACATAAAAATAGTTTTTCCATAGATATTATATTATTAAATACACCGTCTTTTAATATATCATAAAATTTGAGTCAGAAGCATTCATGGCATAATTAATATTTTGGCTATGAGAATGAAAAGTATACTTCAGATTAATGTCATTTTATTAATATATAATTTTATTTGCTAATCACAGTTACTAATCAGAAATTTTACAAGATTATCTTGTGATTTCATTTGTACTTGTCCATTCATTTTAGGATAATATTATTTTTATTTTTAATCTTCCTCATTTTTACAAAAGTATTAGAAAATTATATTTATATTAATAATTATTTTTAAAATATTCTAAAGATTGATTTAACTTTTTTGATATTAATTTTATAAAAAAAATTCTGATTATTAAAAGTTTCAGTTTTATCTATGGATAAAGGACAAATATATCTGTCACATTATCTTCCCAGCTGTCATACTTGGTCAGTCACATTATCATCACAGCTGTCATACTTGATCACATGTTTATTTGTGACACTTTTTATTTAATTTCAATATAGTTTAATAATATAGCTCTGAATTATTATAGTTTATTACTGTTTACTATTATAGTTTAATTTATGTTTAATGTGAATAAATAGAGATAAATAATATATAACACTTTTAATTTTTTCAAATGGATTACTCTTAGCAATGACATAATATTAAAAAATATTCACACAGTGATTTACATTTAAGTATTTATCACTGGTTTATCATTACATTTGTAAGTATTGCATTAGATATCCAACTAACCTCCATTTTTATTCATTATTAATCTACAGCAATATAAAATCATTCTACAATCAATGTAGCTACTCTGAACCAGAAATATTTGCATAATCATCACAAAACACACTTAACATTTTTTCTCTTTCTCTTTTTTTAAAATTTTTTTCAGAGTTAGAATAACTTTACTTATTTACAAATAATTTAAATAACAATTCCCCATCCAATTTAGTTAATATTTGATGATCAGCCAGTTTCTAGGAAATGTGTATATTTTTTGTGAAACTCATGATTACTCTATATTAGTCTTACAACTGTATAACTATTTACATATAATTTGAATCAATTTAAATTGTTGGTAGCTTTTATTAGGTCAAAGTGAAGACTTGGATATTGAGAGGAATCAAAGATTCAAATGTGCTTTGGTTTTATTTATAAAGTTAAAAGATAGGATATTGTGTCATAGTGATATAAATACTTCTGCTAAATTACTTATATATAGGTCTGTTATTTCCTTAAATTCTTACGAGAGGTTTGACACCTACTTTAGAACTTTGTATTATAGAGGTACTGAAAAAAAGCTTATTAAAAATGTTCTATAAGCCTCTAAAAGCTTTATAACAAAATGGACATGGTAAGTTCAATGTCTATTAAGAATGCAATTCAATAAGATAGTAACTGACTTTGTAAAAAAAAAAAAAAACATTTTAGAGTTTTCCTAGAAAAGGTAGAATTCATTTGTGTTATAATGATTATTTTGAAGTCTTTTTAAAAAGTTATATCATTAGTTATGATAGACGAAAGTGGAGAATTCAGTTAAAATGGGTTGAGATTTTTCTGGAATAAAAAAGTTTGTTACAGACATATAAAGATTAACAAAATATATAATATCTCAATGAAGCACCAGCATTTGATTTATGTAGGTGGATGTATATGTGCTTTCATAGATAGGTATGTATAATTATAGATAACTTTATCTTTTGCTTTGCTTTTTATTTGTCTATATTAGAATAACAAATTTATTTATTAAAAAAATGTTATCAGGACCACTGCATGGGTAAGAGGCACCTTTGTGCAAATTAATAACCAGGACCCAAATTTTATAAAATATAAAATAAAATTTGTAAAATAAAACAAAATTAATTCTATAAAATTTTATTTAACAAAAGGTAAGTAATCATTAGAACAATAAAAAAATAATTATTTACACTTGTACCTTTTTACTTACATATTAAGTCTTCTGGCTTGGGTTATTATAAAATAGAAGTGTTCTCTCCATGTTGTGAATAATGTTTTTATGATTCTGGAATATTACTATGAGACGCAACTTTAAGAAAATCCTTTTCAAAATATTTGAGTAATAGAATTTTCAACTAATATTCATGTTCAGAATTTTTGGCCAAGTGCCTAAATCATTAACATTAAAATTTGATGTAAAATCAGAAGTTTCCGGATTTTTTACTCACAGAATTACAACTTTCTTTAATATTCTTTTCTGCTTTGAGCTCCACATAACTTATCTGACATTTTGTCCAAGCTCTTTTCTCACTGGAAAGATCAGAACTAACAATCTTTCTTAAGTAAAATAACAAATATGCACAGATTGTAATGAGTCAATAACAAGAGGAGTAATTTAATATTACTTTAATGTCAACAATTAATTATATTTATGTAACAGAAATAATATAAATATTGCAACTAAATATACACATTAATGATAAGTTACAATTCTAAGAAATCCTAATATACATATATAATTTTATATTTGTAATTCTATTTCTAGTTTACCTACCTTCATAATCATTGTAGTCCTGTTGGGCTTAGTAAAAGTATGATAAGGTTGGGTCTATAGAAACCTCATATGGTTGATTATCTACAACTAGGAAAAGTTTCTTTGAGATTTGGAATATGAAATCTAGTGAATGCTACTTCGCTTTCAAAATATGGATGATTTTGAAGGTTACCCTATTGTGAAGAGAAACAACAAGCCATTTTTTTTATTTCTTACTTAGCAACTTGTCTGTATTATTTTTTCTTGAGTACAATAGCTATAAAAAGGCTGATTTGACTATTCAATTCCATTTGTAGAAATCAGATCAACTTTAATCATCATATCAATTAGATTGTTATAAATAGGTTTTTTTTTGTTTCAAAATTCAGTAGTTATCTTTAATTTAATTCAGAATCATTCATTCATAACTCATTATATTTTCTGCTAACAAACTTATATTTGTTCAATAATAAAAATAGACTACTTTATTATTTATCTTTTATGTTGGCTCACTATATAAATAGTATGTTTATTATATGCATATACAATCTGGCAATTTAAAAATTGTACTTACATTGTTTAATCAAAAATCTTTTAAACATATTAGCCTGTCTTGCACTTATTTTGTTTAATAATAAACTATGCTGATTACATATTTAAAAAATCAAACACATAGTCTGTTCCACTAAATAACGAATGTTTTATGAATTTTCCCAATAGTGTGACCATTTAAAAGAGTTTTTAATTGTTGTTATATGGTTGTTACATTTGCATTAAACGATGATATCAATATAATAAAATGTATTAAGAATTAAATAATTTAGTATATAATATTTTTAAAAATTGTCTTTTTTACTAATTTTACTTTACTTGGATTTGACCTATCATGTAGCTAATGTCGCAATAAAAAATAATTTTTGAATAAATCTTAGTAATTTTATGATAAATTGTGACATTTTACTTAGGTAACAACCTGCCCCCCCCCCCATATTTCAAATCCAAGGTAGAGCAGATTAATAAAACATATTTAAAATAATATTGATATTAAAATAATATTTGAGACAGATTGGAACTGATCCCAGACGCACCCTTTTATGAGTTTGTCATTATACCATTTTTCTATACTAAACTAAATACAATAAACATACAATGATAATACATA
Source organism: Epiperipatus broadwayi (assembly GCA_028023455.1). Classification (NCBI taxonomy): domain Eukaryota; kingdom Metazoa; phylum Onychophora; class Udeonychophora; order Euonychophora; family Peripatidae; genus Epiperipatus; species Epiperipatus broadwayi. The sequence goes on along the minus strand of JAQFVV010006634.1, from coordinate 563,661 downwards.
CAAAATAGGATTGATAAATGTAATTAGCCTCCATATCATTGTTATCCAACATATTGCATAATATCTCTAATTATTATGAGTCAATATTTTTAAATAAGCATATTTTAAAATAGTTATGTAATACTAGTGGGTCATTTTTTAAATAAAAATTAGAATATTTAAATAAAATATATTTCCTTGAAAAAAATCAATTCCTACAACAATTTAATAAGATTAGCGCAATAATCTCTTCTGAATAGTTTTCTCTAATATATTAATATGGGTCATTCAGTTTAGTCCAGTTACAGACTATGTAATATGTAATATACTTTGAGCATTGTCACAAAATTAAATAAAAAAAATAAACTCATATTTAAATAAAGTACATATTTACAATCAAAACATGTTTCAAAATCCAAACATTTTCATTTGCATATAAGTATTGTTAATTATCTTTTGATGACACGCCATCCCCCTTGATGGAGTGCCTTTGTGCAAGATATAACTTATATACATCCATGTGACAGCCATGGCTGTTAATGAATAAATTATTAATTTGCATAGTTTTCTATTAGAATTAGCAAATCACGAAAACTGTGTTTTGTTTGTTTGTTTTTAGTTCTTAATATTCATTTTTGCTATTGTTGTTATTCCAAGTTTTTTAGATGATAGTAAACAATCTTTCATACATATTTTTGTTTTTCAACTATTTTTAGTAATTCGTGGGTTTAGAAGAATATTATTATTCGTGTACAGACTACTTTATGTTTTATTTATTAAACTAATCAAAAAAATATATATTTTTCTACATGCGTGCAAAATCTTCAAATCTGTCTTAAACTGGTGATAAGTTAGATTTTTTTTTTTCTCTGTTCTTTCTTTTTGCGCATTTGCCATTTAACCTGAATAAAAATTCTAAAATTCATACGAAGATTTGTTTAGGTTTTATTTCCACGCCAGATGTTACATAACTTTACAGAAAACTGATTTTTTTTTTTTTTAAATGTATTTGCAGTTTCTGCAGGAAATAATAATTGTGTTAATTAGAGAATATAAAATAACTAGCTAATTAAATCTGCAATAACATTACTAAATTGAAAAGAAAGGAGAGAAGGTTCCCAATCATTGTTTAGTAAGTAAAAAATGAAATGTCTCAAACATACTACGGAAGTATCGTATATCTATAAATTGCGGCAGTACCAAGCCAAGCTTTCATATAACATATGTAAATATTCTGTGTAGTACCGTTTTAATAGTTGTATATCGGATGTATATAGACGTTATAATTTAAATTCTAAAATCTTTAAAATCATACACATAGTTTTCATTTTTTCTTTCAAATTTAATATTATCATTAGAAATCAGTAGTAGATCGTATGACGATTGTAACTTTCAAACAGAAAAAAATGTACCTCAAAGAAAGAGTTAAAGATGAGTTCGTGTTAAGTATTTTAACAAATACATTATATCTATTTATACGAGCTATTTGTTTGTCCCCATATTTTGTCATTTCACATCTTTACACTCTATATTTTAACTTATTCTGAAACAAAATTTATTCTCTGAAAGATATACCTAATTGAAATTATTCATTATAATTTATCTTTAGCCATATCAAATTGTATATTTTCTTTATATATTTTTGAAAATGTTTTCATCAAAATGCTTTGGTCTTTCAAATATTCATGATCAACTTCTCCGTACAATATTTTTCAAAAAGTCATTCTATCCGTTAGCAGTACATAAACAATTCTTTTAAAAAGTGACCTTCAATAGCAGATTGAATTAAATTACATGTCAAAACTAAAGTGTCTATTAATTGTTTTTATAATCTTAGTTTATTTTATTTTCAGAATGAAATCAATCGTTTTAATTCATTTTGTTATACTGTTTTTATATTACATTAATATAAAGTGTATGACTCAGAGTTCTTATAATAGCAAGTACAATAATAGCTCTATATACATCTAATTTTGTGGAATGAGTATAGATCAAAATAAACCAAATACAACTGAACAATTAAACAGTGAACAAACCCAGTTGATTCATAATTGAATGCTTAAGGTAAATTTGAAAGGCCTGATGAAGTTTATAATTATTTAATCATATTATTTATGATATTTTTTTTTTACTACTTACTATTATAATTTATGTTCCAAAAACTTGAGCTGAGTCATGCCAATATGAAAAGGTATTTTTAAACAATATATATTATAACTTAATATCACTGAGTTAACTTTCAGCATTGTTAGTTAATTAATTTTGCATTACGATTCTGGTGAGAAGTTTCCAGAAGTTAACTCAGTGCTGTTAAGTTAGAATATATATATTTAGTTTTAAAATGTTTTTTCATAGTGGCTTGATGAAGTATTTTAATAGGATATGAAAAGAGTGCAAAGTTAAATAATTATAGTATAATTTATATGTTGAAATTAATTATGAGAAAAGTGACAATAAAACAAAAGAAAATAGTGATAATTTGTTGTTTGATAGATGTTATTAAAACTTTTATATGACTTTGTATATATTTATATGTTTAATAAGTATTCACATACAAGTTCCAATATGTGTAAATGTATATTATCCTAACACAGTTTAGCATAGTAGTAAAAATGGGGATGGTAACTTCTAAAATTTCTGAATCAAAAAGTAATAGTACAGAATTATTATATATAGTCTTTCACTTTGAATATTTTATTCACTTTCTAATATTACCTATGAGAACTTGTGTTTAATATTTCTAAACTGGTACAGACATAGTCAGTTATCTATACTTTATTTTTTCTCTAATTTACTCTTTAAACATTGCTTTGATATCATGAAAGAATACAGGGATGATTAAACAATCAATTTAAGATTCTATGCATTTGGAAAAGGTATTTATGATAATTTATAAATCATAAGTGGAATTTAAAATCTCTTTTTACTTTTCATTGACAGGTGTTATTTTATATGAACTTTTAGCATTATTTCCCTTTTTAATTTCTTCTTTGGCTTTGGGAAAATGGTAAATAGAATAGGATGGGAGTGAAGGGGGAAATATGGTCAATTATATGATTTCTTTGGATTTCTCATCACTATAATACTATCTAATATTGAGTTAAAAAATTAATTGATGTAGAATTTCAAACAACTTCTTTTGATTTGTAATTGACAATTTTATTTAGGAATTTTTCTTTGTATTTGTCTTTAAAATTTTTATTTTTTTTTTGTTAATGGTTTTTAAAAAGTAAAGAGAAGGAGAGACAGAAAAGAGGGAAGAGAAATATGGAGAATGGTGTTGTCAGTTTTAGTGAAATCAATAATTGATAGGTATATTCAATACAAAGTACAAATAAAATCAAAGTATCAAAATAAAAGTAAACTGTCTGGCTTTAAAACAACAAGAAAATAACAAATGCTTAAAATAAAAACTTCTTTCTTATTAATTTGGGTATCCACTGCCTTGTCTGATAGCTGTTTAATTTTTGATTTTGCAAAAATCCAAAAAATAAAATTCAACATCACTGCTTTCATTTTGAATCAAATAACTTATTGGCAGTATGCATGGACAATGCAAAATCACTCAAAACTATCCATTATCTTTCTTTTCTTTATCATAGATTACTTGACATCATTTCTAAACTAAGAACATAAGGTGGCTTTTTTAAATTTCAAACTAAAAAATAATAAAGCAATACTTTAAATGAGCAACTCCAAGTCTAATGTTACCAATTACTTTTTAAATAAAAACATTTTAAACAACAGAAATATTTGAATACACATATAATATATAATCAAAATTACCCCAAATTCACAACTCAACCAGACTAGCCAAGAAAATAAACTCTAAAACACTACCAATGGTTTCACTGATACAAGCAGATTTCTCAAGTGTAAAGAACTACAAAATAATATATTTAAACTAAACATTACCTACAATTCCACTTACTTCCCATACACCCTTAATATTAAAAGAGTTTTTTAATAAGTTAATTGCTTCAGAATTATAAATTTTTAATAATAAAGATTCTTTAATTCTTCTTTTTATTTCATTTATTTCTTTATTATTGAAAATTTATGATTCTGACACAATTAACTTATTTAAAAGTTTTTTTTTAATATTAAGGATATATGGAAAGTAAGTGCAATTGTCAATAATGTTTAATTTAAATATGTTGTGATTTTGTAGTTCTTTACACTCGAGAAGTCTGCTTGTAGCAGGAAAATAATTGGTAGTATTTTAGAGTTTATTTTCTTGGTTAATCTGGTTGAGTTGTGAATTTGAGGTAATTTAGATTATTTATTAACTAGCTTAGCTTTATGCTTTTAAAGTATAATATATTATATATATATATATATATATATATATACTGATATATATATATATATATATATATATATATATATATATATGATCACAGATGGAGCTTTACCAATAGCTCTCAAGCTTTGTTTACAAAAAATGCTGAGAGAGAATCGAAATTTCAATATCTCTTTCAAATTGTCCCCACCTTTATATATATATACATAAGCTTTAGAAGGAATTAGAAGGAATTTAAACACAGATTTCAACCTTCCTTCAGTCATGCACTCTACCTTATATAACCAATACACATGACCACATACATGCAAAAAAAAAGAAATAAATTTCAATATTAAATGAGCATTGATTATATATGTATGTGTGTGGGAGGGTGGACCAACTTATGAGTGTTGGTGCAACACAAAAATTTTATTGGAGATCATTTATCTTTTTTGCATGTATGTTGTCATGTGTATCAGTTATATAAGATGGAGTAAATGACTGAAGGTAACATGAAAGTCTGTGTTCAAATCTCTTCTAATTAAACAATATAAAGTTTTTTTAAAAAAAAAAAAACTTCTGACAGGCTAAAAAAAATTATTGTAATGTGCAGTGGTGTGAAAAATTGTTTTCTTTTTATGTTTTACTTGGTTTTTTTTTTTTAACTCTTTATGAATCTAGATTTTAAGTACATATTTAATTTATAAATTAAGTCATTGTAGTATTTACTGCAATAAATTGCAAGCTGAGAACCACATTTATCTGTCCCCTCCCTCACTTTTGAAAAAGCAAAGAAGAAATTTAAATATTTCTAAAGACAAAAAATATACCAAAATTCCAAACTGTTTTATCAAATACAAATAAGAAATGGTTGTTTGAAATTTATCTACATCAAGTAATTTTGTAAATCTATATTAGATGGGTAGTATTTCAAAAAATCAACCATGAAAACTTACCATATTTTTATCCCCTCATCTTTCTACCACTTCACCACCCTTCTTTCCCCATTTCTTCAAATCCAATAAGAAATTGAAGAGACAAATAAATGTTTGCAAAAAAGACCTATTAATGAACATTAATACTGAGAGATTTTAGACTACACATTGAATTTATATATTATTCTAGTTAGGAGTATTATGATAAATAACTATTTATCCAAAAAAATCTTCAATTGATCAATTAGTCATCCCCAGTATTTTTACATGATGTCAGAGCAATGTTTTAAAAGTCAATTTAAAGGAAAGTCAAATGTAGATAGCAGACAAGATTATTACCTTAAAACTAACATTTGTGCATAGTTTATGTGTATACATAAATATATAAAATAAACAAAGACCCAATATCATAGAAAAAAGTTTTTATTTACAAAGCATAATATGCTCATTTTTATTCTCAAATACCAATTTAAAAATGTACATTGTCAACAAATACTATTAGTAATGATGTGGTTTATTATACATGATTTCTTTTTTCTAAATTTTTCATCATGTCTATGAATTCAATATAATTTCCTTAATAATCATCTCATTGCAATATATTAAATTTTATGGTGGTTTTTTGTTTAATTTAGATTTTCTAAGACTGTAATTATATTAAAATATTTTTATGTACACTATGACCTTTAAAAATATAAACATATAGAGTCATTTCAAAATTATTAAATTATGAGAACTTGGAGAGCAATGAATTCTGTCTGTATATATAATATTTATAATTTTAAATGAAAATTGATGAAATATAATATGATTTTATTAACTAATAAATTTACATTATCAGACTCTTCACTGCATTTAAAAAATAATTCCACATGACTTTTATATGATGACCTTACCAGTTAATTAAACTATAGAATTCCTTTACATAAAGCAATTTACTTATAAGCTTTATTTTTACAATATATATGTGTGTGTGTGTGAAAAATACTGATACTGAGTTTAAGTATAAAATTTAAAATTACAAAAAAAAATCAAGTCAGATATCACATTACCTAATTTAACGAGCTTGCATTACAAATGTTATATATAGAGCTCGCAAATAAGCTTTTAACAAGCTTTGCAGAATATCCCCAACCCAGACCAGTTTCTGCTACTGGCAATAAAGTGCTGGGCTTGGCCTGGTATTTTTAATCTAATGCTTGAATATCCTAACACCTCACTGAGGATACCAGTAGCAGAAACTGATCTGGAGGATATTCTGCAAAGCTTGTTAAGAGCTTATTTGTGAGCTCTATATATAACAATAGTATAACATTCAATAATATTTATTGTACCAAGTATATTTTCGACGCTTTCACTCAGTACAATGAATATTAAATTTTATATTAAAACACTGTACGAGTATTTTTTCACATTTGTATTTAGAATGGTAGAATATGAAAATATAATATATATACATGCTAAGTAATTCATATAATCAATTGCTTATAAGGTTATGCAATATATCAGAACTACATAAATAAGCTGACTTCGAAAATTATGTATTTCTTTTATTTCCTTAGCCATCAAGAAATTTTTAAGTTTACTACTCTCTTTTAGACTAATCATTGTATATATAACGAAGTCCACATATTTATGCCCTTATTAATGAACCAAAATAAGTCGCTAGAATAGTTTAATATTAAAAATGTCCATATTTTAAATTGGAATGCGTTTTTATTTTTTTTGTTTTAAATTACTGACAATTATTCGAAACCATTCTAAGTATTAGCAATAATCTTCCATATCTTCTTCCCTCCCCCCCCCTTTTTTTTTTTTTCAATATTCGTAGTTGTGAAGATTTAAAGTAGTAGTTTCACAGTAATCACTATAAAATATCAATAGTGAATCGTTTCAAATCCATTAATCAACTACATCTTAACAGCATGTCAAGTTGACTCTTCTAACGGATATTTTACATTCATAAAAGCAACCTCGCCTTTGTTTTTAAAAGTTGATCTTTGATATGTACCGTTTAAGCCCTCCAAAATATCTTTAATTTTTTTATATTGAAACTGAAATAAATAAGAATAAGCTTAAATGCTTTTTGCAAAAAAACTTTAGAATATAAATTGTTTTTTTTTTTAAAAAAAAAATAATAACGATAAAACGTATTAACACTTGTAAGACTACTAATTCAGTGAAAATCTGCTTTGCGCATTTACCAGATTTTTTTTTTCTACTTCCTTTTCCACATATAAAGTTTATATATATTTCTATTAATTAGTGCCAAATGTAGATTATCTTTCCGAAATTAGTCCAAAATTTGTTAAACTCTATCATATTCTGATCTATATATAACTAATCAATGTTTTTTTTTTTTTCTCCACCTCTGATTTTATTCAATACAGACTCTTCCAGGTTATTTTTTTTTAATTTATTTACATCTTAATCTAATTCACTATTTTCCCCATAAATAACCTTTGGTCACTTTTCATTTTAAAAAAAAATTGCATTGATAATATTCTGCCAGTTTATACTTTCTATTTCCAAATACATATCTTACACAACCCTGAATTTACTCTAATAATTAATATGTAAACTTAACATTTTTAAAAGTCAAGATGGCAGACAATATCGTTAGTAGAGATAGTCCTAATCTAATAATACTACTGCTTCTTACACAGTTGCTGTTATTAAACCAAAAACAGGCTTTGGATTTAATGTACAGAGACAAGTGAATGAAGGAGGTTAATTAAAAAGCACAAACTGTGAATTATATGCACTTTTACATGTTAGTGCTGTGATGGAAGGTGTGTATCTTAAAAATCTGGGATCTTAGGAAGGGTTAGAATTTTAGAAGTAAATGGTATCAATGTTGCAGGAGCAATTCAAAGGCAGATGTTCATCTTATTAAATCTGGTGGTGACACTCGAATTTTTATAGATATTTCAATTATGCCCAAGGAAGGTTCTTATATTGATCCTAATTCTGTTGTTTCTGTAATTTGTAATTTGTAAAATCCTAAGCAATAACACCATTTAATTACTATTATATTTGTTTATAATGTTTTAAATATTAAATTTTTAGATTATAATAAATAAAAAATAATTTCAATAAAGGTAGAATCCTATCTTTGTTCCTGATCCAATATATTTATATAGACAAAAAATTGCAGCTAGTGTCTAAAATTTATTGATAAAATTTTTTTTTTATAAATCTCCTTAGACAGTTATTCATAATCTACTCTCAATGCACTTTAATAAATAGTCAATTATAATATTCAAACTGCAATTATAATTTTCAAATTGCACCCAATGTATTACTTAAACAATAAGTATAATAATGCTCAATGCTATGGATTTATAAGTAATCATTAATATCAGTCAACACTTAGACAATCCCAATATCAATAACAACCAGAAATCTCAATCTATTGTCAAGGCAACAATAAAAATGGAATCCAATACATATTTATATATGCATGTACATGACTATTCTTAGGCTAATTTAATTTCTTAGACTAACTTTATATGCTTTTATTTCCTAATAATTATCTATATGGCTCATTATAAACCGTTATCTTTAAATCTAAATTGTTTATCCTACTTTTTATTGATGTACAAAATATACTTTTTCCTTTGATTAAAAATCTGTTTAACTATTGCAAATGTACATTTAATTTCTTTTTTACTTCCTACATTCTTCTCATCTGCCTAGCTTAGTAGAGATTTAAAGTTGTGATCCAAAAATTTATTTCCTCCTTTAACTTTGTTGTGTAGATTTCATTTCTAAATCTTATTTCATGTAAATAATACTACAGTATACTAGCTTAGATGAAAGGGAAAACCAAGAAAGGAGCTCAGGTGCCCTCTGAAAAACTGCTTTTGAATTTTTCCAGTATATATAGACCAGGGGTCCCCAACCTTTTTGCACCTAAGAGCACATTCTTTAATACTGGCCTGGTGGTGGGCACCATTTATTTTTTCAATGTAAATTTATAATTGGATATTGTTAATAATACACATAATGTACAAAAAAAATATTTATTTCAAAAATAAAATTTTAACATATAATTAACGTTTATATTTTTATGTAAATTACTAAATTATATATAATATTACAAGTCAATGCGATCTTTGGCACTGCACTTCATTGGCAATTGCTTCATAATTAAGGGAGTATGATGATATTCCTGCTCGTAAGCAATCATCAAGATGTTCAATCACTTGGTTGAGATAGACTCTTTTATGCTGTAGAAGTATAGTATGCTCTACAATTTGATTACAATATGATACAATAATTTATAAGAAATTTTAAAAATTAAAATTATTTGTATCGGATAAATAATTTTTTATCATGTTCGGATAGCGGTGAGCACTCATAAAATGGTCTGCGGATGCCATGGTGCCCGCAGGCATAGAATTGGGGACCCCTGATATTGACCAAGCACATAATTTATCAATGTTAAATTCCAGATTGTAATCCTGAGTAAATTTTTAAAGAATTCCAATGAAAGCTGGAATTTGTTTAGAAGATAGAAACACAGATATATCATCCATATATGCAATCACTGAAATGTTAGTGATGAGAAACTGTACAAAGATATCAGCTATTTGATTTTCAGTCTCTTTGATGAATGGATTAATATAAGTATCAAATAATAAAGCTCTGAGAGGAGTGCCTTGTGGAATTGAGCAATATAGAGTGAAATTAGGAGTGAATTTTCCATTTAATGTTATATGTATTTCACAATTTAACAAAAGGTTCATTATTATATAAAGGATTGAAGTAGGTATCACTGCATCTGTTAGTACATTAATAAGATGATCTATAGGTATCATGTCAAAAGCAGATTTAATATCTAGCTGGACTACCAATAGACTATATTTCTTATCCTCCCTAACTGAGTCTACAACAGTTTTAAACAAGAATGCAGCCTAGTTTGTAGATGAGCCCTTCCTTGCAAATTGAGTCTCACATAATAGGGGGAGCAAAATTGGCTCAATTCTATCTTTTAAGTACAGATTCCAGTAGTTTTATTCCTAGTAATGCCATTGAAATGGGTCTAAGATTATCAATGGTAGAAATGTTTTCATGTTGTTTGAGGAAATGTACAAGAGATGTTGGATATATATCCTGTATGCTTTGATAGGCAATTGGCCATATCAGTCAAATACTTTGCTATAAATATTCATTAGTTGGAAATATACAAAGAGAGGAATCCCATGCAAGCCTGGATGACATGAATCTGAAGTGGAAGTTATTTTTGCTTTGAGTTCATCAATTGTAATGATGTCTGAATCTCTTGAGGTACCAAGAAAGTTTGATGATGGTTAAACTACTATTACTATTGCTACTACTACTACTACTACTACTACTACTACTACTACTACTATTATTATTATTATTATTATTATTATGATGATGATGATGATTATGATGATGTTTCAAAGGAACTTTATTGAAAAAGAAATTTACAATAGGTTATAGAGATTACAGATTAAATTTTTACAAAGGACAAAAAAAAAAAGCATTATGTTGTTAAAAATTATTAGTAACAAAAAAAAATTAAAAAAACAGTATGTACACAAAAAGTGGAACAAAATAAACTGAAGAAAGAAAACATTACAATAGAAATAACATATTGTAAAAATTATATGCAAAGATGAATAAAAAAATTCATTATCTGAACATAAAATTTTTAAATTATGTTCTTTTGTTGGCAATATACCATGTCACAGACTTGAAAGTAAGTTACATTAGAGACTATGTGTCAATATAAGTTTGTGTTTCTGTTATTTTTTTATCTCTTTGTTGGATGTTTATTAATTTATTTTTATTGTGTTTTTATGACTTCTGACATTTGTGTTTATAATAAAAGTGCATCTAGTGCACCAGAAGGCATATAGAATAAAAGTACTAGCCCTAATATTGAAAAATATACCTTTTTTATATGCTTCTAATAAATGTCTGATTGTTGTATTTTTTGGTGTTGCGATATTGCAGGTAGATTTGTGAATGTTTTCTTTTGATTTCCAAACTTGAGTTTGGCACTCAGTCAATAATTGAGGTGATAGAATTCATCATGTCTGACAATATCTTATGCAAAATAATAGTTTCATACATATTTGCATTATTTTCCTTTATGCTGATATTATTACTACTCTTCTCCAGTGTTGGATCATTGGCAATTAGTTTATTTATCTATGGACATTAATGCATTGGAGTTAATTTTAAATTACAATCTTTACATTATATTCTTGGACAATTGTGAATTTGATAACCATACTGTTTACAGTGAAAACACGGAGGCTTTAAACCATTGACTGACAGAAATAATGTTGCTTCTTGATCCATTACAAGTGATGGTATATCCATTGGTTTAATATTTTCATTACATTTTATTTTGAATTTGTAGTTATTACTGTCTATAAGAACTGGTGTAAAACTATCGTACATGGGTAGAAAAGCAAGTACTTCACCAAATGCTTTCATCATTTTTATAAAATCTGTCTTCTGATATCCTTGGTAAATGTTTTTAATTATACCCATTACAAAACTATTTCTGGTGGGATCAATTGCTAACAGTGCATAATCATTTAATGTCTTTTGCTTATCTTTAAAAAAAATTTTTTTTTTCATTTCTGTTTTAAATTTGATTATAACATATCTGGAGTTTGGATAACCTGTGATACAGGTAATGTATGGCCATATATTTTTCTTACTGAATAACTCAAATAGCAATTCTTTTGGAAATTTATATAATGAACAATGATGATCAGTTATTGCTAATATTATTGATCGAGTTGTAAAAAATGTTTAAATATAAAAAAATAATTTTTTTGGTATTGTTGAATTAGAGTTCTCAAATTTTATTTAAGCTGGGATCATCCTAGTTTTCTTCCAGCACAGTGTTTGCTGTAAATAGATTCAATTTGTTAATATCATTTTCTATCAATTGATGAAATTACTGTGTTAAAATTTATTTGGTTCTGTTTTGGTCACTTTTAATCATTTTTGCATGTGTTGAATTCATTTTAATGGATGTATCTTCAATGGGTTCTGCCATATTGAAAACAACTGATCAAAGTTGTGTCTTATCTTACTTTTATTTCTAGCTCAAATTGATGAATTGTTTTTTTCTCTTTTGTATTATAAACATACACTTTGTACTTATATATGATGATAATATACTATATTTGCAATATTTACGTTAATAATTGTTTTACTCAGAGTTTTCTCTTAGAACGAAGTGCTTGGCATGTGATGTGATATGATATACTGTAGCTTCTCCTTAAACAAAGTCAAGAATCTCTCAGAAATTATGTCCAGACAAACCTTTTAGCCACTTTATTTTCCATTCCCCAGTCTATGTTTTCTTCTGAGATGGTAACACCATCTATTTATCTATTATTATTATTATTATTATTATTATTATTATTATTATTATTATTATTATTATTATTATTATTATTATTATTATTATTATTATTATTATTATTATTATTATTATTATTATTATTATTATTATTATTATTATTATTATTATTTTATTATTATTATTATTATTATTATTATTATTATTATTATTATTATTATTATTATTATTATTATTATTAATGCTGTTGTTATTGTTAAATGATACTATAAATCTATAACTTAGTTTTTTTTTAAATAATATTTTATCTCTTTGGGTTTTAAGCTCACTCAGTAGAACAATCATTATAATGATAAATAAATAACAAATGGGTGATTACTTAGAAGGTAATAATGTAAGTGACAGACTGGGCTGTACAATGAAGTTAAATTATCTTATTGAATATTTTAATATTATATTAGATCAACTCATAATACCAATAAAAGTGTTATGTAACTTTCTTACATATTTGCTTATATGTTTTTAAAAGTAATTTATTCTACTTTATTCTTTAATTTTTATTTCTCACTGATAAAGTGAAAAACTAATTATTTCATAATATTATCAGAATAATATAGTCTGTTATCTAAGTATCTATAATTTGCTTTACATCAATAATTATTTATATTTATGCAAAATGTTGTAGAAGCTTTCTCCTGCAATAGTTTGTTTAAACCATATTGTTTTATTTTGCTTTTTACGTTCTAGATGAATATCATATATTTATTAGCAGCCATTTATAAACAAGTATGCTTTTTAAATAACTAAAAGAATAATAAAAATTTAAAGTTATGTTACAAAACACTCTCGTCACTAATAAAATATTACCAATTTTTAAAACTCAATTAAAAATTTGTCAAAAAGCCATAAACAGATTTTATAAAAATTTGTAGTCATTACTAGTTAGAAAAATATCTAAAAAGGACTTTTTGAACACATAATTTTCATTGAGTAAACATTATTAGAAATGATATTATATTGATTATTTTATCATATAGAAAATTAAACTAAGAAGATGTTTATGATTGACAAGTTTTATTACTGTTTTCTCAGTACTAAGGGCTTTTTTTATTTATGTATTTATACTTATTCTTATGTTAAAATCAATGTGAAAAATAGATTTTGGTTAGCAATTTGCATTGGAATGGAAGGGTGGTAATGTCACATGTCATTTTCTGAGTGTCCTGCACAATTTAGCATAATTGCAAAGTGGCATATTAAAATTTACATGTTTCCATATTGTCTTTTAATCCACTAAACAAAGGCAAAAATTTATTTTCAGACAGACAAATGAATCAGTTGCAAATGAATCAGTTGCACTTGACCTGCAATATGATTGTCTAAATGTCACATGACATTTTGTTCAGCTGATCATGTAAATATGCTTTAAAAAAACTCTAAAAAATTCAATTTTTTTTGTACTTTTTTAACAATGTTTTTAATCAATTACATGACACATTTAATTGTCTGGCAGTCCTATTAGAGCCATATTCTTTTACATTTTAATCTATATTGAGGAATATATAGTTCTAAAGAAGAATACTAGACTGTCAGAAAATTTAATAAATAGCAATGTTAAAATTGCAAAGAAGCAGATTTTTTAAAGATATTTATTTAATAAATAGGTATATATAAATAATTGCTATCTATTCTTATGTCATCAACAATAAGTAATTATTAGTGTTAGTGTATTAAATTTGTTTATTACTCAAGTTAGAGTAAAACACTGCTCTTGTTTTATCATATATTATATAAACTGGAGAATCAATTTATTGTTAGTAGATTTATTTAATATAAGCAAAGCAAAAATGTAAAGAAATATTGAATATTTTCAGATTTAATGAAAAAAATATGATTGATGGAATAATATGCTATGATTTTACCATGCCTTGTATTATTATAATTAATTGAAGATGGATTAAAAAATGAAAATGAAGAGAAATGTGAAAAATAGTACAAAGAGTAGCAAAATACTGTGTGCATTGGAAAAGTATATTGTCTTGAATGATTACAATTTTATGTCATATATGCCAATACTCTTGATTGGATCAAAGTATATATATATAGTCTTGAATGATCTTATTTTACAAGGTTATATATAACAGTGCACTTGGTTGGATCTTGTTGATTGCTTATTTAAGCTTCATTTATGAAAGTCATTTAACTGTCTGGCAATCATAACTCTTTCCATAGTTTGAATTTAAGACATAACAAAAAACAGCTGAACACATATATTGATAAGGCAGATATTAAATAAATGTGCTTTTGTTATCTTGTAAAAAAATTGGCCTAAAGAATTTAACAACACCCAGTTTAATAATCTTAGATGTTTGTGTCTAAGAGATATTATTTTCATATTTGACTGGTTATGTAAGACATTGCACTTTTTTAAATAAAGAAATTAATAAAGATAGATAAGGAAATATAATAAAATTTAATATTTGATATGTCTAATTGCATGCCAAATCAAGTTTTTATATATTGCATATATAAAATAGAATAAAAAAGTAATGCCTGAATAAAAAAATGAAGTAAAGTTAAAGGTTATTGTCATTAGGTTAACATTATCTATGTTTATGATCCACTGATTTGCAGTCATTTTAAATTTATATTAATCAGTCAAAGATCAATAAACTAGCACAAATGTTTATAATTAGGTAATAAAATTTTTAAAAAATAATAAAAGGGACCGACCAGAAACTCTTGAATAGTGAGAATTTACATTTTATCATCATTATTTTATCCTCTAGCTAAAAATATCTAGATACCAATTTACTGATCATTAATTATAAAGGTATGGGATTGTGATATGGGACAGTTAACTGAAAGAAAATTCTTAAATATGTCTAAATTTGAAAATTATTTTTAAGTTTTACTGAGCTTCGTTTCTATTTTAGGTCTTGAACTTAAGCAATAATTGTCTTATATCCTAAAATATGAGAGCAAAATTAGAAATAGGAAGCATTGCAAATAAACTATTCTTATTTGACAAGCCTAGTAAATATTACCTTTTCAAACTGTTTCTTTGTAGAGAAGTGCTTGATTTGCAGTCAATGACCAATTTTCTCAGTGCACTATTTCAAAAATATTTTTCTTTATTATATGTAAAAGAGAATGTGACTGAAATCTAATATTTAATTATAAACATAATTTATATCACTTTTATTACAATCATTCACATTTAAATATATATTTGTGTGTAATAAGTGATTTCATATCATGCTCTTCAAATCAAAATCTATTAGATCAAAAATTATCTCTCTGCATAAAAGTATCAGATTATCCTCTATCACTAGCATACATTCCAAAAAGATCTTTTTATCATCAGATGAGACATGTGGAATTTTACTTCAGAATCAATAGTCTTTAGTATATATAAATATCATGATTATGGCTTCTTTATTATTTGTAATAAAATACTGCACATATGTGCACTTGATTCCAAATAAATTCAAGATCTAAAATCAAACAACCTGCAATTATAGCATTTAGCATATATAAATGAGATTATTCTTCTATGATGATGCTGACAATAGAAGGATTATTTTTTAAAATTAAAGATAAATGACTTTTTCATAAAATTCAAGCATTGTGAGAAAAGTCATTGTAAAATTTTTTTTAACTGTGAGACATTTTATATATACTAAAATTTGTAAGCTGACTAAATAACTGTTATATGAAATAAAATTTAAATAATTAAATTGCTTTACTCTGCAAGATCTCATAAAAATGTTGTGTGTTGTAAATTCCAAAACTAGAATCAAACTTATGATCTTCAATTCTCGAGTCGGGCATCTATCAGTGCACTAAATTTTGCAGGGCCCTCTATTGTCAGAATTGCTTTGAAAATGTAAAATTTATCAATTTAGTTTTATTTAATATTATTCAGGGAAGAACATCTAATCATATTCCAATGTCAACACAGCTTCATTCTCAAGATATGATTAGTTTTTTGTTTATTTTAATACTTTTGTGAATAAATAACGAAATGTCAAACTTGAAAATACAAAACACTATAGACTAGCAATTATATAATTAATGCATTGATAAGCTTTCCAAGTACTCATTATACAATGCACTGCCCTCTGTTAGACATTATGAAAAAACATTGATATCTGAATAAAGTTAGATTGTTTACATCGATTAATATCATTTTTCAGATTACCTAACCTTGTAAGAAGTGGTACAAAAATATAAATTAATCTAGTTCATATTTACATTGCAAATTTCAAGATAGTGGACAGTGCATTGATATAACTAGTGCTTGAAAAGTTCATTAATCCAGAATTATGTAATTTTTAATGTTGTATTAATTAGTATTTATATACATTTAATAAACTGTATTATTAGAATTTTAATAATTATTCAGATATGTTAGTATGTATATATTATTAATTATTGCAAATATTGTACTATATTAAGAATCAGAATATATATTTTTTTATTTGTTCATTTACTGTACTTATTATTTTATTGTCTTCATTTTTATTTTCAAACTTTTTTGTAATTTTTTAATGTAAGCATTTATAAGGTAACATCTATCATCTATGGAGTTAAATCATAGAACAACTTGAGATTACACTTCTTAATCCAGTCAACTATAGAAAATTTAAAATGTGTCACAGGTACACTGTATTATATAACTAAATCTTAACAAAGTCTTGACAACCATTTTTCTAAAAAGGGCTATTATAAATCTTTTTCTTATAATAATTGTAACATTTTTGACTTCATCATCTCATCTCACTTAATTTTATTTATGGCATTCAGAGACAAATTTTTTAATACAGCATTTCTATTCATATTTTGATTTTTTTTAAAATTTTACATACCATCAACAATTAAGCTTGAATTCAAGATCCTTTTTCTATTTAATTTTTATTATACTTTATATTATTGTTTACTGTTATATTTTACTTATAAACATACATTTTATATTTTACAACTATGAATTAAAATTACATTGCTTATTTCCGGAACAATAATGGATGAGCTGTTGTCTATAACTGTGAAGTTTATTTATTTAATTAGAATTAATTGATATAATAAATTTATATAATTAAATCCTGTTTGTTTTTATTACAATTATATTTGACATTATATATATAATAACATAAAAATATTTATATATAAATGTTATAAATTTATGATATAAATTATAATATAATAAATTATATTTGGTATAGACTGCAGCAAAAAAGATTCAAGCTTTTAATTTATTATATATATATTTAAAATCAAGTCAGCACTTAGACAATCCCAATATCAATAACAATCAACAATATCAACCTATTGGCAAGGCGATCTATTTTTACACACAAAAGAGGAAATCTACCTTAATTTATGGAACATTATAGTTACATAGACACTAAAGACCATGATTTGACCACAGAGATTGAAATTAGTGATACAAGGAAGTTTAAATAAACCACCTTAAACAGGTAAATATAACCTGTTCCAAATGCACTCTAATATCATTTAAACTGCAATTATAATTTTCAAATTGCACCCAAAGTATTACTTAAATAATAAGTATAATAATGTTCAAGGCTAAAAGGGTTTATAAGTAATCATTAAAATCAGTCAAGACGTAAACAATCCCAATATCATAACAATCAACAATTCAAACTGTTGTCAAGACAACCTCCTTTGGTACAATATATTTATATGAACACTAAAAACAATCTCAATATCAATAAAAATTACCAATGTGTTGACATATAATATTTAATGCAGCAGCAGTTATTAAACTATTTTAAAAAATGTTAAGTTAGCTTTCCATGCAGACTAAGTTTATCAAGGACAGAATATATATATATATATTATTACTAAGACCAAACATTATGTTAATTTCAGCAACATTGTCTCATAAAACGGAAATAAAGATAAAATATCAATATTTTACTTGTAATTTGCAAAGTTGTTAAGTTTATTGAAAATGAGACCTATGAAATATTTTGTGGAATTTATGAAGCTTCTCATGAGAGTAAGAGCAATTATCAACTCACTACTCAGAGATGAACATGCTTATGCAGTTAATCAACATTTATAATCATTTTCACACTCACTCCATACTATGGACATGGGTCATAGTACCCATTTCTCATAGGATGCTTTGCGGATGTGATATTCGTCATTAGTGTAATTTCAGAGAGTCATTGGAATCCTTAAAAGATTAGATTGTGTTGACAAATATAATGAAACGTTAACTATTTTTTATTTAGAATATATTTTTAAACCAATTAGTCTGAATAGCTTCCAGGATTTTTTATTCATTGTCATTTGACCCTTACCCTCATCTTCTATTTTTAAAATTTCATGTTTTTGCCTTTAATTAATCAAATTTATAATTTTGTTATATCAATGATTACATTATTACTAACCTGTTGATTGCTGTTTCAATCCTGCTTAAATATTGTTACTTTAATACTATGAGTCAAACATGGATGAACGTAAACAATGTTATTTATGTCAGCAGCATTAGTGAACTTTAGGTAAACATGCATTGCTTTTAGGCAGTTTAAAATTTATTAGCAGATCTAAAAATATGTATGAGTTACTGACTTTTAGTCAGTTTGATTAATTATTTAATTTTTATTCAGTAAATGGTTATATCTAGAGTGTAAAAATCTCATTATAACATGGTTTGCTGAAATGGTTCTTGAAGGGTTG
The DNA here is from genome assembly GCA_028023455.1 of Epiperipatus broadwayi. Classification (NCBI taxonomy): domain Eukaryota; kingdom Metazoa; phylum Onychophora; class Udeonychophora; order Euonychophora; family Peripatidae; genus Epiperipatus; species Epiperipatus broadwayi. The sequence continues at coordinate 544,391 of JAQFVV010006634.1, read as the reverse complement.
AACACAAAACAAATATATGATATTTTGTTAATAGTTTTAAGTAATATTTCTTTTCTACTTTTAATTATATTTCTATTCACTTGAATATCAATGAGATCAGAAAATGTTAATTTATTTTTATCAAAATGGTTTCTCGAATATATTTTATACTGATTATATTTATTTCCAGAAAATATTTTTCTGTCATTAGATTACTATTACAGCAAAAAAAAAATGTAACCGGAAAATTAAAGATGGTTTAAATCATATCATTTATTTTAAAAGCCCCCCCCCCCCAATTCTCAACATTCAAGTGCTTTTTTAAAGGTTCTAAAAGTAATTGCATAATATTAACGATGGTCAGCACAGCTACCTTACAAGCAGTTGTCCCAGGTTTGCGGGTTCGCTTCCCGGCCGATGATTTGACACATGAAAAAAAAAATCTCTGACCATTTTTAAAAAAGAGAAATTATCATAAAAATAGCAACCTAATACATTGTTAAGTAAATAAAATACAATATTGATTATAATATAATTTACTCTTTTACATATATAAATAACAAAACATATGTAAATGAAAGCAAATATATAAAACATTTATAGTAGTGTGTTTATGTGCATACTTAAAGAAAATAAAGACCATTAATTAACAAACAAAATTACAGAGCACTTTCATTGCTACACTATGGATTTTTTGATGTAATATATTAACAGAATTAGCTACACACAATCAGATTTTCTTATCCCTCATTAATTTATTTGTTATATATAATGTCAAATTTCCGGAGCAACTATCACGCCAGATTTTTTATATTAATATTAATATTTTTATATTTATATTAAGGTAATAGCCTTAATAAATATTATATTAATAATTGCATATTTTTAAATGTTCATACAAATTAAGTTTCATTTTTCCTATTTACAGTTGTACAAAGTCTCTATTATAACAGAACTGCTAAATTTACTGTGGAATATACTTTTTATATTTTGATTTTTTTTCATGTGTCAAAGCATCGGCCGGGAAGCGAACCCGCAAACTCGGGACAACTGCTTGTAAGGCAGCTGTGTTGACCACTCGACCATCAACGCTTGACTTTATATTTTGATTTGTGAGAGCAATCTTAATTTAATAGAAATAAACAGATGTTTTGAATTCTACGTAGTTAGCAGGTATCTTTTACATATTCTGAGATCTGCGTTTTCTGAACGCTTGGACCATTTATTTTATGTCATAATAGTAATACTTAGAAATATTCAAACATATTATAAGTGATCTGTATATATATTACAATATGTTACCTCTAATTGAAGCCTAGACCTGGTAATTATATGATTAGCAGCTTCTCAAAATAAACTTCTGTTGCTATTTGTTTCAATTTTTAATATCACCTTTACAAATGGATTAATGTAATCTATCTATAGCTTTGCTAATCATTCTTTGTTGTATTTTTTCCATTATTAATCATTTCAAACCGATTATGTTTTTGAATTGAATGTTTTATACAACATCAAAAGTACATTTTTTATGATTTATACTTAGACAAAAGCTCAGATCTGTTTTCCATTGAGATATTTATTTGCTCAATTTCTATGCTACGCATAGTGTTCTAAAAGATCTTCGCTCGCATGATAGTTTAAAAGCATCTCTCCTCAGCGTTAAACGTTTACATACTCATCAAGTCACAAGCAATTCCGTTTGTTTCATATTTTTTTTACATTTAAAACTTTTTTAAATATTTTTATAACAGCTATGACAATCTGCAACAAATCTCTATAACGATAAATTGATTAATAATTATATCAAGCTTTATAGCTGAATCTATTTAAAATCAGTGGCTTTCTTAATAAACATTATATGTGTGGCTATATATATACACACATGTGCATTTTGTGTGTAGGAAGGAAAATAAAGCCAGAAAATCTTTTAAAAATTCCGGATGAACTAATTAATTTAGGATTGTTCATTTTAAGTTAAATAATTTTTAATAAAGATCAAAATAAATTTTTCAGTCGATTGTTTCTCATTTGTAAAGTTCAATAAAGAGACCACTTTCGTCACCATATTAAGACAATCTTATTTTTAAAATGAGCAATTTCCGTACAAATTAATAATATCCGTTTTGATTCAGGCAATTATCAATAATCGTGATTAGCTGTTTAATTAAAATCACTCTTCTCAGTTTTGTAATTTTTTTACTTTATTTCCCCCCTTTTTTTTAAATATACCTTATATATACAATGTTTTGCGTGGAACATACACGCAACATCACGCCGAACATGATTTACACGCACACACCCATATATATATATATATATTAAGTAATTCGAATAAGGCCTGAGTTTAATATATTTATATGTACTGATTTGTTATCTGGTGCCAACACCAGAAATGACTATCTAAATATGATTTCAGAACACATTAACTCTAACGTGTTACCCTACCATTATGAATAAATCACCCATAGCACAGGCTCTCCTAATATTATTTAACATGTTGCTATCACTTTATCGGTTTTTGAAAATAGCAGCACGGAAGTGTTTTCCATATCACCTTTTTTAATATTGTTCATATTTACTTATGAATAATTTGATAAGACAGTCATTTCCCACTAACAACAGAAAATGTTTTCTTACGTACATCTTTTGTAGAATCCCACACACACGCACACACCTTAAAAACAAATCGATGTAGTTTTATGGAATACAGTATATTCAAATATTTAATTATTTTAATAATTAAAACAGGCTACTGAATCATTGCATGTAAAGCATACCTATCAAGTTGTTAGGTTCACATTGCATTGTCTGGTTCTTATTGGTAGTATAGATAAACTTCTTGTGCTTTTTACAACTATACTTTTTTCATATCATTATTCACTGAAAATCATGATAACATACCTTCCATGAATTACAAATATTTACACATGCACATATTATATATAAATTGAGATCTTAAAAACTAACATCTGTGACTAATATTCTGGTATTTTCTAAAAGATGTAAATCTATTTACAGTATTTAATAATTAATAATTGTTTACAAGATATTTTGCTTGGGAAGATAACATTTTTTAAAAAGCAAGTTTAATTAAACAGTTCATTAAGTTTTAATTTTTCATGTTTTTTTTTTCTATTTTAATTATTTATAAATATTTTTTATATAATTAGTAATGAAATTCAATAAAAGTATATATTTAAATAATACACTGCACATCACTAAAAAATTATTGAACTAGTATCAATGCAGATTGAATTCTATTTATCAAATCTATTAGGGTTGTCAATTGGCTGTACAAGCCTAAAATATTACATTATCACACTGCATTGTCATTCAACCTAACCCATGTACAAAATTTTAAGAAAATTAATTTGATAGAAATATATTTAAAATGTTAAAAAAAGTGCCGACTCAAATAAACAAACAAACAGAATTTCTAAGTTAAAGAAAATCTACAAAAATATTTTCATTAAAATAGTTGTTCATATAGAAATATTTTATAATAAATGTGCAAAAAAGTACATTTAATTTTGCCACACACTATTTATATATAACAATTGGAAATGTATTACAGTGCAAATGGATAATATGTCCCTTCATAAGGTATTAAAATGGAATAAAATCTGCTCCATGCTTTGCAGGAGACTGGTGTAATGAAAGTTATTAATCAACAAGGTAAGTCATGTGTTGATATCTCTATAAGACCACACACATTATTAATTAAATGATAATTAAAAAGTATATTTTGGCTAGAGATAATCTTTAGTTTAATGAATAATTAGTAAAAGTTATTAATATATTTCTATAATATGGTTGGTATCAAACTTGAGAGTGCAGAAAATTTAAACCTTGTTAATTAAACTATAGCAATTGGCTATATATATATATATACACACACTGAACAAATGAAGATGTATTTAAAAGTTTGTCATCTGGGCCAACTGATGAGGGTTGTTTCAGCATGAAATGTGTAGCTTGGGCATCATTAACTTTTCACATATCTTTGATCTTATGATTCAAAATATTGTGATAAAATATATGTTTGAAATATATAAAGTTAATTATATCTAAAAAATAGTGTATATGTACTTTAAAATTATAATCTGAGATATATACATTTTAATCACTTGAAAAAAAAAAGTGCATTGAATGTTTCTAAAATGCATCATGTATAAGAAAGGTTGGTCTAACTTCTGGTATGATGAAAGGTTGTGATAGGACTGAGCTAAGATGAAAGATGCACTAAAATAAGTATAACTAACTGTTGGTAATATATATGAACAATTAGTGTTACAATTATGACTTAATTTATATACATTTAATTGTGTTTCTAATGTTAAAGATAACTGTCATTTTATGTTTTTTTTTTATTTACATCAAACATTAATTAACATAAGTAGTGGAACTCCTCAGTATGTGGATAATTGTGGTCTCAACCATAATTTAAGGTCTGAAGGATATTAAAGTGAGTGGAAATAAATGGTTTGTGTTATTTAATATAGTGTCAAGGGTCATAGTTTTAGTGACAAAATATTTCTCATCATTTCTTAGTTGAGAATATTTTTGTTTTTAAAAAAAACTATATCCCATCAACTAAACTAACACATATTATATTCAACCTGCCACTTGGTGGTTCAGATATTACAAAGTCTCTTGAAAATTAATCATTACATATTTATAATAAAAAAAATTTGTTTTATTAATAGAATTAGTTTTCTGGGAGTAGATATTTTCCCCTTAGTCTAGAGCTATTTAATTTAAGCTTGAATAGTAAATGAACATTAGATCAGATTTGGAATTTACCATTCAATATCCATTCATTATTTGAGTTTATAATAGATTGCTTTGGAATAGAATTAAAGATCCACTCTTGGCAGTTTATGACTAAACATAGGAAAAAATGCTATGACATAATACTTTATATTTACATTCATAACCAAATGGTAAAAATATCCTGAAGTTTAATCTATAGAATATATACAAAGTAATCTGGTGTCAGACTTACATAATTATGCAAGTGATGTAGACTGAATTCAAACCTTATAGTTTTATTGAATTTCAAAATATAGCTTCAATATTATAAATGAGTAATTCATAGATTTTACATGCATGAATGCATTATTATCAGCTTTGAATTCTAATCATTCCCTAAATGAAGATAAAACTTAGAAACTGTCTGAGGATGGAGATATTTTAAAATTATATAATCTAGTTATTCATTGATTACTTAGCTTGTAATATATGGTTCTATAGTAGAGTAAACAAATTTGTTCTTTAAAGTATATGAGTGACTTTAGTGATATTGTTATTTGTATTAACATTAGATATCTTCAAAATAAAGTTATTACATGTAATAATCTAATATATAAGCCATTTTTGAAATGAATATAACTTACTTATAATTTATATATTTGAATGTGTTCGTTTTTTACTTCATAGATATGATTCAGTATATTCAAAATAGAAAGAAATTTTGTTTTACTTTTTTTAATAATCATTAAATCTTATTTGTTATCCAACAAAACGTGACTGAAACAATTTAATATCTTTTAGTTTAAAAGTAAAACAGTAGGGGGAAAAAATAGCTATTAATAATAAAGAAACATCACTGTGTAAATGATATTTTGAAACACAGTTTTGTCTTATAATGCTCAGAAACAAAAATAAATTTCAAATCTCTCATAGTTGCCAAGATTCACTACTGAATACACTTTTACATTTTATATTTATGAAAGTTTTATACCTTCTAATGATGTTTTTGTTTTTATTTTAAATATTAAAAAAAAAAAAAAAACAATTCCTTTTTTTATTATTTCCCATTAAATATCTGTAACAGTAATAGAAGTAAAAAATTGTTCCACTTTTCAAAGTGATATGTATATTATTGTTTCACAAAATGTATAATAAAATATTAGCTGTGAAAATTGGAAAAATAAGGTAGAATAATTAACAACAAAGAGAAACAAATGTTTACCCTTTCATTAAGAAGCAAATATTGTGGCAGGAAAAGAGCATATTTAAGTAAGTATTATCACAAAAGTTAATGTTTATTTCAAGAGTCATGAATTCATAAATTTCTCAAGAAATTGTTAATAATATGTTTGTGATGTTTAAGATGCTGTTGTGCTACAAAAGATAATATATTGAGTGCTAATATAACATAACATCTGAGAAATTATTTGTTTTGTGTATCAGTTATTTGTCATTTTTAAATGAGGATATTATGGCAAAAGTTAACTTTGTTTGCAGGTGAAACACAATAAAACATTGTCACACAAATTGTTAAGAAACATGATAATCAATCGTAACTGAAAAATAAGATTGACTTCAACCTACAAAACAAATTATTTTTATAGAATATGATAAATGTAACTAATAATAAGTCAACAAAAAGATGATCATTCTAAATCTATTTCAATATATTTCATCAATAAGACACAAATAATATAAAACATTATAGTCCAAAATCTCTCATAATAGGTGTTAACTACTATTAATATACACATGGTGTATATAGTAAACTCTAAACTTATCTGATATACAAAACTTTTTGATATTTTTATCATAGAAATGATGTTATAAAAATATGTCTATCTCATTATTGAATAGTCATATTTGGTATTTCTTGTTGAAAAACATGATCCTGATTCAAGATATTTTTGCAAGGATAAAATAATAATAATAATAATAATAATAATAATAATAATAATAATAATAATAATAATAATAATAATAATAATAATAATAATAATAATAATAATAATAATAATAATAATAATAATAATAATAGCAACAACAACAACAAACAACAATTATATATTTTTCTTTCTCTTTAATTTGTTATAATTCAAAGATTCAGTAATGTTTTCTTTATTTTTTATTTGAGAAAGGTTATATTATGTTTTTCTTATTTATTTCTCAATTTCTTTTAAAAACTGATGTTTTTTTTTTGTTATTACTTTCTATTAAATATCTTTTAAAATATTTTTGTATTGTTTGCAATATTTATTAAAAGTTATAACATTTTCAAAGATAATAGAATTAATAAAAATTGTTATAATCAAATATTTTTATTTTTATTTTATGTAATAAAATAATGATTAGATATGATTTTTTTAAAAAATTTAATGGCTTAATGGCTGTATATAATTATATGTTTTAGACATTGTATTAACGTTATATATTCACTATATTTTTTACATATTGTAAATAATTAGTGTGGAAAATTTTGAGTTATAGAAACAAAGTCATACAAAGGTTTGATTATATTTTATGTAAACTTTATTTTTTACTTTTATATAATTTGCAATATTTTGAATTTTATATACTGATTGTTGTCAGATTGCAGGAACTTCAAATAGTGTATAAAATAACTTCAAATTTTTACATATTTAAAGTAGCTTTATCTGTTTCATTGCTTTTAATATCAACTGAAGTATTGATACTAAGTGCAATCCACTTTTAGCAATCCACTGTTACTCAGGCTAAAACTATTTTTTAAGTTGCATTGCCAATTTTGATTGGTTGCTGCTTTGTTAGATCAATAGGTGATTCAAATCTTATCTAGATTATTTAATGGAAATGTAACTCATTGTATTTGATGCATGCTTTGTAAATTACCTTGTTATTTATGTATAATAGAGTAATTCATAATGTGAATCAATATATTAGGTTAAACATGATCTTTTCTAAATAGTAACTACTGTTACAGTAAATAGTACACACTCCCACTTAAGTATTTGTCAACACTATATTAATGAAAAAATCACTTCCCCATTGTTTATCTTTATTAAATAAAAAATAATATGTTTGATCAATGTTTAAACAATAAAACAATAGGATTGATTAATATTTTATGTTCATGCTTTAAATATTGAAGACTATTTAAAACAATTGTGGTTAACATTGTACATACATATATATATATATATATTAGAAGGAGTAAACTCATACTTTCAAACTCCCTACAACAACTATCCAGTCTATCTTATACAACAAATACACATGACTACATACATGTGAAAAAGATAAATGATCCAATATACATATTTTTTGTTAAACCAGCATTCATCAGTTGGTCCAGATCACCATCTCCTAATGCAAAATACATTTATTGGAAATCATTTAGTTTTTTCACATGTATGTGGTCATTTGTATTGGTTATATAGATAGAGTGGATAGTTGTAGGGAGCTTGAAAGTCTGAGTTCAAGTCCTATTTACATTAAGTTTAGTATAGACAATATACATGTATTTAAATATTATATATATATATATATATATATATATATATATATATATATTGTGCCCTTTTGTATGGGTCACCATCTGATTTTTGTGCTAATATCTTAAAAATTTTAAATTTAAGCTATATTTGAATATGTGATGTTAATTTTGCTTATGGTAATATTTCAAAGGGTTTAATTAAAGCAATCTATGAGTATTTGATATGTAAAATTGTGCTGATATTGAGAGAGACATTTTAAATGATGATGATTATAATATATAGTTGGAAAAAATGGCCATAATTAATACTGCATTAATATATTTAATAAATAGGTGTTTAAAGCTAAAAGTGTTTAAAAGACAAGTAAGATTAAATGCATATATTTATTGTTGATAAGATAATGTTATAAAAGAATATAAATATTTTGATTATTATAAATACTTAAATAGAAGATTAATATTTGATTTTAATAATATCGAATTATTAATTTAAAATCTGTTATAATATCTTATTTATTTTAAAAAAATGTTTATTTTAAAAATGCAATTGTTAGTTATTTTTAGATTATAACAAGTGTTTCTTGTGTTGAAGAAACAGATGTTAGTTAAATAAGCACACACATGCGTGGAAGTTATCTAATAAAGTTGCATAACTATTTTAAAAATCATGTTATAAAATTTATAAATAATACGTAAGCTATTACGAAATAAAATAAAGATATTCAATGTGAAATATTAAATCTGATTTTTTAAAAGTATTGCTTTAAAAATATAACGTATAAAAAAAAAAAAACACTTAGTGTATTTTAAATAATCTTATAAAAGTTAAAATTAAAATCAAGTAAGAGAATATTTTTGAAAAAGTGTTTAATAGATTTAAATAAACGATAAAGATTATTTTAGAAAATATAATGTAATAAATATTAAATATTAAATAAGTCATTATTTATTTTTAATTTTGTGTTGTTGGTAAATATGTAAATAAGCCAACAAATTGATTGTTTAAATGTACCAATCATATGAGAAGTTTCTTCCGGTATAAAAACTCAGTTCAATTGTTGGGAGAGGACTCTGTGATTGATTTTTCAAGTTAATTGTGTTATTAAAAATAGCTACGTAAATTTTGTAGACGCTTTTAAAATCATTTTTCAAAATTATAAGAGTGTCTTGTAAATAAGTTATAAAAGTTTTAAATGATAGACATGCAGTGTTAACTTAATTTTTTCCCTATCGGTCGTCTCTATTGAGCTCAATTTACAAGCAAATAGTCATGGGAACATCATATATAGTGAAAATATATCGGAAACTTTACCTTAGAAATATGACAAACGCTGGATTAGTTCGGAAAATTACAAGATGGAGGAAAGTAGTATTTTGGACAGTATATAATTTTAAAAGCTAATTACTGTTGCCTATTAGAAAATAGATATTTTAAAGAATAAATACTTTTGTATAAAGAAAGTATTTTTGCAAGCTATAAATTTAAATGTATATCTTGAGTAAAGATATTAGAAATAAAAGTAGTTTTTATAAATACTTGCCTTGTTAAGTCTTTATGTTTAAAAGACTGAATGTGGATAATTTTAAAAGGCAAATAGATTGAAAATATATTTAGCTAAAAACCTTAATATAATAAAAATTATTGTATTGAAATAATTTAAACGCTGGTCGTTTTAGATGAAGAAGCTTATTCTTACCTGGATATTTTGTTAAGAAATGCGCAAGTAATACGTGGACGTCCCAGTTAATTTAAAATAATTAAATGATAATTTTCATAAAACTAAAGACTAAGCTAAAATAATAACTTTTGAATAATATTTTAAAAATAACTAAATCAGGATCCTATAAACTATTTTAATTTTATTTTATTTCTTATGGAAGAATTAACTTTTATTTTATTTTAAAAGAACGTTTTCATTTTCATAAACTTTTAAAAAAAACACGTGATGGACCGGAAACAGGAAATGGTGTTCTAGTGAATGTGTGCCTAGGATTAAAGAACTTTATGGTGAAAGGGAAACATCGCTGGAATTATGTAATATGAATTCTATTTATTTATCTAACATAAAATTTAAATATTATTAATCTATTAAAAATAAGATAGGTACATTTCTTAAAATAGTAACTAAAAATAATATAATGATTAATTGCATAAGTTTATTTTATATTTAATATAACACATAATATTTTAAAGAATGATCGTGAGTGTAAATGTGAATTATTTTTATGAAGCTGTAATTCCGAAGAATATTGGAAGATGGACTGTACATTAAATCATTATTGATGGTAAAAATTGTATAATAATAATAATTTTGATGTATTTAATATGTTTTCTTTAGATCAACCAAATGATATGTTATTGTTGAATGGATGTATGAATATTTTAAAAATACACACACATTATATTGGCAGTAACAGTTTTATTTAAATGTGCATAATTTGAATTTATGATATAAATATGATATAACATTACATAAGAAGCTTAGAAATAATTATATGATTCTTTCGTAAATAAATTTTGATTTTTTATTTTTATTATTATTATGTTGGAGTATTAGAATTATATTTATTATTTATACAAGTAATTATTTTATTTCAAGTTAGGAAGAGATCTCAAAGTCTATATTTTATTTTTATTTTATTGGAAATTAAGTTAAGTTTTATGTAGAAGTTTATATTTGAGTTGGAGATTTACTGAATATAGATGATGAAGTATCAATAGTATGGATAATTAGTATTTATTTAAATTGATGATTGTTTTCCCGGAAAGTTTGAATAAGTTTAAAAGGATGTTTTGTAGATAGAAAGTTATTAAGAAGGAGTAGAATAACACATAAAGTAAAGTAATAATTTCACATAGAAAAGAATCATAGAATTTATCTAATATAATGCTTTATGAATTTGAAATTGATGAATAATTTAATTATTATTTTAACAGTACATATATGTAATGCATATTTGATAAAACATGTAGCATAAATTGCATTAAGTGAAATATAAAATTATAATCAATTATTTGTTATTACATTATAAAGATACATTAGTTTCTATATTATGCTATTCAAGTAATGCTAATAGTAAAGTGAACACATACTAGTATATGAGGAAATAAGTAACAATAATATTTAAGTGATGTAGCAATTTAATTAGTAAAGTTTAATTGTTTACATATGCTATATAAACATTGTTTACATAAATTTTTCTGTGTAATAATTAAGGTTCACTGATGTTTGTTTAAAGTCTAAGTTTTGAAAACATACTTCAATGTTATTAGTACAGCATTTTAAAGAATGTATAATTACTTATTAGGAGTATGAATTAATAACAGTGTAAACATATTGTATTATTATTTTCTTATTTTATTTTCTTTGTTTTCATAATTTTGAACTGTAAATATTGTAAATAAATTCTTAGTTGAAGTTAATGTAAATAAATTTGTTTAATTCGTTTTAAAAGTGTGTCGAGTTCATTATTTTACACCACAGCATTTGACAACAGATAATTTGAACAAACATAATATTTGCACAATATGAATTTATTATTATTATTTAGAAATAAACACAATATTTTCCTGATTATCATTTATGAGAATTGATTGACATTATTACATCATATTACAATGGTCATAGAGTAATTATAATGCATAATATAAGAGTACAATATTATTTATTGCCACAGATTATTAAGTTGTAAGATTTTGATCTATTCTAAAATTGAGATACTATATGAAGATAAAAGATATACATATTATTATTTATTTAATGATTGATGATATAATAGGAATAGATAAGGTTAAGTTATACCCTAAGAGTATTATTATTATTATTATTATTATTATTAAAATAAGTTAGGTGTATTTAGGTTTGATATAAAATCCCATATCATACTTATTTACACGAGTTATCATTACTTTAAGATAATTAGAAGAACCTGAGATTATTTAATTATATTTTAAAAATTAAAAGTTAAGATTTATTTATTTTATTATTATTAAAGATAATTTATTTTATTTAAAAGCCATAAGAATGCTGTAGAGGTAGTAGTAAGTTAATAAGGAGGTGACAGTATTCTTATGCCATTGAGACAATGTCTTGGAAGATATTGACTCAATGTAAATCTAGTTATTGCTTTGTAACTTTACTTCACAGTCTCATGATTTTAATAAATACTTATTTAATTAGTACATATTATAGAAATATATTGATTTTGATAATTGATAATAAATTTAATTAGAATATGATAATATAAAAGTATATTAAAGATAGATATGCAAATTTTAACTGAGCATTATAATTTAATTGAGCTAGTGTATTTCAAACTATATTATACATCAGAAGTAAGGGTACAATATATATATATATATATATATATATATATATATATATATATATATATATATATATATATATATATATATATATAATGAATAACTTAAAACAACCTTTGCATTGTTCACTGAATACCAATGACCCCTTTCAAAAGTTCTTTATACAATAACAGTAAAGAAGAATCTATTATAACGATTAGAAGATTTCTGGGTGGTATGTATGCTTTGATTAATTTTTTTATTATTATTCAGATAAAAATATTTACTGATGAATATTTGTAGTTATATATTGGTCTATTTAGAAATGTTAAATGTTTTTAGAAAAATTCACTTTATTTACATTTTTTCAAATATACTTAATTAACTGTTCATAATAACACAATATATTAGTAAATAGCACTATGACCAATGGTAATTTTTTCCTTTTTTCATTATGAATTGCATGTGTTATGGAAATTGGAATCTGTAGACTTTAGATTTATGAACACTGAATTTAAGAAACCTCACTTAAGCTATCTTTCAAAACCAATAAAACACAGTAAAAAATTGATATGACTCTCTATAAGGATTATTTAAATATATTTTAATTTGTTAGGTTCCTTCTTTATTAACTATATAAATTATTACTAACAGTTAAATAAATATATTTGGTGAGAAAAGTTTGATTTTTTTCTAAAAATATTTAACACTGTGTCTAAATTTATTTGAAATAATTAAATATATAATTACATGTTAAATGCAATTGTAACAAACCTTTAAACAAACACTAACCAATATTTGAATAACATTTCTGTAGTGTAATAAAAATTACTAATAAAAATTATTAATGAATTAAACAATATTTATTTTGGCTTGTCAATGGATTATAGTTGGTTATTTAAAAAAATTCTATGTCTGATAAAGAAGTGAATAATTTTTCAAAGTTTATCAAAAATTCATATACTAATATTATATCACATGCACGTTGGTCTTTTGTCATATCCCTGTGATATTAATATTATTAATAAATGTGAATACCTATCTTTATCCACAGTCTAACATGATTATATAGAAACTAAAGATTGCAACTTGATTATAAACAGTGAAATTATTAATTCAAAGTAGTTTAAATATACCTCATTAAACAGGTAACTATAACTTATTTTATAAGCAAACTATCAAATATTCAATTATAACTTTCAAACTGCACTCCAACTGTGTATTACTTAGATAATAATCTTAATAATGTTCAAACCTGAATAGGTTTGTAAATATATGAAAACGTTCAGCACTTAAACAATACCAATAACAATCAACAATCCTTCTAGCCTTAAGCCTTATTAGTTTTATTGTCTAAGTAATATATAATTGGTATGCAGTTTGAAAGATATAATTAACAATTTGGCAACTTTTAGATTTATAATTAATAATTTGTTAGTCTAATTTCAAAACAGGTTATATTTATTTATTAATGAGATTTATTTAAACTTCTATAGATTAATTATTTCACTCTCTGTAGTCAAATTTCAATCTTATATACACACACACACAATAACAAATTATTTAATACTTTGTCTTACACATTATGTGAAATTGTATTATCTATAACAATGTTATTATTCTTTGCCAGGAAAAAAAATGTTTCTGCAGTTAAAAATGATCTTACAATAATAAAATATTTAGTTTCTGATTCAGAATCAGATTTATGTAGCTAATAGTTAAAGTATATTCGCTTTGTTCAAACTTCTATCCATTATAAATTTCATAATTTTAGCTTACATAATAAAATGAAATTAAAAATGTTTTCCTGCTTTGAATATTAAACTTCATTAATAAAAGCAATAGCCAGAAAACTAACCTGCTAATTGCAATTTATTTTCTGATACTTGATGATTGCCAAACTTATTACATATGACAAGAGAGTAGATGCTTGCTATTATTTATATATATTATAATGGTCAGACAGAATGGAGTCTTACTGTATCTGCACTACAGGGTTCCACTAGGTTATTTGAACCTAGAAAATTTATAGTAGTAGGCAGATACGTAAGTTAAGATTCAAATTTTACATATGTATTTTATTCCGACCATCATTCCTAGTCACTAGATCAGTGAGATGCAGAGATTTACAAAATATAAATTCTTAAAATATTTTTTCAATATTAACAAAAATAAAAGAAGCCACTGCCAGTAATTAACACATAAACATTTATTAACACACATATAAATAAAATTGAGGAACAAAATTTATTATTTTAGGTTTTAATATTGATTTTTAAATTTAAATTATTCTAAACAGTTCGCACAGATGGACATTTTAATAAATTTTACTTTAGAATGTTGAGTATAGATTACTCAGTCAAAAACATTTCAAAATAAACATAAATGATCAAAATATAAAGTCATTGATGGAATTGCAGAGGGAAATTTACAAGAAACTCAATGGCATTCATCATAAGATGCCGCATTGACACCAATAACCTGAAAGACATTCGAATAAATACATTTTTAGATACTCAACATGAGGTATCATATTTACCAAATATCTATATATTTTAATCAAATATGAAAATAAAAACATAATTAAACGTTAACGAATCTATGCAGTCATCTATACCCAACTTAAATTTAATGCATTTAAATAATTTAGTCAATAAATATATATATATAAAATGGAAATGATTAAGTCAGCAAACTCAAAAGTATAAAAATTAAACATTAATAATTGATTTGAAAAGTCAGATTAAAGTTCATTTTAAAAAAATTAGGTTTAGCTTGTCAAATCTTGAAAGTTCTTAATTATTTTTTTAAAATTTTTTAGTTATATCTCTTACAGTAGAAGAGTCCCGGTTCCTGGTGACAATTCACATGGAGTCTTTATTTGAAGACCAGTCTATCTGAAGGTGGCCTTAGCTGGTTCAATCCTGGTATGATTTTATTTTATTGCAGAATCCATATGATTCAGGTCTGCAACAGTACCATTCATAATTCAACAGTTATTTCATTTGAAATAAGTAAGAGAGGGCGACATATGTGTCTTATCGCCCTTCTCACAAAATCAAGTCCTTAATTTCAATATTTTTCTTTTTATACACATCGTCCGGATTCACTGAACAATCAATCATTTTCATTAGGGTCCAAGCGCTGGTTTTCTGCTTCTATTGGACATTCTGCTTCAGAACGGGAAACAATCTTTAATTTTTATCTATATCTTTCATCTGACTTTTTAATTATACAAGATCCCCAAGGGCTAGTTTGCTTTTCGATAATTAATAACACAATCATTTCCATTTTGAGATTTCAGGAATTAATTAATACCTGTTTCTATTTTTACTTACAGTTACTTTTTTCTAAAATATTTTATATTTAGAACTTTTATCTTTTTTTTTTTATATAAAAAAGTTTTTTTTTTATTTAAAAAAGAAATACTTTTAAAGTTTTGCATCTGTGCAAATATATATACATACATTGAACAACTCTTTTTAATTTTAGCTTTTAGTTTTTTATTTACGAACTTAAAAAAAGTTTTTATTCTAATTTTAAATTAATGTACCGGCATATTATATACCGTTACAATATATATATATATATAAAATAACCAACATAGTTTGTTGCAGTGGAAGAGTGACAGACCCTGGAATTGAAGTTTAATGGATGAAATCTACTCTTTTATTTTCAGTGTTTGAAATTTTTATAAATTTTTGAACAATAAAACTATTTTATTATTTATTTATATATTAAAACCAAATATAGACAATAGCATTTATTTAAAATTTTATACATTAAAATTGTGTATATAATTTTTTTATTTATTATATATTATCCTGTATGATATTATAGTTATATGCAATACTTCAATTTTCTTTATGCATATATATTTCCATGAATCATCATAATACACATATATTATCTTTTTTAGATATACTTAAAACTACCCCTACTCAGAACAATCTCAAAACATAAAAATTGATTAATAATTTTATTAACCATTTATTAGACTAGAGATTATTAACTTAATGAATAATATTTTTGTTGTTTAATTTCAGTTACATCACTCTCACTCATGATATAGACTGTTTTCTATCCACTTTTAACACCTTCTGAAAGGATGTAGTTGTAAATGTATGATCAAAGATATGCAAAAAAATGTATGATACTGAATGATGCATATTTTGTGCTGAACCAGCACTTGTCAATTAGTTCAGATCACACTTACTTATGATTTAAGAAAAGAAGAAGTTCTGAAGAAAGTATTTGTTATTGTATTGAAATGTCAGCTATTTAGCTATTATATTTTTATGACATGAAAGCATCTGAATATAATACAATGAATTCATCATTTATTTATGAGAATATATATATATATATATATATATATATATATATATATATATATATATATATATATATATAGTCAATTACAGTAGCTTAAATAATAAGTGTCAAACTTACTGCCCTGCAACTTTGACACAAACTATTTAATGGAAATATATTAATAATTTTTATTAGTCATTCATTAGTCTAGAAATTATCTACTTAATGAGTAATCTTTCTGTAGTGTAGTTTTTACTACCTCACACTATGCAAGGTAAGGAACTGGGTTCTATCCAATTTTGAAGAAAGGTGTAATTATAAATAAATGGCCAAAGATAAATGAAAAAGATGCATAATCTCCAGGTGCACATTTTATGATATAGTTTGAGACAAATTTGTGAGGACAGCAAGCTTGACACTTATTAAATTATAATAATTGTCTATATATACGTAATCAACAAATATGAATTTATATATAATAGATTGTGATCCGAGACAATTGATAAATGTTGGTTTAATGTAAAATTTGTACTGTGGAGATCATACATCACATTGACACATTGTTGGTCATGTTTCAGATTACACTCCTCCAAAAGATGTCAAAAGCAGATAGAAACCAGTCTCTAACTTGCATGAGAGTGGTGAAGTGAAAATAATATTATAAAAATATTATTCATTAAGTGAATAATCTCTAGTCTCAAAAATGACTAATAAAAATTATTAATATCCTTTGATTGAGTGGTATGTGTCAAGGATGTGAGGGCAGCAAGTTTGACAGATCAATTAAATTGTAGTAATTGGCTATCTGTATTGTACCGGTCAGAATTGTATGTTTGTCTAACAAGAGCTAGCATCTAGGCAAAAGTACCTTGAGTCCAATCATGTGCAAGATACATAAGTCAGGAACAATCATGAACTCTGCCTCTTGCCTATTTTCCAGATCTATAACATTATGAACAGCATTTCTGATGATAACAAATGAAATTTTATTCATACCCATCCCGAAGCAACAGCGGAGAAACAAGAGATCTACAGGGAATTATAATACTACTAGGCTTTGAACTCCAGCCCCCAACAGAATGAAATAGCTTAAGATTATAATTAAGCTTTTCATAAAATTCATTAATAAATCTAGAAATTGGCCTAAGGTCAGTGGAAATCAGCTATATATAATGCAATCTAATTAACAATGTGTATGCATAAATCATGAGGCAAAGCAGACTAAGTAATAATTATATAGTTAATAATTTATTAATATTAGAAAAATGAACAAACATATTTAATTTAACAAACACTTGTGAATCTATTTATATATAACACTACTAGAATTTATGGGTTTCATGTGATTATGAATGTCGATTTGCATATTGAAGGAACTATATAATAATAACACATAAGTTAATAATTAAATCATATGCAAATCTGCAATTAAATAAGGTGATTAAAAAAATGTACAGATAGTCAAAAGATGCGGCTTAATATGCTAACAGTAGATACCAATTTTACCATATTATAACTTGGATGCTACGATTATTTTTATGAAAAATAAATGACCTTAGAACAGATAAATGGAATGTAAGTTACATCACTTTATTATGGGTCATTTGAACCACACATGAAATTATTTATTAATTTACGTTATTTACTTAAACATTCATTAGACTTTAAAATGTTAAAACAGAAGTTAGATGTATTTTATTCTATCCTTTTCTGACTGAAAAAGATTTATTTAAACATTGTTTGTTAGTGCACTCGAACATTTTTTAATGAGAGGGTGGATAGCTTAAATAAGCTTTAAAATGACATTACCTAACTAATCATATAAATGAAAATATGAGATGGATTTAGAGGTCATGGCATTACGTCTTACAGATTTAAAATGGGAAAATATAAAAATATTAAATAAGAATCATGGTGCTGACTAAAGTAATAACGCCAGAAATAATTGAGTCCATTTTAGGATGAACGCTTCATCAATTTTAGAAGAAATGAAATGCGCCTGTACATGTGACAAGTCAGCATTTAAAAAAAATGGTATCACGTAAGAATATCATGGCCTGGTTTTCAGTATTAACCCATGCAGAGCCTAAATGGCCACCTGACAATATCCTGGAGCCGGTGCTTCCAAACTCCGATATGCCATAACTAAAATAATCCCGTTTCTCTGGGTTTTAAGTTTGACAAAGCAAAACGAGGAAATTTCATAACATTATCTAAGCCAAGCAACATTAATAATAAAAATAAATCAGGTTCTTAATAATGCTGATATGTGGATTAAGGCGCTCGTAATTTAATAGAATCTAGCATAATGATATGAAATAATTTGATCTCTCTCGAAAGGTACGCAAATGACCTTTAATATTAGTTAGGATGTCACAAATAAAAGAGGGATTATTGTTCCCTTCATTAAACAAATATTAATATGCTAACTAGTAAATAATTCCATAAATAATTACCATACTAGATGGCATGATGGGCAAATGATTGACCATATAATAAAAAAAACAGCAAAAGTAGGTCACTAAGTTTACTTTAAAATATAATTTGAAAATAAAATCAATAGCATAAACATGGTAATAAAGTGACATATTAAATGTAGCAGTGAATAATCTGTCACTAAGCAAATAGAATAACTTAAAAATATTATTTAATCGAGCAAACTTTTAGTTCAGTAAGAAAGCTTACATTTATGATTTAACATCCTATAATATCTAGGATATCTAATATAAGAAAATTTAGGATTGGTTCACTTGATTGAACTATTAGCATATTAAATTAAATTATACGAAATTTGGAATATTAAAAATAAAAGTTTGCTGCATTTAAAATATTAAAAATAGAAATTGTGAAACCCGTTAAAGAAATGCATTACAAAAAAATAAAATTATAGATCCGTGCATTAGATTTTTATAACAGAAAGAGAAAGTCATTACATTATAGAATGGATACAATTAGTATTACAACGTCATGTTTAAATAGAAGGAGACTTACATTATAATTGATTTAGGTTTTAAATTGAGTTTTTAAAGAGTTCATATTAGTGGCATGATTAGGATTTACCTTCCATTTCCCTATGTCTTGACGTACGTATGGATTGGAAAGTGTAAAATTATAAATGAGGAAAACACGGTTAAGCAAGGCAAAGCTTTGAAATATAATGGCTGGCATCTTGAGATAGTTATTACATCATTTAAATTATGCAGTCCATAAATGGAGATAGTAGATTAGCATAGCAGTATGGAAACGATTTTTGGAGAAGAAAAGGGGAAACAAATTTAGTCCCTCTACTCCGGATTCATATTTCAAAAATTAAATTGACGTGGATCCGTTCTGCAACACTGTTTAAGATGGCAAACTGAGAGACCTAGCCTAAAATTTTGGCTCTATTTATATATTAGTAAGATGTTCTCGAATGTTCTCTGTTTCCGCTTGGTAAGGCCCAGATGTCCATTAAGTGGCCTGACTGCACCTATCATTTATTTTCAACGATGATGCAACAAGTTCTAGAGAGTATTGTTTTAATCTATTTCGAGAATGGAAATAGATTTAAAAGATATAATTTTCATTAACATTTTGTTTGCTAAGGGATTTTAATTTATTATTTACCCTTTTTAAAATTAAATCTAGAATATTCTATTATTTATACGTTTCAGAGTTATTTTAATTACTCTCTAGAACATTCTTTGTTATTGCATCATAAAATAAAATATGTGAACTGTAAAAATAAATATACATAATATTTAATAACGAAAAATATATTTTTATCAATAATGTATTTTTGCAAATCTTGAACACACATACATGTTTACTTAAAGGGAATGGAAATGCAAATATTTCAGACTTAAAATTATTAAATATTCTTTTATAATAAAAATGTTTAACTTATGAAAATACAAAAATAAAGGAGGGTTTTAAAACTTGTATGTGCGTCCTTTCACTCTCTAGTGATTTAACACATATATAGCTGGGTTTAAACCTCTGATTCAAGGTTTTGAATCACCAGACAGTGAAGCAAAAATATGTGTAATATATTTTCCGCTTCAGTATATATTGAACAATGATAAAGATATGTATAAGAGATTGTGATTTGGCCAACTAATGAATGCTGGTTCAACATGAAATATATGTTGGGAATCCTACATCTTTTTATCATGTTAACCACTAAACATCACAAAATTACCATATCTTATGCCAGCACATAACTGTTATTAAACAGGCAAAACTCTCCATACAATAGTACCACCCTGTGCCACAAGCCAGAAACTATTCTGGGGATATTGGATGAATAGGCACTAGATGGGGATTTTATGCACAAGCCTTCTGGCATCTATTGATGACTCTGGTTGGCACAGGGTAGCACTACTGCATGGAGAGTTTTGCCTGTTCTTAACATGGCCTTGGTCATATGTTTCTGATTAAAACCCTCCACAAAGTTTGTAGTGAAAATTACACTAAAGAAATATTATTTATTAAATGAATGTAAATATATGTAAAAGTCAATTACTTATATAAAAAAAAAGAGATGAATTTTGATTTATTATTATAAGATTTTATGTTCTATTAAAAAATAAACATTAATTTTTATTTGAGTTTCAATTTTATATCTAGCTTAATAAATTATTATTAATTTTCATTATTGAGTTTACTGTGAACGTTGAGAGCCAGAAAGTTTGACATTTATGAATCAAATTTTAATACTTTTTTTATTATTATTACAAATGCTCTTATATACCCCTACAATTTAAAATATTAGGTTTTAAAAAGACAGTAATATGCATGCTTGCAGATGCTGAATAATTATTTATATTTTGTACGAATAGTACAGATATATATATATATATATATCATCGTAAATATTTGTATATGCATGTGTATATGGGCATATATTGCAAGGAATAAATTTAAAATGACTTAAATATGAAAAAATCTTAATATTGATTATTAACAATATATATATAGCGAAAAAAGTATTCGTTAAAATGTGATAAATAGAATATGTTAGATAACATCAGTAATAACGTTTGAATAGAAAAAAAACACATTTTTACTTGTAGTAAATAAAGAAGAAAAAAATATTGCAATATAATAAATACACGTTGTGTTTCAAATATCATTTATCCTTAAAAATAAATAGAAATTAAATAAAGATTTTAATAACATGAATACAAATATCAATTGCAATAGGTCAAATATGGATGTAATTAATGCAGAAGCTATTGAAAACTCACAGTGGGCTATATGTAAACTAACAATTAATGAACAAAAAGTACCCAGTAGACCCATATGTACTTTAGCTATATATTTCTAGTTAAATACAGGTACATCTACTGTTAACTTTTAGTTTATTGATGATTAGTTTACATATATCTCACTGGGGTTTTTTATTCACATTGCTTTAATTAGATCTGTATTTGAATTATCACAACTGATATTTGCTGAAGATTAATTCTATATTTAGAGGTTATGTATGAGGCTCAGTCTTTCCCTGTGATTTGTTATAGTGATTTCCTGAAATTATGTTCATATATGTAAATCATGCATTGTGTGATAATATATAAATTGATTGCTTATAAATGATCAATGATAAACTACAAATAATTAGTTTACATATAGTTTGCTAGTGTTTTCAGTAACTTCCATATTAATAATGTGATTATACGTATCCCTTTAGTCAATATCCAATGGTTACAAATTTTTATTTTTTGCAGTGATATCCTTGCATGCTGCGATATTACTTACATGATCAATTGTTATGATATGTTCTATCTCATTTTCAAAGTACTATTTCATCAGAATGGTTTTCTTTACACTTTCTAGTGAGTTTAACCCATACTGCTATATGAGAATACTTTTACCCCACTAATAATTTTCCAATATGTGATTAGAATATGTGGAATCTGAGCTGCATAGTTTTCCAATTTAACATTGTCACCTTTTTTTATATAAATATTTAAAAAACTTTAAAGTGTGGCACAACAGAATTATGGGTTGAATTGATTTTAAAAATATATTAAGATACAATTCAAAATATAATCCTGAAAATATTTCACCATGAGTTTAAAAATACAGATCATCTGTTTCATATTCAGAATAATACACAGACAAAGAATAATTAATGTTTTGTTATATTTCATTTTAGAAATATTTTGGAAATTATTTGTATTTTATTTAAATAAATATGTATAATGATCTCTATGGAATGCTTTTTAAAATTTATATTAATTTGTAAAAAAAAAAAAAAGGGAGAATTTTGTTATAAATGTAATATATACATATATATAATCATTTTGGCATTCTGCCATTATTAATAATAATACAAAGTTCCCAAAAAGGAGTTTGTATATATTTTAGGGGAATTAACTAAACCGAATATACGTTCAATGATGTTATCATAATTATAGTTATTTTATATATATACAAACATGAAAACACCCCCCCTCCTAAACAATATCAACATTAATAATAATCAACAATTTCAATCTGTTGTCAAGTCAGACTCCGTTTTATAATAAAGGGGGATACTCACCATTATCTAAAGTCTAATATGTTTATATAGTCACTAAAATTACAATTTGACTAAAGAGGGTGAAATTATTAATTCAAAGAAATTTAAGTAAACCTCATTACTCTGGCTAATATTACTTGATTGAAAATAGACTAACAAATAGTCAATTATAAGTTACAAACTGCACTGAAACCACAGACAAGTAGATATATAGATAGACAGATGGATAATTTTTAAATTTATAGACAGATATATAGAAACCAATAAAATTCTTCTGATATACAGAATTCTTCATCAGATGTGGTAGAAATTTTGAAATGCATTAAGGTTCATGTAGAAATGATAGTCGAATTTATTATTTATATGTCTTTTATTTTAAAGTTTGAATGTTTTAAATAATTAGTTCTATATATCATGTTTATCATAGTAGTTAAAAAAGATGGAGGTGTTATAACCATAATCCTTGTCATGAGGTATTTTAATAAAGTGACTAGTAGTAGATTTATTTAAATTTTATTTATTACACAAAAACTTATAAATAAGGTTTTAATAGAAAAGTTATAATAAATTATAATAATAAGCTGAACGTTTTCAAGGATCCATGCCTCATAATCATAGCTTTCTTAAAATATATAATAAAATATATGCAATGATATTTAAATTAGCATGTGTTACATGGCTCATTTCTTTGATATATCAAAGCAAGTGTCTTTTCTATTTATAGCATTGATATTTCCATTAATGTAGAATGCTTCTTTTATTTTTCTCTTATGATCATTCGATTCTGTGCATATAATTACAGGATTAGCAGGTGTAAAATTGTATCCAGATTTCATGGCATGTTCCAAAAATACAGAAGATGTATTGTTGCTCTTCTGAGCTCTATTGTAAGTATACAGGTGTTGAGCAAGTCTTGTATTAATAATAGCTTTAGTTTCACCACAATATACAGCTTGGCATCCATCTAGATGACATGAAATGAAATATACTACATGTGGGGTGAATGATCAATCAATATGATCTTTTGAATTGTTGATCAATCTGTTAGAATTAGGAGGAGTTCTAAATCCTATTTTAAACTTCTTGATTAATGCTTTAGTTAGTTTGTTAGAAATTTTGGAAATATAAGGAATGGTAATTCTAGAAAGTTGAATATGTGGTACAATATTATTTATTTTATCATGGAATTTAAATAATTTTATTTTTAATAGATTTAAATTTAAAACCTGCTGTCATTAAATCTTTAATAAAATAATTTATATTTTCTTTTCTGTCTGCTTCCTATTTGCAGAGATGCAAATTTCTAAATAAGAAAGAATTTAAATCAGAAAATTTGTGCGATACTGGTGAGTTAGATTTATGGTAAATACAGCTTCTAATTTCAGAAGGCTTAATTATCATTGTGTAATCTATCATGTTATTATTTCTTGATAATGAAAGGTCAAGATATTTGATTTCTTTGTCATTATTTTCATACACAATGCTAAGTGATAGATTAGATAAATTTTGAAGTTCTTGTCATATGTATAAAATATTATCCATAGAGGCAATAATAAATATATCATCCACATACCGAATATATGTATATGGTGTTGTAATATTTTTGTATTATAGAGCTCTCAAATTTATTTAAGTAGACATTAGATAAAATGCCACTGACAGGTAAGCCCATTGGCCATCCATCTTTCATAGTATACCATTTGTTTTCAAAGAGTGTAAAAATGTGCAAATCAAGCCAAGAAAGGAAAGCAACAATAAATTTAACTCTTTAAATAGGGCAATGTCTTTACAAAAGTTCTTCATGCACTATTTGAATGGATAATTTTCTATTAATGGAGCCATATAATTTTTTCACATCCATTATAGCCATAGTGGATGTATTCATAAGTTGAATGTGTTTGATTTTAGAAATGAATTGGAAAGAATTGATAGTATATGAGCCAAAATTAAGGTAGTCTATAAGTAATTGATTTATTAATTTGGCTGCTTCAAAATAATGAACTCCACCAAAATCCATCATCAATCTTAATGGTTCACCTGGTTTATTTATGAAGAAGGATAAATCTTATAATATTCAGATATAGTAATACCTTTGTCTTTAAATTTTCGAAGCTCATTATTGATAAATTTATCTCTATTTTAATATTAAAATCGTCATCTTGTATTATTTTTAATATCTTAATTTGATCATACCATTTATTTTTATAATCTATATTATTTAGCAAAACAAAATGATTGCCTTTATCTTCCCTAAGGCAAGTAATATTATGAGATATAAAGTATGGTTTAGTCTTTAAAATATATTTAACCCATACTTTACTTTCTGTATTAGACAAGTTTTTATTTAATAATTTAAATAAATCTGTTATAGTAGCATCTCTTTGTGGATTGTTAATGAGGCTCACTTCAATACCTGCAATTAATTCAAGTTTAGGAGATCTCAAACTTCCACCTACATATTTTCTTACATTTCCAAAATATCTAACAAAATAACTAAAGCATTAATCAATTAGTTTAAAATAGGATTTAGAACTTCTCCTAATTCTAACAGATTTATCAACAACTCAAAAGATCATATTGATCAATCAAACACCCCACATATGGTATATTCCAATTTAAGCCCTCAAGACGGATGCCAAGTTATATATTATGGTGAAACTAAAGCTACTGTTAATACTAGACTTGCTCAACACCTGTACACTTACAATAGATCTGAGAAGAACAACAATACATCTTTTGTATTTTTGGAGCATGTCGTGAAATCTGGACACAATTTTAAGCCTGCTAATCCTGTAATTATATGCACAGAATCGAATGATCATAAGAGAAAAATAAAAGAAGCATTCTACATTAATGGAAATATTAATGCTATAAATAGAAAATACACTTACTTTGATATATCAAAGAAATAGGCCATGTAACACATAATAATTTAAATATCTTTGCAAATATTTTATTATATATTTTTAAGAAAGCTATTATTATGAGGCATGGATCCTTGAAAACGTTCAGCTTATTATTATAATTTATTTATAACTTCTCTATTAAAACTTTAAGTATAAGTTTTTGTGTTTATTTATTTAGTATAATAAATTTAGCCAATCACTAGTTTCATTTTAACAACTAATTTATTAAAAAATGTAATAACTGCATGTTTGAATTCAAATAGCAAAGCTTTAAAATCAAACTAGTTGCAATCATGATATTTATACATAAATTAAGCTATCAATATTAGTATGAAGATTCAAATGAACTTCTTTACCTTACCTAATCATAGAGTTGTTTTTAATATAATAAAAGAAAATGATTTAAAAATTTTTATAAGTGAAAACAGTTTTTTATATGAAATACTGCATCTGGAGAATGCAGCAAATTTGAATTTTGATTGATTTTACATAATAAAAATTCAAATTTGCTGATCATTCTAACATACTTGCAAAAATTGTTCTCTTTTGTTCACCAGTCAGACAAAAGGGTAATTCACTTTTATCTAACTTTGGTAAAGCTTTTATTCATATTTGAAGGGTGAATTCTCCTAATAATAATGACCTTCATAAAGTATCAATCAAATCAACTGAAAATTATCAATAAGGAGATTAAATTCTGATAATTTTAATAAGCTCATAAATAAATAGTGTCTATTAAATATGTATTGTTTATAATATATGATAATATTTATGATAATAAACTGTTAGTACATATAATAATATTTTACAAATATATTACTATTATAGTTTTGCTTTTGAGGCTTTGGTGATGTTATATTGCTAGCACTATTTATATATGGCATAACTGAAAATTATTCAGACCCATATAGCTATTTAAGTTAGATATTTGAATTTAAAAACATATAGCTGTCTGAAAATTTCAGATTTTCTACTTAATAATTAAGTATTAGATAAATGTTGGGCTTGAGTTGGTATTTTAGATCTATTGTCTGAATATCATAGTGCCTCACTGATGAGAGCTATTAGGTTGAAACCGTTTTGGGAATAGGAATAATTCTAGATAAAGATTTTAAATATTTTCTCTTGTGACATATATCAGAAAAACTTGTTTAGAGCTTTAGTATGCTCATTATATTAGATTTGTAATGCAACCTTATTAAGTTAAGTCATGTGATGTATGACTTAATTTTATTACTATTAAAATTATATTTTCTAGAATTACATTTTAAACATTCATGTAATTCCTGCTCATATAGTATTTTACCTATTAGTGGAAAACCTAAGTACTTTATGTACAAGAAAAAGTAATTGTAAAACAAATAATAAAATATGTATAAAATTAAATCTAATACAATCAAAACTTTAGTAGGCTTGATCACTTTCTTAACTCTATTTTTACAAGATTTATTATAAATCATAACCTACACTGCAAGATATAGATTTTAATTTTGATATGCTAAACATCTAGTATTCATGTTAAAAAAAGTCAGCAATATTTGATATTAAATTTGTATCTTAAATTTATTAAAACAGGTCACTTGTTATTGGACCAGTAGTATTGGTATGGTTGAAGAGCTAATGTTTCCTAGATCAAAGAAAGCTCCGCCTGTTATTCTTCAGTGCTTAAACATTATATATTCTCTTGAGAGACAAACTGTTGTTTTTAAATATTAGAATAAATAATAATATTAACATATTAGCCAATCAGATTATAATTTGATTGTATTTTATACACATATTGATTATTATGTCATTATTAGCTTATATATATACTTCTTTAGTTGTTTTGCAAGCTTTTATTGAAATATATATATTTATAATTTTCATAACTAAATTTTTTCTATATAAAATTGTTTTTATTAAAATATTATAATTTATTCTATTAGCATTTCTCGATGCGCCCTTAGATGTTTTTATTATTGAATAAATCGAATTGAATGGCAAATAATAAAGTTATTATTACTAATTTCTATAATAAAATTTATAGCTGAATTAAAAATAACAATTAATGTATATCTTAATCATAAACAATGTGATAATAATAGAAATACTGCATAATAAAATGCTGTTACTACAAATAATATTTATTATCCTTTCTGACATCTAATATATTATATATTTTTGTAAAATGTAATAAAATAGTATTATTTAACAATAAACATATTATTCATTATATCTATATAGAATAATTGATGAAATAGAATGCTGCCTGTATGATTTTAAAAAAAAATTCCTTTAAACTTTAATAAAATTTGTAATAATATTTTATATTAATATATAGGGTATATGAGCACAGACTTTCGCACGACCAACCACTCTTTACTCCATCTAATAGCACTGATGCACTTAAACACATATATGTTGAAAAGACAAACAATCACCAATATACGTATTTCATGCTAATCCAGCAATCATCAGTTGGTCCAGATTATCATCTCCACACACATACCCTATAACTGCTCAGATATATATCAAGATAGACAATCTTCAAACTTTAATGGACAGGCTTCAATCTACTCCACACTCTAACTCTTCAACCATCCATCCAATTGAAAATCTGATGAAGGAATGCTCAAAGGCCACCCTGAGGCTAAGATTCTTGTCACACCCATGTTGACCTAAAGTCAATCTAAACCCCACATGCACAGGACATAATCCATTTAATACAAGAGCAACTCTATTCTAATGATGATTTACAGAACATTAAATTGTTGAAAGGTGTTATTTGATTGATAATGGAGACTCTAAAGAAAACCTTCAGATTAGGCAGTTATCATTGGGTATAGTTTTAATGTGAAAATCACTAAGAAGTTTATATGCAATTTATTGTTTGTAATTATTGGATTAGAATGTGTTTGATGTAAATAAAAATCTTCGTGGACACTAATTCAAGATAAATTAATATGGATCTTGGTTCTTTAAAAAATTATCACAATGATAAAAATTTACTGCAAGAATGGATAAACCCTACCGATTTAGAAGGGGTAGATGATTAACCAAAATAAATTGATTACATAGAATGCAAAGTTGTAATTCAAATGATATATATATATAATTTTTGCTGTTGTTTGTAGCAATACAATGAATAGGGATAAACAGTGGCCCCAAGTTAAATAAGCATCTTAATTTAATTTTGAAACATTCTTGATGATTCTATTACAAAGAATATAAATAATGTATTGAAAAATTGTAGTTTCCTTTAAAATAATTACATTAAGGGTATTATGTTTTTCATTTTGTGTATGTTATGACTATATATAACTCATGGCAAAATATATTGCCCACTTAATTATGTGATTATTACTTGGAAGTGCATGAGTTTTGGTGTGACTGGACTTGGATAGAGTTATTGGGCTTGGTGGTCCTGTGCCTTGGACCTCATTGCCTATTGTGGTAGTTGGTGAAATGCTGAATGACTGCCTATTTGGATGAAGCAAATGGGTCTTCGCTTTGGGTCTTTTAAGATGCTCATCCGGGGCTAGATCATATTGATCAATGCACAAATAGATATTAAATATGATTGGGAATACACTTATATAGTTATAATTGTTATGAAATATATAGCCTATTATAATCAAATGAATAATTTGTTATATTTATAAAATTAAATGCATTGTAATTTGTAATGCGAAAGTAGACCCAAAATAATTTGTAATCTTTTGATTAATAAAGGTTGCTCTTGAAAGATCTATGATAAGCTTTATCTGGATAATTAAAATAGAACATGGTTTAAATAGGACACAATACATAATAAGCACCAATATAGTTTTCCATTGTTTTTTAAACACAATTTATGTTAAAATTTATTATACAATAATGTTCATAACATGTGTTATCTACAATACACATTTAAAATCAGTGTACATGTCATTTTATTAATAAATTTATAACTAATATTTTAAGAAAAAATACTAATAATACTGATATTTATAATCGATATAAAAGTAGCTTATGTGATTTGGTATAGTGATAGACTGATATTCAAAATCCATGAGTTGTGGTCATCCTTTGTCACTTTGGATACTCTAACTACTTACGAACTCCTAACAATAAGCTATTCAATTTTTTGTTAATAGAATAATTACCTAAATTTTAGCATTCACCTTTTTATTCCTAAGTTTTTTTAACATGATCTTTAGTTGATATTTAAAATTTTGCACTTATGAAATAAAACAATTTGGAGTGAGGCTCATTACCTTATATGTCACTAAGCAAAATTAAAAAATAAAACATTACCTCATTAAAAAATTAAAATATAAAATATTGCTGATTAATAATAATATTGTTAAATAAATCATTTTTTTATAGCGCGATGTTTGTAAACTGTAATATTTAACACAGCATTACGCTGTTGCACATGCGCTTTGAAGATTTTAACTATAAATGAATGAATACTAACACTCAACCACATGATAAAGCCTTTGGAAAAGATAGAATGGCCATCTATCTTTTCGAACCAAAACGCTTTTCTATGGGCGAATCTTAAGTGTTTGAAAGTGAAAGAATGAATATATTAAATAATCACTTTAAATTACTATTACATGCTTGAATGAAAGACGCTAATGAAATTTACTAGAATTTACGATACGTCATTCTTCTTATTTGATATTAAATGTATGTAAATAAATCAACATAAAGTAATTAATATGTTTTATTAATTGAGCTAGATTCCCATAAAGATATATTTACTAGCAAAGAACATTTTAGGACTGATATTATATATATATTATGTTAGTTTGAATAATTAATTTTCTCTTTTGAAAACATTCAGTGAGTAAGTGATGTGCAAATTTAAAATTATCTTGAGCTTTGTGTTTAAGAAATTTATATAGCAAAATGTATAATAATTCTTACTACTAGAATTTATGTTCCTGCATATTTTGCATCATATAATTTAATAATATCAATTTTAATACTAATAATTATTATTAAAAGCATGAAAAAAAGCTCAAGGAAAAATAAATCAGCTACTCATTTTTTTAAGAAAAATTATAGTTATCACTTTCTTCAAATTGTTTTTACTCAACCAACCCCCCCTCCCCCAGTAATCAACTTAATAAAACAGGCAGAAAATCTGCCATTTTATAAAATCTTTTGTGTGGGCATATCTATATTTTTTGCAGTTTCTCTTTCTCAGTTGTTTTTTCTATTCATTAAAGGTTTAAATACGATTTTGTAAAATGAGTAATTACTTACAAAAAGTCTTTACTTATAAAAACAAATTTTATCGAGAGCAGTCAAGGAGATTGTAAATATAATTATAAAAAAAAACTGCTTGATTAGTTTAGTCTCCAATAATGTTTTTAAGTAAATATCTCTTCAAATTTCTGAAATGTATTTATGGAAGCTAGGAGAAGTATGCTAGTTGTCCACTTGATATCTTTCATGGTTTAAATGTAAATTTTAATCTGGTAACTACAGGCTCACACTAGGAAACTAGAGTCCCCATTTAGTTTTATTTTACTTTATAATATTGTGGACATATGTATCTTTTATGTTTTTTTATTAATCATTTTTCTTATTTGCTCAATATTTTATATCTACCTATGAGTTTGTTTTGCTATTTTATGTTTTTCTGTTAATTGACAAATTTTTCACTATAGTGGTCAAACGTTCTTGTGTTTTAATTGTAGGAAAAAATATTGAGATACAAAAAGCTTAGTTAAGTAAATAACTTTAAATTTAGTTTTTATATTTAATTTTGAAGCATAAAGAATAGTGATCATGTGATGTTTAATGTTTTAATTTTAGTTTCAGTGTTAAATTGTTATTAAATTCTACATTATCCATCATGTTTAAAAGGTTAAAAGAAAGTTAATGAAGAAAACAGAACATTTAAAGAAGACTAGAAGTTACAATATTTTTTTTATTTCTGTGAAGGATAAAATGTTTTATTCCTTATGTAATATTCTACTAATCACATTAAAAAATACAGTGAAATAAACATTATGTATCTTATAAGAACCACAACTTTGCGAAAGTAAAAGAAGCCCATTAATCTGCTCTTGAAAAAATGAAGAAAGAAAAGTAGCAGCAGAAAAGAGCTTTAAATGCTTTTATTAAACAAGAAAGTTCTGCAACTTATGTTACATATAAAATATATATGTACTTGGAAAAAAAGAAAAAAAAATTAATGATAAAGAAATGATAAAATTATGTATTGCTGAAGCAGTGGGATGTTTAAATCTGGAGAAATTTAACAAACAGTTACCTTTTTCAAAGCAAATATAAGGAATACACAACATGTATTAGCTCAGAATGTGACTGAACATTTTACGCAATATAAAATGTATACATTTTAATTGTAATAAATAAATCCACTGATAAACTAACTCTGCTCAAATAATATATTTCATTTATGATATAACTGAAAATTCCCATTGTTTTGAGGAGATAATCACTTTGAAAAGCTTACTGAGAGAACCTATTGGAAGAGCTGGGTTGATGTTCTACTGAATTTAATGAAATATCAAACAGGACTAAACCTTGGTAACTCATGAATTTATGTGCTAATACTGTATCTTCTGTGAAAGGAAAGTGGAATGATTTATTGCATTGTTAAAGAAACACAATTCAAATTTAGAAAAATTAATTTCATTACATTGTATATTGCACTACAAAATTATTGTGCTAAATCTTTTACATTGTGCAATACATTAGAAAAAAATTATTACAATTGTTAACATTATTGGTGTAAATGCAATATGATATTATGAATTCCAAACATGCTTATATCAGATGATTATACATATATTATCAACTTGCCGTATTATGATAAGCCATATTATGATAAATAATTGATTATCTACAAACAAGTTTTAGTAAAAAATTAACTTTGTGGAAACAAATTTTAAAATTTTATAAGGAACTATAAAAAGGATGCAAATTGTTAATTAAAAAAAGTTGTAGAAATGTTGTGTGATATCGTGGTGAAACAAAATGATTAAAATGTTTCTTTGTAGGATAAAACAAAATATAAATATGATATATGGCAAAAAAATCCAGGCATTTCAAAGAACAAAAATGTGTAGGTAGAATGTTTGAAGACTATTGGATTTATTAATTAAACAATACAATGAAAGATGTTATTATGTTAAACATACTCTCGCAATGAAATTGGCAAGTGAACCACATCTCAAAAGCATCCAGAGAATTACAAATTGAATTTATTATCTTAGGGAAAAATAATATCTTTATATCAAAAAAGACTGCATTGAAATATAGAAAAATAAAGTTGAATATAGATGATTATCTGCTCTTTGTCTGCCTTCCTCTGCAGCTTCATGCTGTTGCAAATCAACATTTTGATATCTTATACAAATTGAAATATATTTTAAGAACCAATAACTGATGTATATATTACAAATCTGTAATCCAATGTTAACTTTTTTTAAGTAAAAACACAAAAGGCTCATTAAATAAATTATCTATGACCTTTCAAAATAAGGCAAAACTTTCCATACAGTAGTGCCACCTTGTGCCAACCAGAGTAATCAGTGGATGCCAGAAGGCACTACTGGTATGGAGAGTTTTGCCTTGTTTAATAACAATTATGTGCTAATATAATAGTGATGTTTAGTGGTTTAACCTTTCAAAATAATGTGTTTTTTACCGTTTTTATGTGTAGTATAAATATATACTTTTTAAAAAAGAGAATCTAAGGTAGCTCATTTTAATTTTATTAATATTTATAGTTTATTTTTATTTTTCAGTTGATATAAAAAGTAAAAAAGGAGAAGTGTATTATATTAAGAATTTCACTTTTATTTGCATCTTAGTAGATAAAAAGATCTGCAAAAATAAAAATAAATCTTATCGAACTAAATAAAGGTTGACCTTTTTACTATTTCTGAAGAGTAGCATGTTCTTCCATTTTAAAAAAGGTTCCCTATCCTTTGTTTAAAATCACATTTTCTGAAAATGTTCCCAGTATAAAAAAGAAAAAAGAAAAACAAATGTAATATCTCCATAAAGTCACAATATACCCATCTCCTGAAATAATAATACAAATAATCCCAACTTTTGGCTTATTTTTATAAATTTACAAACATATGAAAAGATATTGAGAATCTATTAAGAAACACTTAGGATAAACGTGTTTAAACTTCATCTGCTCTACACTAAAAATAAATAATAAGTTGCTGATAAAAAATTCTGACACTGTTTACTAAAGTCCAGTTTTTTTTTTGACTTTTTGCTCAATATGAACATAATTACATTTTTTCAATTCATTTTGAAAAAGGCATAATATAGGCAATAGATGTATACTATACTAAAAAGAAGAGAAACTCAACTTCACTTTCTGATTCAGTATATGAGCTTTGAAAGCTCATGAAAGTCTATTGAAACATATAAATATTTATATATTAAATTATCTTTACACACTTCACAACAAATCCCCCCCCCCCCATAAAATCATTCAACTTATATGCTCTTTCATACAAAGTTGTGTCTGCACCTGTAATTATAATTTCAGATATCATTCTGTAAAGAAGCATATATAAATGAGATTCATAATTTTAAAAAACTCCCCATAATCTATATATGCATCATCTGGGTATAACTAAAACAAAAATAAAACCTATACACAGAATCCAAACAGAAAAAAACACAGTAATAAATAAAAGCACAATTTAGAGAGAAAAAAACTAAATAAATCAAAATTTAAAGATTTTTATACAATGTCTTTATATAAAATAAGTAGTTATGAGTAATACATAAAATGGACTCATCATAATGATAACAGATCCCTTACTATTTACAACAATGCTTCACATGCTAACGATGTCACCCTCACAATACTCTCCCACGATCCTATGCATGTGAAAGTATAAATCTTAATTCTAAATAAAACCTTGGTAACCTAATAATGTAACAAAGTGCATATGTAAAGATTTTCTTAATGTTTATTACAAAATAATAAATAAAATATTTTGCATAATGATTAATTTATCTTTTTTTATTAGTTCTTTAGTTCAACATTAAAATGTACACATATTCTTTAAAATAAGATAAAAATAATAATAATACATCAAAGCTGGATATTTTTTGAAAAAATTGAAAAAACCAGTTCACCTGCTGAAATATAAATGTATAATAAATATATAAATTATAGGCACCACGGATAAAAGTTTAAAATATTTTATATTTGGTGTGTGAATATTTAATATCATTTCAATTGTATACATACTTTAGGTGATCAAATATCAATAAGAAATGAAAGCCAGGTTGATATATTAATTTTTTTTTTATATTTATAATGAGTTATCTGTTTAAATTTGGTTGTAAATTGATTATTTTAAAATTTCAATTGTATACATAAATAATGTTCACAAAGAGAAGTTGTAATTACGTTTGCCTGCTATGATTTCAATCTTTACTTGAAATATGATTATATTTAGTAATTTTTACAAATAGCAGAAATTCTCTAAGGAAATATAAAATAATTTAAGCCCTTGGCTTATAGCTAACTAAAATATCAATTCAAATATTGTTTACTTATTCGGAAATAACTTTTTTTCAGTTGTAATATAAATTTAAAATAATAGTAAGTTATTCATCAATCAACATTCAATTCAAGTCTTTTCTTTCAATCTTTTTTTTAAAATGCTATTTATTATTTTACATCCCTTAAAAATACGATAAATCCTTGTGCAATCTACATTTTATTAAATTCATTTATATATAGGGGATTTGAACTCAGACTTTCACATGATCCTCAACTATCCACACTATCTCATACTGCAACATTTATGTGATCAAGTGTGTCAGCAATATGAGATAGTGTGGATAGTTGATGGTCATGTGAAAGTCTGAGTTCAAACCCCTATATATGCATGTATGAAAAAGACTGTACTGTAGAAAAAAATTATATATTAAATTCATTTATATAAAATATTTTCTTTTTTAATTCTTGGATGTTTCTGCATATTAGTACTAATATGAAGTAATAATATCAATATAATCTATCAGTTTTGACTCAACAACAATGTTCTTCAGAATTTATAATTAGTGAAAACAGCTTTGAGGAAAATACTTTATTTATCTCATAATAAGTTCATACATAATTATATTGGTATTATTGTTTCTATAAAATAAATAATATATTAACATAATAAAAATAAAAACAAATAACAGAATTTATAGAAAAAGAAAAACTCATTAATTATTTTTATTAGTAGTTTCTAAATAATTAAACTCCATATTACTTTAAAAAAAAACATGACTAAAGCATGAAATTTATTAGTGAATATAAACAAGGTCATATTATTAAAAATGCAGTTTATTATATTTTAAACATTTGTTTATAAACATAATACCTTATGTTCATCAACCACCAATGTATAATATCCTATAACCTACTTCATCTTTCAACTAAAAATATATAGGTTTTTATTTTGGGATCATTTGATTTTTATGTAGTTTACTTATACCAATTTAGAATATCTTAAAACCTACTTCATGTTTGAGTTAAGAATATACAGGTGACTATTTTTGAATAATTTGCTATTTATCTAGTTTAGTAAGATCTAATAACCTGAAAAATTTTAGAGTTTATTTGATAAATCATTGGTTATTCAAAAAATCATTCCAATTCAACTCAACATTTGAACTTTATATTATAAGCATAGCAGATAACAAACACCTCTATGAACTTAAAATAGTTCTGACTAATTAATGTTTGTACAATTATAATATTTTAAATGTTGACTAAATTACTATATGTTGCTTGTGTAATGTGTAGAAATGACGTTTGCATATGAAAATTATAGTTTAAAATGTATCTTTTGGAAACACATCAAAATTTTTTGCCTTGTGCAGTTTATTACAGTTGTAGAATTCTGATTCATACTGCACATTTTTGAGGAGGCATTTTAGTTTGTTTCTTTTGGAAAATAACACAGAGCAATTAACAATACATTTATATTATTTTTAATGGCAAATTGTCATTAAAAGTAAAGATGTTATTACTTAGTCATAATAAGCTGCTTAACAATTTTAATCTCCAATTGAAAAATAAATACAGATCCTTTCTCTTTTTGCACTGCACAAACATGTAGGAATTTTGATAATTGCAACTCAAATTGTAGAAATTTTATATCGATATTATTGAATATGAAAAATGTGTAATTGTGACCTGGGATAACTGCAGAATATTTATTCAACGTGAAATGGAATTTGAGGGTCACTCATCTTTTTGATGAATTTATTTATTTATTTTAAAAATGTCTAGTAGAATGGAAATTTGTTGTATATCTGAAAAAGATACTAGACCTACAAAAGAAAAGTTGAAATGGATTGGTGATACCATGTTAAATATATTATTACATATTTAAACTTTAAATGAGTTTAAAGTTTAAATGTGGGTTATGAATTTAATAAGATAATTTTTTTACCATAATGAATGATTAAAAACAAATATTAATGTGTTCAACTAAAATGGAACCAAAACCATTCACATCTGCCAGTCCAATTGTAGTAATATATATACACACAAAATTACCAAATTACCCTCCCAAACATTAGTTTTTTTCAGCAATGCCCTCTATAAATAAATATAAAGTCTGAACTGCATGGGGATATTTATATACATATTGTAAGTAAATTAATTACATAATTAAATTTGCATAAAATTATTTTGGTAGAAATAATTTAATATTTAAAAAAATGTTTGTGTGTGCTCTTAAAAAGGAAAGCTTCTAAAAGAAATTTTTTTAATTTTTTTTTTTAATTCTTACATATGGAAGCAAACCATGGAGATTTAAGAAAAAAGCAATACAGATCATATCATGAATATAGAAAGATTTATGGCAGAGATAACTAAGAGAAATTTAAAGTGAAATAGTAAATAAAAGGGGAAATAAGTATTATTGACTTGACTAAAAGAATTAAAAAACTAAAATGGAAATAGTTTACTCATATTGCTATAAAAAGATACTAATATGTAAATATTTGAAGTCATAAACTAAATCTCAAAAAAAAAAAAAGGCACAAGCAAGATTGCTGGTGAAGTAAGTAAGTTTTTTAATGTGATGTGGAGAAAAGAGGCTTTGGAGAGACTTTAATTCATGCAATGGATCATAAATGATTTTAAATAATGATGTTGATATTGTAGAAAATATTCAATATTTAAACCAGGGAATTAATTATCTAATATTAATTAAGTATTAAATACTCTTGTCTCTTATTTTTTAGTATAATCTTACCTTAAGAATGTGTCTATAATTAAAGACTCAATCTAAATTTGTTTATAAATGTGTGCGCGTGGTTCTTTTTGTTAAATTACCATTAGTCGTTTTATAAATTATGCACTTAAAATTATATTTAAAAAAAAACTAGATTTTTAAGATTAATATTTACAATTAGGAATAAACTTCAGATGCTCATCTTGCATGCTATTATCTTGTGTTTGATTTGAGACTAACCTCATATTTACGTGAATGATTAATTTATAATAATTGACAGTCAGGCGGTATTTTATTTCTTAATATAATTGAGTTTCAGCGATGATGTTTAACCTTGGTCTCCATATTCCATTTCTCATAATTGATGATTTATGTAATTGAAAATCTAAGTCATTTTTATTCATTACTTTGACGGCTATACCATTATCATTCTTCAACAAATTAATATTAAAAAACATATTGAATATGAAAAATTTATTATATTAAATTATTCATTAAAAAGTAAAATTTTGTTAGATCTCCGCTTGAACAATTTATTTATTATTTCTAAATTGTGGAGGATTAGTAATAAATGAATATTGTTTACAATTAAGCGCACCTAGTCATATATATATATGAACTGTTAAATTTTAGCAACTATATATAAATGCAGGAAAGTATGTGTTGACTATAAACGTTTTTGTTTTTATATATAAAAAAGATCGATCATAATTAAGAAAAGGAAAGATTAAAAATAATAAAAAAATAAT
This sequence comes from Epiperipatus broadwayi, assembly GCA_028023455.1. Classification (NCBI taxonomy): domain Eukaryota; kingdom Metazoa; phylum Onychophora; class Udeonychophora; order Euonychophora; family Peripatidae; genus Epiperipatus; species Epiperipatus broadwayi. The sequence continues at coordinate 505,181 of JAQFVV010006634.1, read as the reverse complement.
AATTATTATAACAGTATCTAGATTTAATATATATATAAATTATTGAAATCTATCTGAAATATGGTATAAAGTATAATCATTTTTATCTTAAGAAATTTATTGTTTTCTAATTATTGTTAAAAAATTACAGTGAATATACTTGAGCGCGGCCAATGTCTATAAAACCCTAAAGATAGACTGTTTTAGGTTGTGGCTGAGTTCATTCTGTGTATATCTTGTGCCTAGACTCTAGGTTGACCTATGCGGTGTTGATGAGTGTTTGGAGAGGATTTAGGGTAGTTGTGGGACATGAAATAAGTTCCATGTGTCCTGGTATCTGCTTTTGGTGGATAGTATTTGGTCTCTATTTTTCAGTTTTAATAGTTTTTGAGTGAAGAAGGTATGAAGGTGTTTTCGTCTCGGTTGGGTAAGGTGAAGATCTTCTTACCCTGGAATGTCCATAGAGCTTATGTTAGATATTTGGAAAGTCTGATCACTGCAATTGGTTGGTATTTTAGGCAGTTTTTTAAGGTCATAATTTGGTAGCAATCTATTTTGGAATTTTCATAATCATTTTTAACATAATAATGATCAAATAATCAAGCACCAGATAATGGTGGATTTAAAACTAAAAAGCTTTAGCTTTTGAGTAGATTAGTTAATTAACAAGTAATTATTATTAACAAGGTGTGTGATGTAATGTACTAAAAATGTGTGTTGGAGAGAAAGTTTTAATTAGATTTTTTTTAAAAAATCATATGGAAAAGAGGGATGAAGTTTAGTTATGTCATATGTTCATGTTTATATCATAGAACATACATATTAATCTTTAATTTGTAATTTAAAGCTTATATTTGGGTTAAGGATATATTCTACTTAATAAAATGATTAACAATCATTAGCATATATATCTGATATGGTTGGTATCAAAATTGTGGGTGCAAAATGCATATAAATACATAAAGTTAAACACACTAAATAATAATTAATAATAATTGTAGAGGTAAAGTTACTTCTAAGCACTGGTTGTCTGGTCTAAAGGACCATATAGGAACTTGGAAAATTAATAAAAATAAATCTATTTCATTAATATATGTATATGTAACACAATAATACAATAAATGTCCACTAATAAAAATATTGTAATAAACTGTAATTATATTTCAAATAACAGTAAATAAAATAAATTTTAATATAAACTTTAATCAGTTTGTAGTGCTTTCAATTATATTCCTAATCATTTTCAACTAAACTGACTTAATTTCAAAATGGAGTAAAACAGCATGAACCACGTATTGATTTACATATCTCATAATTCACTAATCGTAATATTCTGATTGTCTGTTTAATATTATATTTTTATAATGATTAATAAAAATTGCCTCTTTAATTTTTCTTTTTTTATTATTTTTTTCTTGATTAAAAATGTGAATTATTTTCATATCAAAATCAAATTTACATTTACAATTTCTATCCTGATCATACAACATTGCTTCTGTAAATGAATCACTTTTATTCTTTTTATTTCTTTGAATTATCTTCAATACTCTTTTTATATAATAACTTATGTTCTTTAACTCTTTTTTCAATACTACACATCATCTTCCCAATAGATTAAGCATTACATCCACAAAAATAATTGATAAACTATATTACCCACACCATTCTTGGATAATTTATCCTTAAAATTATTAACCATCTTATTCAAATTATACGAACCATAAAATGAAATATTATATATTCCAGTATAAATCTTTTTCAACAATTTAACTTCATTATTATTAGAGAAAAAAAGGATTTATACTTGAATATATAATATTTCATTTTATGGTTCATATAATTTGAATAGGATGGTTAATAATTCTAAAGATAAGTACCTAAGGTTGGAGTGAATAATATAGTTTATCAATTTTTTTTTGTGGATTAATGCTTCATCTATTGGGGAGATGAGGTGTAGTATTGAAAAAAGGGTTAAAGGACATAAGTTATTATATAAAAATGTACTGAAGATAATTCCAAGAGATAAAAAGAATAAAAGTGATTCATTTACATAATCAGTGTTTTATGATCATGATAGAAATTAAAAATGTAAATTTGGTTTTGCTATGAAAAGAATTAAGATTTTAAATCAAAAAAGAAATAATGAAAAAAGAAAATTAAAGAGGCAATTTTTATTAATCATTATAAAAATACAATAATAAACAGACAATCAGTGAATATTAAGATTAGTGAATTATGGAATATGTAAATCAACATTCAGTTTTGAGTGCTGTTTTACTCCATTTTGAAATCATGTCAGTTTTTTGATTATAAATATAATTGAAAGTACTACTACTGATTAAAATTCATATTGGAATTTGTTTTATTTACCATTATTTGGAATATAATTACATTATATATATATATATATATATATATGTGTGTGTGTGTGTGTGTGCACTTATTACAGTAAATATACTCTCACCCAATATAGAGATTGTAAATTTTATGATGATGACTGCAAAAACGTATCTCAGTTAAATGCTGCATCATTAGCTAAGCTTATCATTCCATAGTTTTTAAATGTCAAACACCACTGTTTTGAGTCTATCAATGTATATTATATAAATTCATCTTATCATTGCATATTCATTATTATGTGTCTATTCATAACAACCAATTTTACTTAAATATATAAATTATTACATTGCATAATATTTGTTGCTATCATATTAACTCTGATGTTTTTCTTGTACTGCATGATTTTCTTTGTTCTCACATTTACTGTAAAATTTAAAATTAAACCATTATTATTTATTAGAAAATAATAAATTTGACTTCATTTGACAAATATTTTGGTTTACTATTGAAATAAATTTTAAATCTTCACATTTTTTTTCTATAAGTATTAAAAAATTGAGATTGTAATCAAAACAAAAAGATTATATATCATCATTTCTAGAAAGATTATTTTCATTTTATAAAATCAATGAAATCATTATTTCTGATTTTTTTAAAAATCTGAATGAATATTTTATTTATTTCTGTTATATCTAATGAAATATACTTTTAAAAGTTTATTTTTTTTCTATATTTATTGCAAAATTATATTTTTATACTGGTTATTATAATTAGATTGCTTATGTAGAAAGCTATGCTTCTAAATAGCTTCAGACCATATTTGAATTGTCTGCTAAAATTGTTTTTGAAAATAAAGTATTTCCATTCAAAATAAGTTATTAATAATTTGTATTTTTGACTTCTAAAAAAATATTGTGTAAATTATTGTATAAAAAATACCTAAAATTGTAATAAATTCACAAATATTCACATTTTTGGTTATTCAAACCTTTTTTTTTAAACAATGTCACAAAAATTATGATGTGGATGATGCTGTCATAATACTATAGATATACTTGTCAGGGTGTAGCTTAATTTTTTTGTTTAGAAACATTTTTTTATTTTCTTGCCATCTATCAAATTTTTTTGAACTAAAATTTTATATTATAACATATATAGGAAAATACGCATATTACAATATAATGCTTGTGGAAATTCTCACTAGGGGAGAATTCGTAAAAACAAAGCAATTCATCTGGAAATGCTGTTTGGTTAATATCTATTAAGCATCTCCACACTGATTTTTAATACTGTGTTTGATTTAGAGAAGAGTATAATATTACCTAGTAGCCTGGACAAAGGCAGAGAGGTATATTGTTTTACTTTATGGGAACTGGTTTGTAAATAAAGACTATATTTGATATATAAGAGAACTATTGGGTAGCGAATATAGCTTATATGATAAAATGGTAGAAATGGTTTTAAGAATGGTACACCAATGTATAAAGTTGTTAATATTTATAATTATAGATAGAAGATTAAAAGAAATAATAATATTTATTGTAAATAATTATTATTTTCATCTGGATTATTATATGTTATAAATAAATATTTCATTATTAATTAAATATGTTTTTGTTTCGTTCATATTATGACATCATTGTATAAACATATTTATTTATCAGAAAATCTACTTTAAAAAGTTTACATTAATAATTAATTTTTAAGAGCACATTTCAATAGTCACATATTGTTTATACATTCATTTTGCTTAATAATTATTTAATTATTTTACTTGCAATTTTAGAAGATAAATGTAATATTATTTACTTTGTTTCAAATGCACTTATTGTGTAGTTGGCAGCATAAAAGATGCCCTTAACTGCGTTGTACATTATTTTAATATTGCTTATTCAGATTTTCATCAGAAATATAAGATTTCTGTATTTTATAGTCAGTAAAAATGAAATAATTATATTTAAATAATTATAAAGTATTTACAAATGTTTTTCAAGTTACCAATTATCTATTACTTAAGTATTTGAGTACTATGTTATTATGTAATTTTATTACTACTTTCTTAAAATACTAAGATTGCAAAATAAATTAAGAGAAATGTCAAATATTCCATGTCTCGCTTAAGTAATAATCATCATATATTTTTTTTTAAAAATTAAAGTAATACCATTAATATATTGCTCCAAGTGCATTTTATTCTGAATTTGAATCATGAGATGTGATATTTAAACTTGAAAAGAACATATTTGAGATAAATTCAATATTTCTAGAACATAAGAAATCTTTAAATTAAAAATAATCTATATATAAGATAAAGATATATTAAGAATTAAGATAAAATATTTTGAATTATAAAAGAACCTTGTATTTATATAATTATATTTAGTCATGGTATTGTTTACAAGAGGATTCACATTCTGGTGTATTAAAAATCCATGTTATATGATGCCTCTTCATGTAACCTTTGATTCTTCTGCTGGCCATCCATGCTTTGTTTGGGTTACAATATATATAGTTATTGGGTGATAAATGCAGATATTGCTATTCATAAATAGAAAGTAAATAAAGTCTTCTGAATGTTTTTTCTTCTTTACTATTTTTTTAGAGGAATGCTATAGAAGACTGCAATGTTTTATTTTCATGATATATTGTCTGTAAATCGTATGAGACATAATTTTTCAGACATTCATTATTAATATTAATTTGCTTGAACTTCTCTGTCAATAAGTGGTCTAAAAGCATAAGTGAATATCCTTTGCTTAGATCTTATATTTATATAAACCAACACCAGCTTACAATCCTTACCTCAGGACTTAATTCTCTTGTGAGCCTGATAATTCAAATGATAAATTATTTGTATAAATTTATATTCTTAAGAGTCTGTATATTTATTAGTTATATAACAATAGAGAAAAGATGGTTAAATAAAAGAAAATGTTGCCATTAGACTACTTTTAGTACAAATCTCGTAATTCGTAAAGACAAAATTGCATATATACAGTATAATATATTTTTAGGTAATTGATGTTAGTAAATAAAAAAGCCTTACAAAGATAATATTTAACGCTTTGAAAATATCGAGTTAAATGAGAGAGAGAAAAAAAATGGTTTTGTATTTTTCCTTTTTAAATATTTCTCAGATAAATAGAGAATAGTGACATCACATTACTGCAAAAATGAAACACATTTAAAAGTGTATCATCAATAGTTGAATAAAGAAAATTATTACAGTATTTTTTTAAGTTTAATATTTATTTTAATTCTTTTTTTTATTTTAAGAAAAACCTTTATAAGATAATAAAGTGCTAAACAAAGAGTAATATTAAAAAATATATTTTACACTCAATTAACAACTGAAATAAATTGATTATCAGGATTTCCAATGCTTGTCATCCTTTTACTATAATTTGTTTTATTGTGCACTTAAGCATTACCTAACTTATAGTGTTATTTTTGGGAGGCCTATTTGTAGTTGTTCTTAAACGCTACTTCATAATTAAGTAGTAGTGCATTTAATTATCAATCATGCCTTTAATGTAGGTTTAATCAAAATAGATATGCTTGATTTTTTTAAAAATACCAACAAGATTAAGGATAATGTTTTCCAGAAGGTTTGTGATGATGGTGTTCTAGTTGTATTTTTATTATGGACTATTTCCATAATCTAATATGTGTGTTGAATGTCTTTAGAACAATTTAATTTTATTTAAATCTTCCAATTACATTCAACTGTTATTAATATCTCACCAAACACTGTTGCCTTTGGCAGGATGGCTCAGTTGGTTAGAGCATTACCTTAAAATTCAATAATGTTGTGCATATACTAACCTGTTTGCTATGATATTACTAACAGTTATTGCATATATTAACCTGTTTGCTGTGATATTACTAACAGTTGGTGTATATACTAACTTGTTTGCTGTCATATTACTAACACTTGGTGCATATACTAACCTGTTTGCTGTGATATTACTAACAGTTGAATATAATTGGAATATTTAAATAAAATTAAATTGTTCTAAAGACATTCAACTCATATATTAGATGATGGAAATAGTCCAATATAAAAATACAAGATTAAGAATAAGTTTTTAAAGAAGTTGAACCATAACCATCTGAATTTAATAACATTATATTTATTAGAAAATGTATATATATTCTAAATACTCTTAACTAGACGGTAAAACAAAGCAATAAATGTATTCAAATTTTCTAATATTTGATAATAGGAAACTTTTACTAAGTAGTGCCTATTTTTCTTCTACAAGAGAATATTGATGAGGCTTCCAGTGAGCTGGTCATGTGATCTCTCACAACGAGTTATTCATTTATCAAAGAAAAAAAAAAGAATGTTTTATATTCAGTAAATATAAAGATAATTAATAAAGTGGACTTTGTATTGCCTACTGCAAAATAATGGCTCCCAAAACAGCTTTTCATTATAGTACTAACCAGACCTGCTAATTGCAGTTTGGCAACACATTTGTTTTCCTCTCTAACTAAAAATAACTTGGTATCTTATTGATTTGTGATGTATAAATTTAAATGTGTTATCTTCAAAATGCCAATCCAAATAAATTATTAAATGTGCCACCTAGATTGACTTTTTAAACAGGCAAAACTCTCCATACAGTAGTGTCACCCTGTGCCAACCAGAGTAATCAATGGATGCCTGAAGGCTTATGCATAAAATCCCCATCTAGTGCCTACTCATCCAATATCCCCAGACTAGTTTCTAGCTTGTGGCCTTTGTCAGTGAGGAGTCTTGGATCTGAGAGCACTGCACCCAGATCTTAGGATCTAATGCAACCCTCCAGTATGCATAAGCCTTCTGGCATCCATTGATTACTCTGGTTGGCACAGGGTGGCACTACTGTATGGAGAGTTTTGCCTGTTTAATAACAATTATGTTCTTGTATAAGTATGACTTATGTTGATTATAAAGAAATACATTTATTAAATAGTTAAGAAAAAAATACTTCCACATAATTGAATTAGTTTTAACATAAAAAAGCACTATAGATAAAAGTGTTCGGAATCCAATAATCTCTTTATAGTTGGCTATAAACTCTTTACCTAAAAGAAAAACTCTAAACCTGATATAGTCTAAATTATAGATCATGTTAGATGAACCGCTATATGAAAAAGCCCATCTTAAATATATATATATATTTTACCTTCTTTATTTTTCCAATATTTTTTGTCGTTTGCATATATAAACTTTTTTTATTCTAATCAGTATTGAAATAAATCGAATTATTATTTTATTTTAAAATAAATTTTAATTGTATTTTATTTTTTACACGCATAATAGCTTTTTCCGTTGCGATATATCTCTAACCTACAACTTGTATTAAACATTAATAACTCTTTTGATTAGATTATCAAATAAATTCACATATTTGCATCCTTTTTATAAAATCCAACAAAAGTACTATTCAGAATATTTTGATTATTAATGCATTCTTTATCAACAACTATTCTGTTGCTTTGGAATAAAATTTCAATTACATATTTTTAAAAAGCTACCCAAGTTATGAATATCTAATAAGCTGATCGGATGAATCTAAAAAATAGTAATAAAAGTAAATTTTCTCCTTTAATTTAAAAAAATTAATTGAATTGAATTTAAATTCTTTCCAAATATAATTTAAAAATATTCAAAGTATTATACATATTAAATATATAGTTGCTGCAATTGATATTTATTTATATATTTTATTATTGGCATTATTATTTCACTGCTTCGGCAAGACTTTAATTATAAAGTTGTACTAACATATGTGTGTGTAGGTTTAATACCATTAAGCTAGTAAGTACCTTTGATTTTTCTAGCTTTTTTATAAAGCTCACCTATGCTACTGAAAGTTAAAAAAAATATTAACTATTATCATCACCATCATTAGAAATCATTCATAAGTGGGTGTGATCATTAAATACCAGATTATAAAAAAAATTGAAAAACAATTAATAAAAAGTTAAAGTTTTTTTTTTATGGATATATAAACCAGACTGTGAAGTATAGATATTTCTATATGTATCATATATTTGATAACTGAAATAATGTGCTTGATGGCAAGTTTTAGATTTTTTTTGTTTCATAATGAAAAATTATGTAGTTACCAAAGTTATAAAATAACCGAAACACAGGCTTATTATATACCTGTGTCTATATATATGTAATATATAGGTATATGAGCACAGACTTTCACATGACCCACCACTCTCCACTCTATCTAATAACATGGATACACTTAAACACAAATACGTATATTGGTGATTATTTATCTTTTCAACATATATGTGTTTAAGTGTATCAGTGTTATAAGATAGAGTGGAGAGTGGTGGGTCGTGTGAAAGTCTGTGCTCATATACTCTATATATTACATATATATATATAGACACAGGTATATAATAAGCCTGTGTTTCAGTTATTACATTGTAGAGATGTCTGCCCATCCTTACATAAGTATTAAATGGATTATGTCCTGTACATCTGGGGTTCAGATTGACCTTAGGTCAATATGGGTGTGACAAGAATTGCAGCCTCAGGGTGAGCATTCCATCATCAGATTTTCAATTGGATAGATGGTTGAAGAGTTGGATTGTGGAGTAGATTGAAGCCTGTCCATTAAAGTATGAGGATTGTCTATCTTAATATATATCTGAGCACTTATAGTGTATATGTTTAGATATGATAATCTGGACCAACTGATGATTGCTGGTTTAGCATGAAATATGTATATTGGTGATTATTTATCTTTTCAACGTATATGTGTTTAAGTGTATCAGTGTTATTAGATAGAGTGGAGAGTGGTGGGTCATGTGAAAGTTATAAACTGAAAAATATCAAGATGTTTGCCAAGGAATTGCTTGATGTTGCTTATAAAATGGAACAAATAAACAATACTTTATGTCAATTTAAAAAGAATTATAATAGTTTAAAGGAAATGAAGATTGATAATAAGCAATGGATATCTATTCCATTTATTTTAAATCCACAAGTGATTTTATATATATATATATATATATATATATATATATATATATATATATATATATATATATATATATATATATATATATATATATATATATGGAGATTTAATCACTGCTTCAGTTTTCTTTGATCAGAAAAAAACATGTAAATATAAATATAAATTTGATTTTGAAAGTATAAAAATTCTTCATAAAGAGAGAAACCATAATAAAAGAAAAATTAAGGAGGCAATTTTTATAAATAGGAATAAAATGCATTTAATAAATAGACAAGGTGCTAACATTAAAATATGGGATTTATGGCATTTGAATTGATGATGTTTGCTTCCACTTTGTTTTTTTTTATTTTATTTTTAATTTAATGGCAGTTGAGGTAGATTTAGGAAATTAACCAAAAGTACTTCCACAGATTTAAAGACTGTTTATAATAGTTTATTACCATTAAATGTATTATTTTTGTTAAGATTACAATTTTGTTTTAATTAACGGATATTTTATTTATGTATATTAATCCTAATATTCTCATTGACAAATGAATTCATAATATTATTTCCAGGAGCTTCCATGTAGTAAAAATATAATAGCTAAAAACTGATGTTTCAATACAATAATAAATACTTTTTTCAGAGTTTCTGAAGCTCTGAGAAAAGTATTTATTATTGTACTGAAATGTCAACTTTTTAGCTATTATATTTTTTACTTCATGGAAGCTCCCAAAAATAATACTATATATAGGATTAATTAATCTATTCATTCAATGTATAGACTGTTTCATATATAAGTAAATAGAAGGTTTTGGGCATTTCATCATTGGTTTTTTAATGAAATGGATGCATGAATAGTTCAAGAGGTGAGAAGATAGTTTAAAGGAATTGCTATCTTAATATAATTTTAGCACTAATTTCATATATTGTGATTGATTATAATCAATCCCAACTAATGAGTTCTGGTTCCACATGAAGTACATATATTGGGGATCATATATTTTTTTCCATGTACGTGGTCAAGTGTTTATGTTGTCTGAGATGGAGTGAAGGTTTAATATACACTGAAAAATCCTAGTTCAAATCCCTTTTTTCCACACCTACACGCACACACACACACATATATATATATATAAGATAAAGTTGATTTGAATGCCTTCTCTTGTAGTAGCATTTATCATAATAAAAAAAAGCTTGTTTAGAGCTCATTAGCATGCTCTGGAATTTTATATATATATTTGGCAAGCTTTACTTTGAATGATTTTCATATATGTCCTTATTGTTTTCTCTATTATATTTTATAAGCAACAAAAGCTCTCAATATTGTCTTTCTTTAGAGAGTCTTAAACATTATAACATAAATGGAGTCACTCTTCATCTCACTCAATAAATTAGCATATGGATTTTTTTGATGGCTTAACTATTAACAAATTATCATAAAGGTGACTTTAGAGATTTCAGGGAATATCTAAATTAACAAATGACTTCATTATATTTTACAATTCTGCCACTGTATCCATAGATTACGTGGTTAAAGATTCTTGTTTGTTAATATCAAAGAAGGTCATGCTTCTAAGTATCATATAAGAAGTATATGAGTATAATGAAAATAGTTTGCCTGAATCTAGGAAGATCAAAGCATATTCATTTTACTCTTGTATCAGAAATTTTTTTTTTGTTAGAACTACACAAAAATTTCATTTTTTATGTCATAATTTTTTAGTTGTAGATTCCAGATTGAATAGCCAGCAAATTAATCTTGGTTTAATAAAATTATATTTTGAATTATTGTCTAATCTGATTTACTTAAAAACTTCCATATTTGTAATTTCTGATATTTAATAGAAAAATATGTAAAAGCTATTTCTCATGAAAAATATTTGAGATCCAGAGTTTTAGCGTGTGCACTGTTTCTCCATGTTGCAGCCCATTATTCACCAGTATAGAGCCCTAATGGTAAGGAAGTCCATAAATACTTGCATTCTTCAGAAGCTCATGAAATACAAATCAACTTTCAAAGGAAGTTGTCTTTAAAATTATTTTAGATCTAATAATTTTATATGAAAATTATGCTCAAGGTTAGAAGAATCTGATTCCGTTACAGTCTTCACGTGATCAATACAATGATGAAATGTATTTACAATATTGATTCTAAAACTTGTCATCCAGGAAGCTGGAGAACATATTTCTTCATTTAATCTTGCCATCATATTTTTAAATTTTTATGGGGTTACTTTAAAGTAAAATATTTATCTTGCTAAGTAATATAAGGTCCATGTCTTATTTCTATATATTAAATTGACTAAACTAACAACACTATATATATATCTAATTTAATTGCAATAGTTATATGATTAATATATAATACTCAACCTTGTATAAAGTAGCAGCCTATTCGACTCTAAGTTGTGCTTCAGCAATAATTTTTATCGTTCTATTTAAAAGTGACCCAAGTATTTTAATTGATAGGTTTCAAGCTAAAAGTTACAGTCCTTTTTTTCTTCTGTAACTGGCTGAAAAATGTTGATTAGAAAATTAATTACTAAACCAACGCAAAACAGTAATCGTACAAACAGTTTTAAAAATAAAAAAATAGTTTCTTCTTTTTTTTTTTTTTCTTCAAGATAATTCACTTATAAATAAATATATCAGAAATTCTTCCTTCACTATTTTTTCATAATTTGTTTTATTAAAGAACCAAACATCCCGGTCCATATTATACATTACTTTTTATGAACTAAGATCCTTTTCCAATTCTCCCACTTATTGTAAGCTTGAGTGATTAATAGATTTTTTTTTAAATCCAAAAACCTTCCAAGCACTAGATCAAAGTTCAAAACTCCTTATTTATAAAGACTTTAAACCAAAAAACTATCCTGGGAATTTAGATAGAATAGTGATGGATAGAGACTAGTAAACACTATATCTAGAATCTATTAATTACTCAATCTTTAAAGAGAACTAAATAGTTAATTTATTTTATTATTGAACATCATATTACAATTACTATCAAATATTTTCTACAGTAAAATGTGTTGCATTAATTTATACTTATCTGAGAATTACTTGGTTTTACAAAGTGAAATCTAAAAGCCATTATTTTGATACTAAAAATAATGTTATGCTTAATTGCTTATGATGCTATGTGACATTTAAGGATGGAAATTATAGCTTAAGAGTAATAATTTTATTCATCAAGTGGAGATTGATTCACAAACTTTTTGCTCTCAAGATTGTCTCTATACCATTGTTCTATGTCATGATGTAATTTGTTTTACAAACTAAGGTGTACAGAAACACTCAAAAACTACAATTAATAAATTCGGTGTTTTTAAGCACAAGAATATCTTGCGATTCACAAATATCTATTTCATCATTTATTGTTTTTAGGGTGAATTTTTTAAAAAATGCATTCTTGTGGATTCTATGATTCTATTAGCTTATTTCTTAGTAAATCATCTTTGTAATCTTTTATTTTCAATTTTGTCTAGTATTAATATTTTTAATAACTCATTAGTTCTCATCATATAATCATTTTCACATTAGTCTTTAATTTTCTATAAGCATTGAAATAAAAGTTCAACAATAATTAATTTAGTGATATCTTTTACAGTACAGAAAATCTATGCAGTTTTCTATAATAATAGGTTCAACACAACTGTGTAAGTTAGATTTTATATTAATATCAAACTATATGTTAATATTGATAACTACAGATTGCCTAACCAGCATGATAGAAAAACAAGAGCTCTCCATTCATTCTAGTGGCATAGACTATAAGTTTGAGTAATAAAATATCAACAGATGCATTTAAATCCTCTTTGTCAGTATTTAAAATTCCATTCTCAAGCCAATTTCTAGATTTTGTCTTTATTAAAGAAGCTCAGAATGCAAATATGGAAAAGATGCTGTTATGATTTATTATCCATCCTTAACTCAATTAAAAAACTTGAAATTGAAATGAGCATAAATCCATGTCAACCTGTTTCAATGGTTGCATGGATCAGAAATTCAGTTCATTAACTATTAGTTTCATAAGATTAATTTGAAATCAAAATCTTAGACTGATTTGAATTTCAAGCTTTAAGCTTGACAAAAAAGGGAATTAAAAAATAGTAATAGGATGCAATACTGTATATTTTCAAACCAAAAGCTTGAATCTCTTTCACAAAAACAAATCAAAAACTCTGGTCTGAAGATTTGAATTTAAGTACTGAGTGTGTGAATTTAAATATATATTGAAATTACAGATTTCTCAAGATTACGGTAGATGGTACTAGATTAGAAAGTTGTCCCTGTCTTGTGTCAATGATGGAATACTATCTTAAACAGTTTATCACAGAGAGGCATTAACAAGTAAGTGAAAGATGGTTGAATCAAATCTCAACTAATCATTTTTATTACTCAAATGTTATATGAATTTTTAATACCTATTTGTTTGTTTATGTTTTATTAATGAAAAACTCAAAAATAGAAAAGTTTCATTTATGACCTTTGTTAAGATTTTGGTATTTCAATATGGACATTAACAAAAAAATACTTAATTTAGAAAGCATTATATACAGTTGCTGAAAAATTATATTAAGATTTTTTTATTTCATATAATCTTTTTATTAATATCTATCTTAAGCATAGCTTTGGACCAAAAATATGTTCACTTAAGAACTATTTATTAAAGATACACTGTGCTTTTAAGAATTTGATGCATATATATTTTAAATATATAAAAATTTGGTCCACTCAGTAACCAACTTACCACTTTAACTCATTTTCAAATTTATTGTTTGTTTGAAAATTTGAAAATTTGTCATTATGCCATTTTAACTTCTAATTATATGTATTAAACTATTTCTGCCATCTACTTTAATTGTTAAATGTATTTTTAGGAAGAAAAAAAACTTTGTACAGTTCCAAAAAAATTCAACTGTTTGTAGTAACAGAGAAGTAAATGTAAAGCTGTTTGAATGGTATTCTTCTTCTCTCTTCTTCATATGTTGCAGGCTTCACAAGGTTCTAATCATGCAGGCTAGGCTGTCACTTTAAACTCATTATTCTCAAAATCTAGAAGTCATGTGTTCATTATCTACGGCTACACCTACAACATCTGAAGAAGAGAGGAGAGTTATGTCACTCAAACTGTTTTTATATTCTAACTTGTATGTTATTACTAATAATTGAGTGTATCTAAAAAAATATAGTTTGATATTTCTAAAAGAACAATTTGAAAAAGTAAAAAAAAAAACATTTAATAATTAAATTAAAAAGTGGAATTAATCCGGTATATTTATAAACTCAATTCTTATGTTAATTAAACTTTTATCAATATATTTAAACAATTGGAATTTTTTAAGTTCTACTTTTCAAACATAAATTTAACTCATAAAAAAATATTTCTAGTTTATTTATAATAAATAAATTAGAAAAATAAAATAGTATAGATTATATTTTTATCTGATTATAAATGAACCAACAATTTCTTATAATTAAATGCAAATGGAAAGAATGGTATTGAAGACTATAAAATTTTTAAATAAAAAAAAATAAGTTTATTGTTCAACATTATAGTATACAAAAGGCTTATAATTCAAATGTGTAATCATTTGTTCATCTGCATAGAGAAGGATTTCTTTTTTTCTGTAAAACCTAATGCCATGTGCACTTTTGGTGAAAGTAAATTCACCCATATCATATTAAAACATCTTATAATGTAATACTATTACATTTGTTTGTTATGACATGATATGAGAGAAACATCTTAGTCAACTAAAATTACATATTCTTTTATAGATTTTTCTCTTAAAACTGCGATGTTTTATTAGTTACCCTCCCCCCCTTCTAAGTCAATAAATCTAACGCTCTATTTATTATTCGTTAATGAATGAATATTGAGCAAGAGTGGAAAAATCCTCAAATCCTCAATACTTTTAATTGACAAGCTAGTAAAAAAATGTCTTATCAATTGTGTTTGTGTTTTTTATTATTAAAAGGGAGGGAGATTTAACAAACTTTCGCTCTAATATGGTTTATTGTGCTAACATTAGGGAACTCATACACATGGTAATTCTAATTCTAAATAAAAAAACAAAAATGAGGAGACAAGAAAAACATGTTGCTATGACTATATGCAAAACAATCCATCAATACTAAATATCATCATCTGTTTATTTATATAGCTAATAAAATTTAGAAATTATTTCAAAGTGTTGAGTATATGACATTTTTTAAAGCAAACATATTTTTTAGTCTTAGAGCACTTTAATGATTGACTTACCTTAAATCTATATTTAGATGTGTTTTTTGAATGTTAATTTCTTACCATAACTTTTTTTGTGTGATGCTATTATTTTGATCATGGATTTAACCATTTTTATAATAGATGCTCTTTTTCCTAAACAAATGCATTACATAGTCCAATATTTTAAATACAAGTATAATACATATATACTTAAGTTAGATGCAATTAGAGGGGATTTGAACCCAGACTTTCAAGTTCTTTTCAGTCATATGTATTGGTTGTATAGATGGAGTGAATGACTGAAGGTAGCTTTAAAGTCTGAATTGAAATTCCTTAAGTCCAATATTTTGCAATATAATCTAACAAATAGTTATTTAAGTTCAACTGTTTTTAATAACTTTGGACATTAAATTAGTCCTCTGATCCAGATGAGCATTAAAAACCTAAAAAATAAAGATTGAGTTTTTATTTTTATTATCATTAATTCTCATGCAATAAGGAATAAAGTCTTTTTTTTAAAAAAAAAAAATTGAATTTAAAGTTAAAGGATAAGAAGCACAACAGCATTATTATATTTCTTCATATTTATTGTATTTGAATTGTTTACATGTGACCAAAACAGTTCTCATTGTTCTTTCAAACTATGATGTTTGCATTTAATTATAGATTGTCAGTTCTGAAAACATATCCGAGGAATAACTTTTTTAAGACTAATGTCATATCTATTTTTTTTAAAGGCCTCTGTTTTAATAGTAATTTGTAAATTGTTTTTCTCATCTATAACATGCAATCCATTTTTTTCTAAATATGTCAGAATTCTTCATTGTCAACATGAGGTAAAATTAAAATAATATGATTTTCCATTAATGCATGTTAAAAAAAAGAGAAGTGTATTTATTTTAGAATAATATAATTATATAGTACAATAAATGAATTAACAAGTAAATATTTAAATTGGGGTAAAAAAATGAACTGTGTAATATGTCTTCCTGTAAGGAAAATGCTTTCAATCTTTCAAGTTTTACATATGCAAACGCTACTAAAAAAATTTCCATTAATAAATTGTATTGGATTTTAACCCAAACTGACAATAATAATGACATCAGTGAAAAAAAAAAAAAAAGCCACAACTCCTTAATTTCACTGTTCACCTGGATTTACTAATACAGCCTCCTAATCCAAAAGTTAACATTAGTAAACAAACTTGGTCTGATGATGAACTGAACCATATATCAGAGTATTTCAATTCAACAATACCTAAACATATTTTGACTCTTTCAAAAGATTTTTTACAAAAACATCAATAATACTTGCCACTATACACTATACAAATTTCAAAAAGATCTTCTATATGAAGCATTAATTGTACAATCTATGGGATACAATCTTTTAAATTGCAGAACATCCTAATCCAAGACACATTGCCATAGAATTTCATAATAAAAAGCAAAAAGAAATTTAAAAAAAAATGGTTAAAACAGTTAGGGGTTATGTTCTAATTAAAGTAAATCAACACAGATAGAATTTTATTACTGGTTTGCTTAAAAATACTTCTTTAATTATAATATTGATGACTTCCTTAGACTGGTGGAATCATTTGGAGTAGTCATAGAATTTTAGCCAAACTACTTAAAATATACTGCTGTTCCAATATATGACAATAGTTTTGAATTCTAAGTTAAGTTACATTGACACATAGATCCAAACAATATTTTTACCCAAATCATAGATCAAGAAGCCATGCTCCTACTTATAATGTGTGGACTCAAATATCAATGCTTTTATTGCAACCAAAGAGGTCATACAATAAATACTTGCCCCAGATTACTCTGTCCACAGTGTGATATGAATGCCACTGCCTCATACATATGTGCCAAATTAAAAGAACATACCCAAAATAGTCAAAAAGCAACAAACACACAGTTATCTGATAATGCAGTAGAAACATCTATAACCAGAATGGAACTTGAATATATGCATCTAACAAAGAAAGTTAACACCAACCATAGAACAGTTATCAAATAAGGAATTAGAATCAACCTCTAGAACAAGGATTGACTTTATGAATAATGATGATTTTCTTACTATAGCTAAAGACAAAGTTTACCAATCAACTAATGAAGTGAATACAAATCCATCTGTAAATCAATACAAAAACAGCATACAAGCTAATAATGATATAGCAATTCTAACACTCAGTAAGATATCATCCAATATTATGGACTCATTAATATCTTTTTCAAATGTTCCAGCAATTCCTACCAGTGAAGAGCATAATTCCAAATGCAAGCTTGGTTGACAATCTCATAAAAAGTGAGATAGAAATAAGGCTTGTTATAAAAAGAAAGTTAAGACCACTACAAATACTACTCATGAAATAGAACATGAACTCTCTTCAGACGAAGGTTAAATTATTATTGAAGATACAATGTCAGTGTTTTGTTCTTCGGTTAACAAAAACACTACTGGAAATATGAATCCAAATGCCAATGTATCAGAAATGAATAATACTGATTTATTCATGACATTCAAGTCAATGATTTAAGAAAAATAAATAAATAATTTTAAAATTAATTTTTTTTAAAAATTCTCCTAGACTAACCCAAAATGAAAATAAAATTTGGAGCATTTAATATCAGGGGATTAAATCACCCAAACAAAATATTCCAATTAGCTAAATGGTTTGACATTGTTTAACCCCACTTATTAGGCCTACTTGAAACCAAATTTATAGTGGCTCACAAACTGCTCCATCTAAATATCTTCATAACCAAGGTTTCTCAATCTTTTCCAAATCATCCAACTCACTATCAGCAGGAACTGGTTTAATTATAGCCATGTCTTGTCCTTTCAAATCTTTCAAAATATTGTATATTGATCCACATAAGTTAATAATCACTCTACATCACTCAGCAATAATTTTAAATGTTGTCTTTGTTTACATTTCTCCAGGCTCATATATTATAAATAGAATAATACTGACTTCAATTTTTTTTTTGCAATATCACCATATCCTTGCTTACTATTAAAAGATTTCAACAAGAGTTATGAAAATTTTGTCTCTAGATGGTTACACATATTCTCTTTTCCACTAATGAGGGTGATGAAACTTCTTATTGAATAATTCATATATATTTAATAATGGTAGACATACATCACTAACAGACTTGAATTTTTTACTCCCCAATGTTACTTCATATGCTTAACCTTTCATTAAAAAACTCACCTTTTTCAGATCATTTAGCCTTAATAGTTTCCATGAATCTTGACTTATTCCAAAAAACTCAATTTCATATGATAAAACAATTCATATCCTTTTTAATACTACAGAATACCAATTTTTAGAAATATATATTAAATTATTTAAATTCAACATATTATATCTTAACACCATACAACCTGAATTGTATTCATTAATATCCTGTCATTTACAATCAATCATATAATACATTAAAGATCAGCCTGTCAAGCTATTGTGCATGTGCTTTTTACGAGTGTTAAATAATAAATGAATACTTTGACTCCCAACACAAGATATAGTATTTAGAAAAGAATAAAATGAATCCACTTATTCTATCCAACCCAAATGCTTATATATGGGCAAATCTTAAGTACTGAAGTGAAAGCATGAGGATAGACCACTCACTTTAAATTACTGTTTACGATGTCTGAATGAATGACGTCGGCGAAATTATCTAGAATTTACTAAATGTCATTCTCAAATGAGACTTAAACATATGTAAATAAGCATTTATTTTATATAGTGCATGTTTATAAATTGTAACACATTAAATATTAGCCTGTCAAGCTATTGTGCATGCACTTTTTATGAGTGTTAAATAATAAATGAATACTTTGACTCCCAACACAAGATATAGTATTTAGGAAAGAATAAAATGAATCCACTTATTCTACCCAACCCAAATGCTTATATATGGGCAAATCTTAAGTACTGGAAGTGAAAGTGTGAGGATAGACCACTTACTTTAAATTACTGTTTACAATGTCTATCATATAACAAAGAATAAACCTCCACCAACAAGATTATTAGCACTTGCGGACAAATTACATAAAAACTAATTTCCTCTACACCATCCAATAGTGACAATATAAGAATTAAAATCTTAATAAACCAGTACAAATCCACATGTTAAAAACTTAGACAGTATTTAGCAATTAAAAAAAAAGAATATATATATAAGCAGCCCCCACACTTGGTTGAGAAACTACATTGGATGGAGACTAGACCAAACTCCAACTGTCAGAGTACCTATTGCATTATTATAATGAAAATAAAATATATACAGGAGAAACTATGCTATATCCCCTGTTTATTCATTACCAAAGAAAACTGCAAAGCAGGGAGGAATTCAACCCATATACAAACTTTCTTGGGAAATATGAAAACATGCCTCTCTTCACATCAGAAGAACTTAGTGCTAAATTAATTTCTTTCCCAGACCCAAGTCATCCAGGCATTCATGGCATACCACACTTTGTTTTCAATCATTTAAATCACTTCACATCAAAATATTTTGAAAACTTGGGTAATTACATATCTAAACAAGTCTATCAAATACATGGAATGTATCCAATATCCCTTGTACCATTTATTAAAAAACAAGAAAAAATTCTGTCATTTCAAAATCTTAGGCCAATATCAATGGTTCCACTAGAAATTAAAATTGTAGAATCTATATTAAGAGACAAACTAGAGCCATATCTGCTACCTGCATTATTGGAATTCCAATTTGCAAAGAAGGGTCCTTCAACAATTCAAGCAGCCTTTTTCTTTAAAACAATCATAAGCGCAGTAAGAAAAAGAAAAAATACAGTCCATTAGGGATTCAACTGGATATTAAGGCTGCATTTGAAGTTGTTTAAATAGACCTCCTTATTAATACCCTAGCAGAATATATGGTAGCTAAAGTGATCCTATACCTACTAACTAACCACTCATAATTCATGAAATACACATAAAATTGAAGGGAAAATTGACTCCAGCCTTTATTCCACATTGTTCAATACCACAAGATTCCCCACTAAGTGCTCTTCTTTTTACTACATACAGAAATCCTTTACTTTTTGAAGATTGAGAAAGAATTTCCAGGAATATTCATTCCAATACTTAATACCATCATCACAGTCATTGAATATATGGATGGTATATCAATATTTCTATCAACAACTAAACAAATTCCTAAGTTACAAAAAATTCTGGCTAATTTCAATATTTCTATCAATGACTATTGCAATCATCAGACTGTCCGTATTTATTACATATGCCATGTGGACAATCAGATGCATGAAGATGTTCACAATTCCACAGCAGGATGAAAACATATACTTTTTACAGAAGCTTTCAAAAATGAAAAAAGAGACAAAACTCTAGCTACCAAACTAAGATATGAGGAGACATGGAATCTATTTCACATACATTAGCCACCATAAGAATGCTTCAAAGCATACTTCATAATAAACAAAGAAAATGATTACAGAAACAGACATAGCTTGCTGTCAAGAGGATACACATCAACACCACCAACTAATTTAGACTCAAAAGCAGAATGATCTAAAACACAGAAGAAAAATGAACTTACACATACTTGATATTACTTTGTAATTTTAGAGCAATAAATTCCTTAAGAAATAAACTAAGCAACTTCTTAAGTTACAAAAAATCCTGGTTAATTTTACCACAAAATATAAATTAGAATTTAACATGGACAAATCATGTGTTTGGTCAATCAACACAGGAAAAACACACAAGTAGCACTTCAAATGGAATCCAACTCCTTTTCTTGGATTTCCATTCCATCTAAGTAATTTAGCAATGTGATGCCTAATACAACAAAAACTCTATGACAAGAGTGAAAGCCTAATAAAATCACTTTCTAAGTCATACCTATCTCTTTATTCAAAAATTTCTCTATTCAATTTTCTCATTATGAAAAGAATTTTATATTTTTCACCAATAATAATATATACAAAAGCTTTTATTAGGAAAATATATTCTCAATTAAAAAGGCTAGTTTGGGGAAATCATACTACAGCTATCTCACTCAATCAACTACAATAACCTGAAATATCAATGGTCTTGGATTACATATGGTTAATACATTTAAAATACAAAAAAAACAGTAAACTTTTTTATTACATATAACAAATTATTCCCACATATAATAGAAACATTAAAAATAATGCCGACTGACAAACTACAACCATTACTCAAATTCTGGGAAATTTTCAGTGTACCACTTTGTACAATTTCTAACTTTAATTTTATCCCCTCCAGTCCAAAATACAAATATTGGCAAATATTTAGCCTTATTCAAATCCCTACCTCAAATCATGAAAATAAAACAATAGTTAATATAAACAACAAACAACTGACTAAAAAATTTAAATTCCGGTCAATTGAACCTAAAATATTTGGATTTTCTTATCAAAATAAACATAGAATTCCTACCTATACTTCACTTTTATAGGCACAGAAGACAGTACAAGAGTGTTGATGAACAATGCAGTCTTTACATAAAGATTCTTAAACTCAATATCATCGTTTTCTTTGAATATGAGGGCCTTGGGATCATAAACAAAGCAATACCAACACTTTTTCACAACTCAAATATAATATTAATATTCTATTCTAGACATTCAAACAAGGAATTTTTGCAAACCTTTGTGCTAGCACATTTGTGTTATATGCTGTTTTGTGCACATGCATGCAACCCAAGAAAACCCCATACACCTTCTGGAATAAACTGGAAACTTTTAAAGAAAGAGATAAAAAACTATCATTCCACACAATGTTTGATGACCCCTGGTCTCTAATGCAACAACATCTGAAACAATATTAAGATGTAACCATTCTCTAAAAAAGAATGCAATAATGGTAAAACCTCAAGATTTAGATATCTTTTTTTTATTATTTATATAGTTTTTTCCCTCCTTAATAAACTTTAAAACTATTTTATGTAAATAATGATATATAAGACAATAATATAAAAACATATTTCTTAATATGTAATATGTCATAGACTCTTTCTCATTATCAAAGTTATGTTTTATTTTTTTAATCTGTGTAATAGATTCTTATAGAGCAATAAATGCCTTTTAAATATATAAAAAAATTGTGATATTATAATTTGAAGAAAAAAAGAGGAATTAAACTGAATAATGAAACTAAAATATAAACCTCCTTTGAAACAGTTAATTTGCTCACCTAAAATCTTATAGCTATCTGCATATTGATATTTCTTTTTTGATATTTAGATATTGGACTTTTTCAAAAACAATTAAGTTAGTACTAATATTACATAATTAAAGAAAGTGTTATAAATTTAAGACTCCATGGTGTATTTGCTAAGCATTTGCCGCTTTTAGTTTTGACCGATTCAAATCTAAAATAAAATTTAAGTGAAACTTTCAACTTTATCCAGTAGCCAACTATATCTAGTTAAAAATTAAAGTAGGAAATAAAACTATAAACTCTTCAACAATTGATGTGTGACTTAACCTGATAAATAATGCCTTTTTGTTTTATTTTCTTTGAAGTATATCTTGGAGATCTTTCTTTACTGTAAATTATTTAAATCGGTTGCATCTTTTTTACATACATATATAGGAATAATATAAAGTAAAAAATAGTTATTAGTTTTCATTTTTCTAACAAAAAAAAAAAAAAACTTGCCAACTGGCAGTTGAAGGATTAGACTTTTTTCATTTGCTTTTAAAAATTTTAACTTCTATTCACTTTATCTTCTGTTAATGGAAAAAGAAAAATAATTTTATGACTATTATTATTTTTTTTAACAAAGAATAAAATAAATTTTCACTTATGCAAATAACCACAGCTTTCTAATACGAAGTGACAGTTTGAATATCATTTTCTTTAATGATTAAGAAATATTGCACCTTACAGCCTTTTTTCTTCTATATTTCGTTTTAAGTTCTATAATGATAACAATAAGCAAGAACACACGCATCAAAGTAAAACATTTATTCCTCATAATTAAACTGTTTAGAAAAAATTTAATGATAACCTTATATATGTTGACCTTAAATTTTGTATAGTATATACAATATTGTTTTTGTTTTAAATTTAAATTTTATTATAATAAGCTTTGTGATGTAATAGTCTGCTTTTTCTATCAAATCCCGGCTGTATAGAACTTGTTTTTTTTTTTTTTACGTTTTCTGTTCTAAACTAATTTCTAAGATAACCAAAAAAATCTTTGGAATCAAACCATCAACTTGATTTTTAAAATCAAAATCTGTTTATTTTTACCAATATTTTTTACGTAATTAATATCTAGAGCTATCAAATTAAAAAATTGCGTTCTCGATTCAAATAATTTATTTCATTCATTAAATTGTTTTTTTTAGTATTAAAACTACTCTTATAAGTAAAAATATTATTTTAATTTTCATTTTTGATAATCATCAAAAATAATTATAAACCTGAGAAAATATGAAAAAAACTAATTATTTTATTAGATGTTTTTTTAGCCAATATAACTAACTAATATTAATTAGTTGATGATGATGTGCCGTTTCGCTAAACAAGATTGAAAATTAGCCCAAACTCTCACTACTTAAAAAAGTCGAGTATAATAATAGCGATTTTTTGTATTATAATATATATATATATTAGTGCAAAATGTA
This sequence comes from Epiperipatus broadwayi, assembly GCA_028023455.1. Classification (NCBI taxonomy): domain Eukaryota; kingdom Metazoa; phylum Onychophora; class Udeonychophora; order Euonychophora; family Peripatidae; genus Epiperipatus; species Epiperipatus broadwayi. The sequence continues at coordinate 480,980 of JAQFVV010006634.1, read as the reverse complement.
TTATTTTTAAGAAATTTCTAATCTAGTTACACATTGAAAAGAAATTCATAGATAAACCAAACACAACCCAGTGTCCATATCCTCTCTTCTATCTGCATATAAAAATATTATTTATTAATCTAAAAATTAAAAATAATCATTTATCCGTGCCCATCATTTATTTCAATATATAAAATATATTAATAAGATAACCAAATGTTAGAGCTTAGGATGTTATATGATACTAGAGCTCCGGAAAAAAACCCAGATTAAACATTATTAGAGGAACCTTTAAATCTCTCAAGTCTTTAATGACACTCATCCATTTAAACCTTGTCTCTATACACCACATATATGAAACAGAAAATTAATCATTACTTTTACATAAATAATACTAAATTTTATTATAATGTTGTTTAACAGATAATAATTTGGAATTAACACAGTTGCTGAGAAATGGTGACTCGATAACCTGCCGTGACATAGTTCATTATATACAGAGTGAATAGCCACTTAGTAATTATGATTTGTGAATTTATTTCATATTTATCTTTAGTGTTACACATTTTTAGAGCATGGGTATTTCTATTGTATTTTATACATAAATAATGTTCATGTCGAAGTATTAGAAAATTAAATTTATTCTCTCTAATCTACTTCAGCATTATCCATTCATCAGCACCACTAACAACCATTATCACTGCAGGATGAAGGTCTTTCCAAGTTCAATCCATCTTCTCTGATAACTAGCCTCTCTTCTACACATCATTCCTGCACACTTTATTTCAATTCATCTCACATGTGGTCTCTTTTACAATCTCTTGGAATCCAGTTTAAGATTTCAATTGTCCAACTATTATTATCTCTTCTAGATTATCCATTGTAATGTGATTAATCTAAGAAGTCTATATGACAGTGGCATACCCAAATCATCAGACTAGTTTTTGGATATTAGCATTTAACAATTAGGACCACTGCATTTACATTTACACTATATTAGCAAATCTGATGTCTCTTGTTAAAGAAGTCCAATAAACAAAAACTAATCTGAGTATTTATAAGATAGTTCTATCATTTAATATTGATTAATTATTTATTCTAATAACAGATAGCCTTGAAGTAGAATAAACAAAATGCATTATAGTTTCTAAAATGGATATTAAAATAAAGCATAGAAATATGATATTCTATTGGATATTAAGCTAAGAAGTAAATTGATTATATTTTTTATATATAAATAGAATTGATTTCCTTAGACCATTATTAATCTACTGAGAAAGTTTTTTCATAAGTTTATACCATTATTTTTTTGATTTATATATTTTATTTATTACATTATTCTACAATATTTTATTTTACCTATTGCCTCATATGTTTTCTTTTTTTGCCTTGATGGACTCAAGAGAAAAGATCAATGATTTACTGATCAGATTTGCATCTGTAGTGCACAAACATCATATAACATCTTGCGTGATTAATTTATTATGACCTTTTAAAGTTCTATGAAAAGCTTGGTTTTGTTTAAAACATTAGTTATCAAACGACTGTATTTTTATATTGAAACATATATGCTTCATTTTTTCTACCTTCACAATTTTTAAAAAATATCATTAATATTCATATGTCTTTAGAGGGTATTTTGTTTTCAACCTCTTTATGTTAGTCACTAAATTTATCTATGCGTTATTGCGACGATTTGCTGATTCATTTTGTACATTGTTCTATGAAGTGACCAAGTCTTAAACTGCTAAGCAAATAGTGATAATGCTTTAATTAATTAAAAACATTTTTCTCAGCCATAAAGATGTATTTAATTTTTATAATAATTATTTCTTTAAAAAAAAAATCTATTTGTTTAATTTCATTCCATAATATTCAATAATAATTGGTAAGCTAGTAAAGTTAGATAGCTAGCTGACCTTAAACATTCTGAAGTTATTAATTTTCATTTGCAAAGGCAAACTCTTTTTCTTCAAAATAAGTACGACTTTAACAATGAATAAATATGTGTAGTCTTATTATTTTAGCCTAACTCTAAAATATATAATCTGATTATTATACAGTGGAAGGGGTAATATATAGGGTATATGAGCACAGACTTTCACATGCCCCACCATTCTCCACACTATCTCATAACACTGATACACTTAAACACATATATGTTGAAAAGATAAATAATCACCAATATACGTAATAATATAATTTAAATATGTGTTAGAAAATTATTAACTTATTTTTTCATTTATATATATGCACACATACATATAAAATTTGAAAAATAAATTTATATATATCCGAATATGTGTAAAAAAAAAATACTTACCAAAATGTGCATCTTGGTATTCAATATCCAATCAAAGATTAGATTTTAGAAACTAAAGGTTAATGGAAAAATCTAAAACTATTTCTGTGCAGTGATCATTTTCGAGCATTTAGATAACCAGCCCCTGTTTTGAATATAGTATAGCAAATTGCATTATGTGATATATAATCTTTCATTATGTGTACGTATGTGTCATACAAAACAGTTCTATTTATTAATAAGTAAGAGTATTCCAGTCCTAAAAGAAAAAATATAAAAAGACAAAACAAAGTACTATTAATAATTATAAAATAATATTGGTATTGTTTATACAAATCAGTCCGCAAATCATACATATAATCACATATAGAAACATATTAATAAATTATTTGTTATTTTGCAATGCTATTTATTAGCAAAGAAGTTTTCTTTTTGAAATATTTCAATACAATGTCTATTTATAACTGTCCACTTTATTTTATTTTTTACATCCGTTCAATGAAAACAAACAATACTGGCGTTTGGAATGCTTTGAAAAAAATCTTTGTAATGTTAATAACATCTATCTTTTTATAAAAACTATAATCCATTTCACTGCAAAACATCCTTTGTAGAAAGACATGCATTTTTCATCCATTTTACATGTAAAATCCAATAAACCGTTGATTTTACAATAGTGGAATGTATCATATTATTTCCAGAATTTCGAATAAATATTAATGACATATGATTTTTTCATTGTATTATTTAAAGTTTATAGAACATCCTTAAATGAAAATTATCTAATTAATTTATATCACAATAATAAATTGTTCTAGCCTTACTCTCATACAATAAATTAGATAAAACGACAGCCATATAAATTTATACAATTAGTATGATTTAGCTTATTAAAAACAACAAAATATTGGAATTGCATTTCAATATCTAAGATCATTTTCTTCTTAAAAAGTAATCGGTTTATATTCATAAAGTGATAACTATACAAACAAATGTTTGTTAATGATTTTTTATTTGTCACAAGCAATAAAGGACATAACCATGGTTATTAATTAAAAGTCTTTATATGTTGCATTCAACATGATTTCTGTAGATTTATTTTTGAACTGACAAAAATATCTTTTATTACCATACTGTAAATTCAGAACAAGAACATGATTTTCATTTTAATAAATCTAGATTAAAAATTTCATCAGCGAGTTTGATTCATCTTGACCCCTAATACCTTACACTGCTATAAACAGTCCCTGATTCATTTAGCTTTTTATAAACAACTCCAAAGGCCACAGTTATAAAATATAAAAACAATATTCAGACTATATACATCGTTGTTCAACACGAATTTTCATTTTCAAATACCTTAGATTTTTTACCTGTAATAACTAATTCCATGATATAGATGTTGTATAATATAAATAAAATCTGTGTAAAACCATAGTTTCAAGCAATATTATATATCTTTTGAATCAATTACCTTGAGAAAAACTTTAAAAATTAATTTACAAAACACCTCTTTGTTCTCTATATTCTTCTTGCATTTGTCTGGCAACAAGTCATTCTATATTGATACACTAAACTCTCACTTAGCTTTTGCTAAACATTTTCTTATGACTAAAAACATATAGCAACAAAATACTTGAGAATTGCTTTAGTGAAATAGAAAATAATGGTAATTCATGGTAATTACAGCAATTTTATCTATTTCATTTATATACAAAATTAACAAAGCGTATGACACACTTGAATGTGAAGCTATCAAGATACACAGAAATTATTACATGCTAAGCACTTTCGAGGCCTTTTGCCTCATATTCATAGTGGTACTGTGAGCTGCAGAACAAAGAACTAGGGCAAGGAAACAAAACATTATGCAAAGCGTATACAAATGAACTAGAAAAATCACCATAATTAGGTGGCACACCTTTATGAGCTTTTATATTTTTTAAATTTTCATTATTTTAAAATTAACTTCTTAGCATGATAGTTTAAAATTTCTCCAATCATCTTTTCCCAGTTTTCAGTCTTTTCATGTATAAGATTGCAAAAAACTGTTTTGACTTTGCTAAACTAAATATCTTTGTTCAAATTTAAATAAGTAAATATAATTGATACATCATTATAAGCCATTTTCTCACTTCTTTATTTTATTATTCAAAGGATAATCAAATGTTCCTTTCAGCTTTTTAAAATATCATTGTCATCAGATTACCTTCAGTATATTAAAAAGGTACAAAAGAGCAACACCATTGAAGCTATGAATCTCCTTTGCAGTTTTAATTCACAAATCATTTATGAGCATTTTTGCCAGTCATTGGACATGTGGTGTTAAATTTCTATATTTATTATAAAGCTTCAGATTTTGTTTATTATTATCAAGCAAATAAACTCCACATATTTACTTTAAATTAAGACCCTAATAGTAAGATCACTATCAAAACATCAATTTTGATTCTTTTTTTCAGTCATCTTAAGAAGTGTCTATAAACACTACTTAATAGAATTTTATGACTTGGTAATAGGACAATTTGGAAAGTGTAAATTAGCATTGTTAATATTTAAGATGGGTGGGAATTTAACATAAACAGTAGAATCTACTTTAAAATGTGCATCAATGTTTTATATACATAATTTTAATAAGACTTATTTATTAATGCAATTATTTTAATCAAGGAAGATTCTAATCTTTGATATGTCCAACAATATGCATTTGTAAGACCTCATACAATAAGAACATACATTCCAAATATTAATCATAAAATAATATTCCAGTTTACTAAATCTCTCTGATTATTGCTTTTTTTTACTTCTCAAGAACTTAAACTGGAAAAAATAAAGTAGGAATTGAACCCAAAATTGCTGGTTATGTAATTAAAGGGTGAAAATGCAGTTGTACAAGTATATCTTATTGTCTAAGATAGTAATGAAAGGTGAATTATTACATGAGAAAGTTCATGTAGATCAGGCCTTACATTATGTTAAGTGTTAAACCATTAAGCATCACATGATCACTATCTTATACTAGCACATAATTGTTTATAAACAAACAAAACTCTCCATACAGTATTGCCACCCTGTGTCAAGCAGAGTAATCAATGAATGCCAGAAGTCTTGTGCATAAAATCCCTATCTAATGCCTAATCATCCAATATCCCCAGATTAGTTTCTGGCTTGTGGCCATCGTCAGTGAGGAACTGAGTTTAGACCCATATGTTTATATAAGCTATTGAGCTTAGATTGAAAATATTTTTATTTTCAATTTCATTCTCATAGTTTTGTAGTTAAGTAGAGATAAAAGGTGGCTGCTGGAGGATTGCATTAGATCCTAAGATCTAGGTGCAGTGCTCTCAGATCCAAAGCTCCTCACTGACAATGGCCACAAGCCAGAAACTAGTCTGGGGATATTGGATGAATAGGCATTAGATAGGGATTTTATGCACAAGCCATCTGACATTCATTGATTACTCTGGTTGGCACAGGGTGGCAATATTGCATGGAGAGTTTTTGCTTTGTTTATTATGTTAAGTGATTGAAGGCAATAACACATTAAGAAACAGAAAAGTCTATTTGTATAAAAACAGCATTTAGTTATTGGTAGACCATAATCCTATCCTTTAAGGCATCAGGAGATATTCTTGCTCAGGCAATGTTAATTTCTGTTTATAATGAACATTAATATCAAAAAGTCATTCTCCAATCTGCCAACTATGGAGTTTTACAGTAATCTTAGAATTGTAGCCATAGCAGAACACCTGATATATATAAACTTTTTAAAACTGTTTCGAATTTGTACATGTATTAATCAAGTTTTTACAGTATTTTAGATTTAGACATTAATATTCTACATTAATATTTCCTCATAGGTTGTTGTTCATAACATTCAATCATAAAAACTTTGGTTGTAAGCTAAAAATAGATTAATTTTTAGTTTATAGTAATTCAGATAAATAGAATTCCTAGATAGTACATTTTAAATTTTCCGTGTGTCTTTTTAATTAATACAATACCTAATTCTCATTTTAAAAAACGTGGAAGAAGACCTATTAATATGCGTATATGTATCCATAAATTATTTTTATCTTTTCCTTATTTAAAGATAATAAGGACACTATTGACATCGCAGATTATCTCAAAGAATTAATATCACTAATTTGAATTTTCATAATATCCATTATTGCTTGGTAATGTTTAAATAATTTTATAGTTATTTTCTTAGAGCAATAAAAGAAATTATCACAACAAATCCGATGAGAATAATTGATGTGATCGAAACTGAAGCAAACCGTAACAGAAGCAATCTTTATAAATAGTTGTTGAGATTTATTTCATTACTAGAACTTCCTATGCTCAAATAATATCTTATGCATGGAAAAATTCAAAACACATATTTATTTGGACATACATATGTCCCAATACGGACATACATTAAGACACAATTTGGATTCTAGATTTAGAGTATGTTGATGATTGCAATATTTTTTGACAATTCAGAATATAAATCTGCTAAATGTTTTTCATACTTTGAAATTTTCTTATTAATTAATGTTTAAAAAATCTGAATGACTTTTTAGCCAGGGGTAAAAAAGAAATTCAAAATTATTTAGCTCGCATATATATCAGCTTGAGAGAAGTACATTGTTTAAATTTTTTTATATCTTTTTGATTATAAAAATGGACTTACATGAAAAGGAGTAGAGATCCTACGTCGCCATTTACTGACAAACAATAATGATATAAATTATTTACTTAAAGTAAAAAAAAAAATGTATTGAAGTATCTTTTGTAATATTCAGAAATTTCATAGTAAAACATACAAATAAATTGTTGAAAATAAAGAAATTAATGATACATTTGTATCAGATCAGACATGGAAAGATAAATATCAGCATTTAAAAAAAAAAAAAAACATTTTATAGTAAATTTGATGGACTAAAATGATTACCTTTAAAACAGTGTAAAAATTAAAAAATTAATGGTTTTTCTCTAGGAGAATTCATTTAAATTAGATATTGACTTTTTTAAAACAGAAAACTGTTTAATGCATACAATACTTTATAATGACGTATCAAAAACCAGACTAAAAAAATTAAATAATATATATAGCTGTCTTGCGTTGTTAGCCAAGAGGTATCGCAGCCGCCATGCAAGCAAGTAGTTGGTTGCAGACGGTTGTGGGTTCGCGTCCCGGCCGATGCTAAGACATATGAAATATATATATATATAGCTTTATATATGTTTCTCTGATTCGTTTTTATACAATTAACATTTTGTTAAAATTTTGTCAGTTTTCTCCTCTTTTCATTTAGAAGAACAGTCACTGCTAATTGTATATAAATATATTAAAAATGCTAATTGTTTCCCCCGTTTTTCAAAAACTAATTAATTAGAATGCTATCTCTATGCGAGTTTTGTCTCAACAAGATTGAGCACTTCAATTCAATCCGACGTCAAGATTATTTCTTAAATTTAAAATTTAAAAAAATGTTTATTTTTATATAAGAATTTATATATCCAAATTATTTTACTATGTGTGGGATAATTTAGATAGAGAGAATATGAAATGTTAAAAATATTGGGAGAGCGAATGGATATATTATTTATTAAAGAAATTATGAAATGGAGGGAAAATTTAATTGGAAAGGATAATTATGAAATATATTTTGAAAAGGGTTTTTGGGGGGGGGGAAAAAAGAAAAGATTTTAAAAAATTGCAAAAAAAAAAAAAAAAATATAGAAATTTATTTTTACATTGTAAGGTTGATATAATATGAGGTGTGAGGAGGTTGGAGGGTGGTGGGTAGGTTGTATATATGAGAGAAAAAAGTGTATATAGTATTTGTTATGTTTTTTGTTGGTATTTTTTTTGTTATTTTTCTTGTAGTTTGTTGTGGTGGTTGTGGATTTGGTGTTTTTTTTTTTGTGTCTAATTTTTTTTTTTACTTATGATGTTATTTTATTTTTTAAATCTTCATCAGCACTTTTTCTTTTATTTTACTAAATTCCGCATTTCTAACAATTGCAATTGGTTCCATTTTAGCTATCTTATTTTTTTAAAAAAATTATTTTGAGTTGTTCCTCTTTCTTTCTGCTATTTTGCATAGCATTTTAAAGCAAAATCTGTCCTATTTTTTATTGATTTCATGAGTCATTTTCAAATCCTTCAATGTTTTAAAAGTATTTGCAGATTCTTTTTTTTTTAAAATATCCCTAAAAGTAAAATATACCAACACTTACTATTGTCTTTCTAATCTGTTGTTTTTCTTTCAGGTATAGCAGTAACACATATCTTAAATATTTTTATTACTTTACCTAAAATATATCAATAGAATGGCAAACTTTGGAGATCTACATTTATATGTCATATATCCATCTCTAAGGATGCTGATGATTGGAATTCTTATGAGATCCTGAGCTATAAAATATTTGGCTTTTTTTTTGCTTTGTGTGATTTTAGTACAGTAGTAGAATAGTAAAATCTGAGATTCAATACTCATAGTTTGTGACTCCAGCTTTGTAGTGTATATTACTTGAACTTTCTGAGAACTCCTGAGAAATAAGCCATTAAATTACTTAATATTTTTATAATTATTTTGTATTAAAAATAATTCAATATTTTGTTTTTAAGAGATCATATGAAATCCAAGCTCCAAGAGAAATAAATTTAAGTTTCAATTAAAAACAACATATCTCTCTATCCTACCATGTTATTTAAACATTGTGTTCTTAATTAAAATATAAATTATTTGTTATGGTAATTATGAAGACTTCGTAGCATATTTTTAACTTTACAGTAGTATTTTTTTAAAAAAAAAAAATAGTCGTGCTTTATTTTAAACATATTTTTACCATTTTTCATCATTATGCTCAAGTTTTACAACTTCTTTTGGAGGGGAGGAGCATGTTGAATCCGTATTCAACTTTTCTCACTATTTTTCATTTTATGGCTTTTAATTTTTAGTATTAAAATTTTTATGACAATTTTTTAAATTTGAAATTTTTCAAAAAATATTATATATCTTTATAAATAAAGTGAGACATTGTTGGATTTTATAAAATTAAAAAGAAAGGCAAAGTGTCATTTGATTTAAGATGGTTCAAATTAGAATTTTCTACAGACACACAGATTGTAAACACAACAGGAATTCATTAGTAATACAAAACATTATGGAGATTGATTTCAAACAGAATAGTAAGATTAGCTATTCAAATTTATGGAAATACAAAAAGCAGATATTTCAAGTTTATGCTTCAAAAATTTTTCATTGTAATAAAGAAGTAAACAATTTTTATATGTACAAAATGCTGTTGACCAGACCAAACAATATTTTAAAATTTTCATGAACTTTAATGTTAGAATTGGTAAATAATTGAAATATAAAACTGATGTGAATAAATTTGATTTTGGTGATAGAAATTAGAGGGGATACAAACTTGTGAAGTTTGCAGAAAATAAAATAAGAACTGAATATTACTGAAAAATACTAATCGGAAATTAATTTCTAGATAAAAGTACTTGAGAATTGGATTAAATTTTGAATACTAGCAAATAGATATTTCAAAATTATATCATTCTTAATCAATTTGACACAGGAGTTAATTATTTTTAATGAGAAATAAGTTGTGTTAATGCATAAGTAGAGGATCAAATATTATAAAAAACAACAATATAAATAATTGATGTTTCTAACCTTCAAAAACATTCCAATGTATATCGTTTTAAGATATCAACAGATTTAAAAGATGGTTCAAATTAGATATCAATCAAAAGGAAGACAACATATACTATTAAGAACTGTAAAAAAACAACAGATACAAAAAAAAAGCAATTTATCAGTAAATTTTCTATTGAGATAAAAAAATGTATATAAAAAAAAAAGAACTACAGAAATATATAAAGGTAATCTATTAAAAATAAATAAATATCTAGCTTTTTCAAAATGTTACAAAAAATAGTTAATAATGATCTAAGAAAACATAATTGTGATTTAACAGAAAAGTTATATAAAAAAAAAAAAAACAAGATTTTTTTATTGCAAGGAAAGTTACTTCAATAAAAATTAAAAATGAAAATATTACTAAAAAGAGAAATGATATCATGATATGTATAAAAAAACTTTTATAAAGAATTATATACTAATAAAGTACAAAAAAAATATTTCCTACACTTACTACAACTTATGATTGTCCAACAATTTAAATGAGATATACATTTATATCTATGATGAAGTGAAAAACTACAGAACTAATGGAAATATAACTGATATCTTAAAAGAAGCAGATGAAAAAATAGAAAAATTGTTGACGTTGTTTTAAATCAAATGTATAAATGATAAAGTTATACCCAATTTGAAACATCTAGTAATAATAATAGTATTTTAAAAGTGAAGCCATACTTTGTAATAAGCTTCAGTAAATATGCAGTTATTAATAGCTTTTCTTAAGATAAGTGCATATATTTATAATAAAAAATGTGTATATTAAAAATTGCAAACATATTAGTCATTTATGCTAGACTAATTTTTTACCAAATTAATTACAACTCACAGTAAAATTTGGATTATAACCTGCAAAATAACAAATAGGATTTAAAAATGACTGGATGCATGAATGCATTGAGAAAAGTTATAGAAAAAAATGAATATGAAATGGCCTTATAACTTGGATTTGTAGATTTAGAAAAGACATTTGACTCTCTCAAAATGTATATGTAAAGTACTGTCATATTCTGAAGAATATTTATCAAAATATAACAGCAATGTTTAGATTACAGGGTGATGCAAAAAAATTAAGCTTAAGAAGGGTTTATGACAATGATTCCACATATCTGCAAAACTTTTTACACCAGTTTTACAAAAATATTTTTGAATTAAAAGGGTAAACTAAGGAAATAAAAGTAAATGGAGATTATTTAATTCATCTAGATTTAGCAGATATCATAGTGTTTCTTGCAAATATTGCTTCAGACTTTTATCATTTTCTTTTGCTACTACTTTCAAATTTTTCTTACATAAAATTAAAAGGATAGTTTATTCCTCAATGATTAACTGAACAATAGCTCTGCCATTGATATCCCCATAGCCACTGTAGATGTTGGGTGTTGACATATTAAGAAAATTTGAAGTGCCTCTTAAAAATTAACATTTTGATTTTGTAAATTTTCTGTTTTAAATGCTATCCCTCAGGAATTTCTTCCTTTAGGAACATTGAAGAGAAAGCACAATATTCACTCAGTAAGTCAATGCTAGTTATTGAAGACTTTTATTTTATTTATTTTATTTGTTTGTTCTGTAGCTGAGTTAATCCAAAATATTACAATTTTAAACCAGTAATTGTTTGCCTAAATGCCTATAATATAGACGGCTTTCTGAAAAAAAAAAAAAACCACGCTTGAAAGTCCTCATTTATGTGAACAAATTTTCGCCTAAATATAAAATCCCACTTCCCTTTCGAAAGCATAAAATATAGATATGCCCTGCGCTATACCATGAGGACCATCTTTTAATACACAACATTATATATAAACGGCATTTCCTAATGAGATTGTATAATTATATCTCCAATGAGTTTAAAATAAAATTTAAGTTAATGCAATATTTTATTTTAAAAGATGCTAATCTAATTACAAAAACTTTTGGGTTATTAATTCCTTTTTACTTTTGACTCAACATAATGTTAATTAAATCTGCTTTGTATAATGTTACTAAAGAACTTTTCAAATCGTACATTTTAATTTAATTTCTCAGTATTATACGGAGATTTCTACTGTTTTATCAGGAGGATTAAATTTATTTCTTTGCAAAATTTATATAAGATTATTTAATTCAAAAGTTTAAAAGCATTAATAAAATAAAAATATTGATGTTAACAATAAAGTTGCATTAATAAATAATCATAAAATAAAGAATAATAATGAAATTAATAATGAGATTGATAAAGATTTTTTATATATGCGAAATAAAAAAATTAAAAAATGCATAACTGAATTTAATATTTTACCATCTACCGCATATTATTAATAATCTCTATCAAATTGTTAGAGATATGGAAATATCATATAAATAGGTTTCTTCAGAACGACATTATTTGTTTACTATTTCAAACTGTGTAAAGTGTCTTTAATAATGAATAATGCTATCACATAAGCATTTTTAAAGCGCTTCTGTCGAAGGTTTTAGCCTTTCACATTATTATAAGCATTTTATTGTTAAAAGTCGTCTTAACATTTTGTCGTTGATCTTTCTGTAGATCTTCTTATAATAAAACTAAAAGAAATAATTTTAATCAGCTCATTTGTGCCTCAAGCAAAAGTTCGGGTACAAGCTTATCAATTATCTCTAAATTTGCTATCTTTGTTATCCCTGGAATTTTAAAAAGTCTTCAGGCTAGTATCATATTTCCAAAGTACAAGTCAAGCTTTTAATAGATGATGTTAAAATAGATGCTATTCTTGTTTATCAAAACTATACTTTCTACTGGTTTTTTTAAAATTTACATTTATAGAGAATCACAAGAAACAATTATAGTTTGTGGATGCATGTGTGAAAATATGTATTTCACTGCCATAAAATTTAAGGACATTTTACAATTGAATTTTAAAGTTGTCTTAAGGGATTTAATGATGTAGCTAATTCACATGAAACAATTATATTTTGTGTACGCATGTGTAAAAATATGTTTTTTAATCTCATAAAAAATTGTCAATTTGAGATTTTAAAATTGTATTAACAGGATGGTAGACAATAGAAAGTTACTATTATAATGATCAAAAGTGATTGTTTAGTCATATAGATTCAATGCCTTATTTAACTAGCATTTAGGTAGATTTAAATAAACATCTAAGGCAAAGTTATTGACAAAATAGCAATTTGAATTCAAATATTTTAGATTCAAATGTAAGCAACAAACGAATCACTTACTCAATTTTTGCAAGTAACTTAGTATTTGAATCTGTTTTTTTATATATATTATGATAGAAAATAAGTAATATATTTTTGGAAGGAATTTACAATTACTATTGCTGGTGTACTGTTATATTTTAGTGTATAAACATTGAAACAGTTCTTGAATCAATTCTTCTTTATATTAGCATATTTAATAATACATACTTTGTTAAAACACATTGCAATTTGTAATCACATGTAATAACATTCTTTAAATCTTAAAAATAAACCTTATATTAAAATTATTATTAATATTTGCATTGTTTTAACTAATATTATCTGTAATGATTGTTTTAAGTTAAAGTATAATTCTTAAGCATCACATGATCACTATTTCCCATGATTGCTCATAACTGTTGTTAAAATAGGCAAGACTCTCTCCATATAATAGTGCCACTCAAAGCAAGTCAGAATAATCAATGGATGCCAGAAGGCTTGTGTATAAAATCCCTATCTAGTGCCATAAACCAGAAACTAGTTTTGGGGATATTGGATGAGTAGGCACTAGATAGGGATTTTATGTACAAGCCTTCTGACATCCATTGATTAATATGTCTTGCTTTGAGTGGCACTACTGTATGGAGTTTTGCCTATTATAACTCTTAAGCTTGTAATTTTCCAAAAGCAACACATTTATTTTAGATGCTTGGATCAAACCTTAATGGCAATACCACTTAATAACTTAAATAATTGTTTAAAAATTAATATGTGTAATAATAAGTATACTTCTACTGTCAATCACATTCACATTTACAAATATCTTTAAAGACAAAGAAATCAACCAAAAACTCTTGTAAAAAAATGTGTAAATGTTATTTTCCAAAAATGTGCAGGCTAAAACTAAAAAAAACTTTCAATTGCTAAACATACAATTTAAAATGATTTACCTTATATATAAAATCCTTGTCTTTTGTATGATTGGTGAATGTATGAATGTTTCTCTGCAAGGCTGTGACAAGTCAAATTCACAACATGTCATGTGTCAAATTACAAACATTCTGCCATTAATAAACCATAAGAGTTGTCCACAACTGTCACATGTATATGTATATATTTAATAATTTAAATTTTAATTTAGCTTTATTGATACTTTGCCAGGTAGATTTCTAAACTGTACCGAATAGGCCAGGTTATTCCCACCATTTTTTTGTTCAATTGTGAATTTCTTACATTTATGAAAAATTAAAATCTTTTGTTTAATTAACATGAAATCTTTAAAAAAATTGTTAAATTAACTAATTCAAAAATAAAATAAAAACAATTACAAAAACAATGACTTATTAAAGAAATATAATATTTGTTTGTAATGCTATAATTCTGCCATTAATTAACATGAAGCAGTTGTCTGTAATTATTACAATCTTTCATTTAATTTATACTAAACATTTAAAAAAATTTGTTAAAGCAATGAATTAAAAAAGGCAGTCTTTCCAAGGCTGGGTATATCTGGTTAAAGTATAATAGAAATGCATAATATTTAAAAAAAAAAAAGCTTTATTATTTTATAATTCAGCTTTAAAATTGAGATGTTAAAGTAAGTTATTTCAAGAGGAACAACTTCAGCGATGGTTAAGTTTCCAATTGATTATTGAAATTCTTTTGTTATCCAATCATTTGCTTTGGTTACATGACATACTCTCGAGATCACAATCTTTATATCACAGTTCAATCCTGTCTTTAATAAGTGTTTTCTTCTGACAAATTCCTGAGCAATAAACTATTTGAAATTTTCTTTTTAAATAACTGATATTAACATATTGAAACAGTCAGTTTTATCCACCCACCTGTTTAATGTATTTTACCCCCACACCTAACTATATGCCAGGTTTAAACCCTCTCAGAGTACCCATTTAAACAACCTCAAATTACTATATATGCAAAATCACATATATATATATGAACGGTAAGTCTGTAATTTAATAGTATATGTATATACTACAGATATGTATCTATTTTATAAATATTTCTAGTTTAAGAAATATTTTAGTTTAAATTATTTAGCCAATTTTATAGTTATGTTATTGAAAAAGCATATGTATATAAGCCATTTCCGTTGTTATTCTGCATGTATGGTAATAAAATTAGTTTTCTACTAATTATCAAAGTAACTTTTCCAAAATAACTTTTAATTTTTGTAAACAACTTTAAATTAGGTCACACAATAGTCCTAAAATAGCATGAACTTGATTTTATAAATCTAAAATGTTAATAACAATTTTGCAGAATTTTAAAGCATTGTCACAATAAACAGGAGGAAATAAAAGCAGAAAAACAAAATCTAAATTAGTTGTCATAATTAAAAATGTTTTTGTAAAATGAAGTAATGGGTTTTTCTATTAGCTTTAGCAATTAAATATAATTTTCTAAAATAAATAAATGGACTTTTCAGCTACGGATAAGCTTGTAAAAATAAACAGGTGGCCAGAGTTAGAAAGGTATAAATACTTAAAGTTTTGTCACCAAGGATCAATCATATATATAATAAGTGAATTGTAAACAGTACCCATGTTCATTTTATCTTAAAAAATGGTGAGGTAGTAGGCCATAACTCACTGGCTCTCTCCTTACTGGGGATGGAAAGACTTTGGTCCCATAAAATATCATGCCATACACCAGCAAAGCAGCATGTGGAAAAACCTCCATTAAGTTTAAATCATCGCCAAAAGTGTCAACTTATTATCGTCTCAAGTGCCCAGAACTGCAATGAAAACAACTGACTGGTAAATTGATAAAATTTCAGTCAGAGCTTTGTTCATAAACTGTGACTTTCAATTCTTTCTTTTAAAAGCTAGGTATTTATTAAATCTGCCTTTCCCAAACACCTTTCCTAAAATCTGAAAAGAAAACTGTTAAATGCTAATGTTTAAATCTTGTCTGATTGTAAAACTTGTGATATTGAATTCTCTTTTAAAATGTAAAACGTTAATAATCTACTGTAAACTAAATGTTTAATTTTCTGCGATCTTTTATGCCTATTTCTAATCTATTCAATTTATTCTATAATTTTATCATTTTGATAGCTTATCAATCTGCGAAGATAATTTCAAATCTTCGTTATAATAAATATTAAATAATTGAATTATTATTTTCTCACTCGCTGTTTCGAGATAATATTATTATTTTACTGATTAATTTTTGGGTATTAATATTCTAATAATCAGTTGTTCTCTAGTTAAAATTGTAGTTTGCTTAACTCTAGTTATGAATTATAACTATTTATATATTAACTCATACATCATAGGAACTAGTCACAGAGATAATCTCAAAGCATATTTTAATGTTTTATTCATAATTACCCCACAAATATGCTTTGTCCTCCTTAGATTTATATATGTTGAGATGCAGGTGATAATATTAAACTAGGTTACTAATTAATTTAGTTCCTAAATAGTATATTTGACATACTAAATTTGAGAACTGGGTTGTATAGATATGCAAATAGATGCTATATATGTTTAAGGCACGATAATATAATTTTACGTATTTGCATTATATATGTATAAGTTGCGGATGTGTCCTTACTAAGTATGCAATGTACAATTATCTGCTTGCTGCATGATTCTTGATGAGTTGCTGGTGGGGGTCACACTTATCCACTTAGTTCGGGTAAAGCACAAACTTTTAGAACTAGGGCACAAGGACCTAGATTATTCATAATTAATGCTTATCTGACTCCCTGAACTACTAATGTTCCTATTCATAGCAAGTTGAGTGGTTATAAGGCAACTGAGCCTTTGGAGGCTGAAGCCCATTAATAATGACACATTCGCATCTTCTAGCTTTATTAATATTTTAATATGTGCCATAGAGTATATAGGTAAACCTATAATAAACCAGTTTTCTCTCCCTTTATATTAAATGCTTATCTAGCATCAGTGTATACCCTAATCTAGGTTAACACACTAACCTATGTATCTCTGAGCTTGACTATATGCTTGACTTAACTAGATATATAGATAGACACCATAGGAGCACTATTAAGTTAGTTATATAACTTTGGCTATAAAGTTCTGTATGATTTAGCAGACTACAAAAGAGCTAGAAATTTGGCATATTAATATAGGCATAAACTCCCATACTTCACTACATTTTGTTGAAAACTTATAATGAGATAATATGTAACATTAATCTCCTTAGTTACGCAATGCCTGCGTGCGTAATCTCTCATGTTCTCATTATATAAGCGTGTATATTTTGATTTACTATTTGGTATTGTTTTTATTAAATTAATAATATTTAAAATTATAACTCGTTTTCATATTTTTATTGTCTGTGAGTTCATTTTATCCAACTCTAGATTTAATTGCACATATATCATTATATCTATATATAGATCATTCTATTAAATTTCAGAATCAATCGTTGATATATATTAATTAATCATTTAGTCCTATGTGTATATCTGTCCAAATCAGTGTTAAATTAGTTAATTTATGAGTCTTTTGTTTTATCCTGAGTGACTGAGTAAATTGAATGTCTGTGTAAGTTGAGAAGTGTCATTTATAGAGTATTAGATCATTGAGCAGAGGTGAAAGGATTGAATGTTGGCTGAATTCTGGATCCCAGCATCCTGATTCGATCAGCTTTAGTGTATTTTTCCTATGTTCTAGATTTTGTTACATGGAGGGACAATTCTTACCATTATAATATGCAAATTTTAAATATGATTACGTAAATCTAAAGATGTTTCTGCACTGTTGGTCAGTAGAAGGCAATGATAGCGGCAATATGGTTTTTATATTTGGCAATTCATTGTAGTATGGTTGACCATTACTTATTAAAAAAAAATATTTAACTAAAACAGTAGCATATATAAAAGTATTCACTCAGGTATAATTTTCATATAATGTTTATTGCAAAGCTAAATTTATCTTTATTTTCACTCTTTGGCTTCCTATTTCTTTTTTAGAATGCATTATTCTTCATATGTATATTTTTGTTTGTGTAAGTGATAATTGAGTAACTACTTGGAATATAATTTATTACTGTGTATGTTAAAAAAACTATACTCTTAATTTTTTTTTTAATGCATATCTTCAAAAATAAATAAAAGTAATGTGTGATAAATGATTTACAAACCATTTATTTATATACTTAATTTGTTATAAAATAAACAGAAAACATAATACAAGATTTTCTCTCAATCTGTTGTAGTTTCAATAATTAAGTATATCAGCACCATTTCTATGTACAAACAAGATTTTTCTCTCAATTTGTTGTATTATCAATACTTAAGTATATATATCAACACCATTTCTATGTATAAATAATTAGTGAATAATAAACACTGGATATGATATTACTTTTTTATATCAACCGTCAGCAATGAAAAAAAAAACTCAAATGAATTGAATATTGTTGCAGTAGTTGAACTTTTCAGAACCTTATTTTTCCAATGAAGCATGTTGTCTAATAAATTATTCCAACCCCGTCCCCCTTCTCAATCATTGAAGCTTTCATTTATTATTTAAAACTACAATTAAAATAAAATACCAGAGAAAATGATTCCTAAAATAACACAAGCAGTAAATACTACCCAATGAAATTGCATAGTCATTAAAATATGACAATTAGAAAACATTATAATGTTCGCTAATAATTAAAATTGAAAAAGATTTTGGTAATATAGAAAAACTAATTATTCTACTTATATGTATGCAATTTGAATCAGAATTGTTGTATGTTTAATTACAAAATGGAAATTTGGTTTTACTAAGACAGAATCTTGGTCTCATTTTTTGAAATAATGCGAATGATGACATAAGAGAGTATAATGACCTATTCTTATATTAACTTATACATACAGAAGGAGAAGCCAGTTACGAATGACTATTCTAAGTCGAAAATAAACATGCATTCTTTAAAGATGTGTTTTGTATTGACTACACAAAGCAATCTGTGAAACACATACACATCCATGCCTAGAACATTCTGTTCCACTCTTTGTTTTTTTGCTGCATGATATCTTTTAACTCTTTTTCTGTAGAAAACTTTCCTTTCCTAAATACATAAACACTATCTTTAGTTTTAGCTCTCCAATAATTTCTTCTCAATAGATAATATCAGTATTACACTTTTTTAAAATATCTTTGAGCTAAATCTTATAATATACTCAAGATATTGAATAATAGGTCTGTAGTGTAGCCTTAACAACCCCACTCCCACACAAGGTAAAAACCAGTTTCTATCACTTGTAACACCTTGTGGAGAGATGTAATCGTAAACAAAATACTAATGGCATGTGAAGATTTTTGACCCCCAAGATGCACATTTCATCTAAACCAGCATTCATCAGTTGACCCAGACTACAATCATTTACACATATTTTTAATATTGTTTAGTAATATTTACTAAGGCTGTAACCTCAAGAATGTGCACATAAATTTCTATCATTTAATAATTGTCAAATATGCAGCCCTCACAACTTTGATATAAATAACTTAATTAAAGTATATTAATAATTTTTGTTAGTCATTTATTAGACTAGAGATTATCGAATAATAAATAAAATGTGCATCTTAGGAATGATAGATCTGTTTCACATGTCATTGTTAAAAGTTGATAGAAACCAGTTCTTATTTTGCATAAAATTGATGTAGAGAAAATTACACTACAGAAATATTATTCATTAAATAATCTCTTATATAATGAATGACTAATAAAAATTATTAATATACTCAGGATACAATCACAAAATCATTTTCAAGTTCACCATAAAATATATCTTTAGAAAGTCACGCATTATTCTGTTATTAAATATTTTACATGTTAAATCCTATGAAGTTATGATTTCCAAATATTGAACACTATAATGTCACATTCAGTAAGATAAAGAATATATTACTTGATTTTATGATTTGGCATTGTATTTTTTTTACACTTTAAAGTTAATTATTAGAACTTTTTAATATATTTATATTTCTTTAAGATGTTCAAGTCTCGGTTCTGTACAATAAATTTCGTTGCAGTGGTTAATTCCCTGATATGAAATAACCTTATTTGTTAATTTTTTAAAATCAATAATAGCATATTGAAGTATCTTCTGAATCTTAACATTTAAATCCATTTTTCTATTCTTAAATGCTACTAACCCAATTGATAGGAAATAGTAAAAAAAAAATCATAGAGAAAAGACAAAAATACATCATTTGTATTGAAAAAAATACCTAATCATTGGAAAACCAATTTTGGTTTTTTAAATTGATGCATGGCACATTATTTTGAACAACAGTTTGTTGTTATTGACAGTTAGTTCTTATACCTGAAAATTATTCTAGTATCTATAAATTGTGTATCATGTTCATTAATAATAATAAGAAAAAGGCAATAGTGTCTAGGTTAATCTGTAATTTTTTTACACAACCTTTGAGTATAAAAAATGGAATGCAAGAAGTGAAAATATAATATTAAATTGTACTACTTCCTTTTTATCTCTTAGCTGTAATATTTCAACTATATTATTCATAATTTGTTAGTAAAATATATTTAATAAGAATTATAGTTTAAGAAATAATACAAAGATGAGTGAAATATTGTCTGTACTCTGGATGTAGAATTTATTTTAATCAGTTTTCAGAAAAAGCAACCACTCATTTTTCAGTATCAACCTTTCATATTCCCTCAAAATGTTTCAGGCTGATCTATGAGTCTTAAAAGCATGTTGTCTTTACCTCTTTATCAGTTTTAAATCTTTGTCATCATAGGGCTCCTTTCAATTAATCAAACAGATAATAGTTTGATGGGCAGTAATGATTATTTTTAGAAAACTTTGATTTCCTGCAGATAATTCATGCAAATTTTCTTTGCAAATATTCAAATGCTACTGTTTGTGCTCTTCTGTAAGTTGATTTAGTATTTACAGCATACAAATATGTGAAAACTTATGTCAGTTATGGATTATTGCATAGGCATAGTCATGATTAATTTGCAAATGATTTACCATATAATCCACTGTTGCTTATCTATCCAAGAGAATCATATCACATGCATGCTCAATGTTATCATCAGCTATGGGTGTGGTTGTGTAGCTGTCTTCTTTTTCACAGATGACCCTTATGCAATTTTCTTTGAATCTCTCTCTTCATTTATACACACATTTTCATGACAAAACATTTTTTTTATACTGCACATAATGTCTTCAATAAACATTGATGCCAAACCTACAATAATGCCACAAAATTACACATGATGCTCTTCATATGAGCAAATCACAAGTGGAATAGCTATGATTTCTTGGACCACATTTAGAACTGAGATATGTTCATAAATGCACTGCTGTAATTTGGAAGATAGCAAAATTATACAGAAACTGCAGATAAAACAGACATTATAATATAACTGGATTGTAAGCATTTCTGTCTTACCTTGCCACAACAAACTATCATTCTTATGGTATGGAGTTAGAAACTTGTTAAGCAAAATTTTCCAGAGTTAATTTTTTTCAAGTAAATGGATATAATTCAATATTATATGCTTTTACCAGGCCCTTTCACATTTTCTATCTAAAACATGTTTTAATATATAAATAAATATAAAAATTAAACTATGGTTGAAAAACCTAATTAAAAATCTAAATATTTTAAAACATTTTTTTAAAAAAAGAGCTAGTAAACCCCATGTATATAGATTAAAATGAGATACTTTAGTGGTTTATTATTTCCAGGATATGTGTTGTAATTATGATCAAATATATTTTCTTTAAGTAACTAAATGATGACCCAGCCTTTTTGTTTATAGAGGCGTTAACAGTTTTTAGCTAATCACTAGATCAAGAGAGAATTGGTATATAAAATCTTGTATCAACTGGCTGTTTTTCTTGCCTGGTAAATAACGTTTTTTTTTATTGTTATTCTGTGAGAAATATTGGAGAAAACGAGAAATAGGTTATTTAAGACCATTTGTCCATTACGTATATTTGTATACCATATGTTCATATGTGTATATGAATGAGCATTAATGTCTATTAACTGCATTTGACTAACCTTTTGGAGAATATTTTCGTTTAGTATTTCTTACTTTAAACATCTTTGCGAACCATTTTTTTAAAAAAAATTCATAATACCATTCAACTTTACTTTCTTATAAACTTGCAAGGAGCAGACAAATTCTATTCAAATGAAAAAAAAAAGAATTGCTTCTACTGTTATCATCCTTATCCCATGTCCAATTTGCTTATGCTTACAGTTTCTGATATAGATATTGAAACATTTGACGTAAAAAATCTAATGAGCGAAATAATAATAATAATAAAAAGTTTTTCAATTAACTTCAGAAACTTTTCTTTTTTAAAAATTAATTTTTAAAAATAACTGTCTAAGAAATATTTTTTTTGATGTTTTGTTTTCTTTGTTTATACTTTAGAATACTATTCTTTAAATCAAACTGAATTTTATTTTGCTGATCTTACAAAACTTGTTTAGATATTTCTTTTCTCCTTTTACTTTAATATATGATAAAAATATAACAATAAAACCCTTCTATTCTCTATTGTTATGTTTTTTCAATATATATAAAAAAATGCACAAATAATCTTTGTATCTGTATTTATATAAATCTATTTTTAATTTTGGATATTCTTTTTTTTTATATATTTTTTTAGTAACTTATTTAATAATTTTTATTATCTTTTGTTTTCCTTTTATATTTCAGATCGTTTACGATTATGAATAGAATTTTGATATAAAATAAATTGGAAATATATTGATTAAATATAAAAAACAAAAAAATAAAAGTTGTTTTACTTTCATAGCCTACAATGTAGCTTCATTAGAGAAATGATTTTAAAAATCCGTTAAAGAGAATGTCTTGCAATAGTGAACTAACACCAATGATATTCAAGAATTAGCATTTAGTGCAGTGAAATTTATCATAAATAATATTAGATCAGATCATAATCTTTCACACATATATACAATTAGTGCTTTGGTTTATATTAAAGTAGCAATTCCTTAAACTTTTTCTGGGCATGCTTCAATCTTCTCACTCGTCCAACTATTCGGCTGATGAGGGCTAGTTCTGTACAAAATACATATTTTGGGGGTTATTTATCTTTTCTGTATGTATGTGGCCATGTGTATCGTTTGCTTATGATGGAATGGTGAACGAACGAATATAAACTGAAAAATTATATGTTCACATCCCTATACTTACATATATAAGAAACAGTATAAGCCTATTACATAAATAATATTGTAATTAAATGTTTGTAATCATATAGAGTATTTCTGCTTAATGTATAAAATTTGACCCAAATGTTATTTTGCATATGTATGTATATTGTATCATCAACATCTATTATTTTCAACTATTAATAATCTACTGAAAGATACATTTAATACAGTTTTCTAATCCATAAATTATTTTCTCCATAGCAGTAAAATAAACTTCTAATCTTAATCATTCCTCATGCATGTGGTATTTTCTTATGAGTCTTAAATAACTTTTAGAACTTATTTTAGAATTTCATTTATCAATATGATGTCATTTTTTCTTTATTAATCAAAAAATAATTGAATACCTTTATTGCCTGATAATTTACAAAAAATTTGAATGCCCCAAAATACTAGAACTGAAATCAAACTTAGGATCTCACATCCTAGAGTCTAACTCTCTGCAACTGCATTAAACCTTGCAAGAAAACTTTTCTATTAACAATGGATTTGATGTTGATAATAACCCTTCTACATAAATATAATGCAGAGACTATGTTTAAGTGTAGTTCCTTCGAAAAGCGCTTTAGAAATAAATAATTAGAATAATAATATATATTTGAGTTTGTGTGGCAATATTACCGTAGAATATCTGACTTTGTTATAACTTTCAAATAAAAGTATACTTGCAGTGACTATTATAGTTAGAAATTGAATTTAAAAAAAATGTTGTCAGGTAATATAGATATTGAAGCAGATTGAATTAGTACATTTTTGTATATCTAATGACCTTTTCTTTTTTTAATACATTTACATTTGTATAAGACTTAAATTATGATTGTCCAAATAAAAATCATAAGAAAAAATTTGCTGGCTCATTGATTTTATATTCTTAAAAACTAAGACATTAATTAGTTTTAATAGTTGCAAATTGTTATTAAAATACAAATCAATGCCAAAAAATAGAATATTGATATAACAAGTACAAAACATAAATCTAAATTAAAAGCAAAATATTTAGGGAGGCTATAAAAATACTTAAAAAAAAATTTGCATTAACTAGTATGATGAAATAATAAAATTTACCAGCTGTGTGGAAGTTTTCTCACATAAATGAATAAAAACTATTAAAAAAAACACCAAAATTAAATCATCAAACTATTCAACAACTATGTGATACAATTATCTCAGCAACAATCACATAATTATTACTCTTTATTTCATCCAATTGAGGGCAAGTGATATTTTGTCATTTATTTTAATTTTTCTTAATAAATACAGGCCATGAAAACATTATTTATAAAATATATTTTATCCATAAAGTATTCATTTGAACATATTTATATATCGCTAATGATGTGGTCATTTCTTATGAAAACAAAACTGGTCGGGTTGTCATTATGAAAGAAAATGAGTTCATGTAGAAAATGGATAAAGAATTAAATAATGGTGAATATATATTTTTAGAAAAAGATCTAGGTAATGTGATTAAAAGGAGTTAGATTTATGAAAAAAATAGTAAATTTTAAAATGTTTAATAGAGTTGATTATATAAAATGTTATTCAAATAATTTCATATCAGCTAAGATGTTTATGAATATTAAGATTTGTAAAGATGGTTTTCCTTTAAGATTTATTTTTGATTTTACAGATAGGGTTGTAGAGGGAATTTGTAGGTTCTTGAATAATTTTTTAAAACAATTTGTTGATTTTGGTCATTGCACTGTTTTTTCTTCTTTGAGGCTTTTGATAAGATTAATAATTTTAAAATGAAAAGTAATTGGGTATTTGGTAGTTTAGATACTGAGAACATATATATATATATATATATATATATATATATATATATATATATATATATATCAGTCTGTTAGTAGATTATACAGTATTGATGTTCTTATGTCTATGTTGGTTAAGCATGGATCTTTGTCAAAAAATAAAATTAAAGTAATTAAAGATTTACTTTTATTATTAGCAGGTTCTATGTATTTTACTTATAATAGTAATTTTTATAAGATTAAGAAAGGGTGGAATTCTTTTTTAGTTTGTTCAGTTTATATTAATTATTTGGAAGAATAAATTATTGTTAAAAAGAATTGTTTATATTTAAAGTTATTTGTTAGACATGTGGATGCTTGCTTATTTGTAGCTGAGGATGATAAATTGAAGAAGTTGGTAAATGAGTTTAATTGTTTTGATCCTTCTATAAAATATGTGGGAAAAGGAGGGGGTTAGATTTTGTTAAATTAAATTTTTTAGATCTATTGGTGATTAGAAATGTAAAGACTAATTGTTTAATATGTAGTCATTATGTTAAAAGTACAGAGTTAAGGTCTATAATTAAATCTGATAGCTACCAATCTGTATCTCATAAAGTAGCTGCTTTAAGAAATTATAGTTGTAGAAATAAGAAATTAAATAATTCTTGTGGGGTAGCTTTGTTTCAGAAAGGTCAATATTATAAAGATCATTTTAGTGTTGGCTACTCTGATAAATTTGTTAAAAGTATTTTATTTAATAGTAATATTTATAATGATGTAAAGGATAAAGAAAAATATGATTTTATTTTTTTTCCATTTAAATTGTCTTCTTATTTTTTGTATGTAAAAAGAGTAATTTGTTTGGAAATAAAAAAAATTGCTTGGAAAAGGGGTATTACTTTAAATAATTTATTAATTAATACAATGGAATTTTTTGATAGGAAGACTATTCCTGGAGTAGTGTATATTATCACTTGTTTTTTTGTAAGAAGGTATATATATATATTTAGGTCAGAGTAGTTTGAGTTCAAATGAAAGAGTAAAGATACATAAAAGTAGGGTTAGAAATAAATATCTTAATTCTACTTTGTTTGTCCATGAAAAATATGCAGGCCACACTATTAATTTTGATAGAGTTAAGGTTGTCTTCTTTGAGAGAAATGAAATAAAATCTTTATTATTAAAAATTTATGATTCTGAAACAATTAACTTATTAAAAGTTATTTTACTGTTAAGGGTGGATAGAAAGTAAATGGAATAGTGGGTAATGTTTAATATAAATATGTTGTTGTTTTGTAGTTCATTACACTTGAAAAGTCTGCTTGTAACAGTGAAATCATTGATTGCATTTTAGATTTTATTTTCTTGGCTAGTCAGTTTTGGATTTGGGGTAATTTTGATTATTTATTGACTAGTTTAGTTTATGTTTTTAATGTTCATATATATTATATGATTGAAAAAAAAACTATTTTGTCTTGGCAGATTTTGTGCTCAACAGAGTATAAAATTACTGTTTACTTGTTGTTGATGTTGTTGTTGTTATTATTATTATTATTATTATTATTATTATTATTATTATTATTATTATTATTATTATTATTATTATTATTATTATTATTATTATTATTATTATTATTATTATTATTATTATTATTATTATTATTATTTTGTGTTTTTTTCATTGGCTATGATAGTGATGTTCTGTTTAAAACACAGAAATACACATTTATTTACAAATTAAAATTGTGTCTAATAATCTACTTGTTCTTATTCTCTTATTGATGTTAAATATAGTCATAAGAAATAATTAAAAATTCATTTCTGGTTATTTGGATGATCACTCAATGCATTATCCAATCACTTTTCCTAAAAATGTTTAGTTTAAAAATTTGTAATCACATCTTAAAAAGCAATTGGAATCTCATCTTGGTGGAATCATACATCTATATTAATAACTAAAAACATTTTACAAAATATAAAATAATTTGCTACTTTATTAAGATATAATTTACCAGATAATTATTAGAAAGAGTTGTGGATCCATTATCACATCTTCTAACATAGTATTTAATATAGTAATCTTGTATATCATTATTCATGTTTTTTTAAAAAACCCATTGCTATTTTCAGTAGCCCTATATTAAACAATATTTTGTTGATTGAACAATTTAAATTAAATATTGTTTTATCAATAAGTATAACACACTTTTTAACAGATTTTGGTATATAAATCGCATAATAGTTTCAATCAAAACAAAGTAGTTTTTGAACCAAATGGAGTTTATACTGACAAAATCAGTAATAGATAAGGGTATTAAAAATTGAACATGCCATATATCTGTAAATTTAGTTCATTGATCATTTTGATCCCTGAAAATCAAAAGTTTCTTGTCTTTGTTCAATGAGCAAACATCTTGTTAATATTTTCTTTGTAAATTAGAGGCTTTTAGGTGTTACTTTACAAATTAAAAATGTTTTTTTTATCAAATTCAATGATGGCACTACTATAAGTTTTATTCTTTCTGAAGAGATGGGAGTAAAACATTTTGGAAATACATTGAAAGAAGAAATGTAGGGGAGAGAAAAATAGAATTACTAGATGATGAAGGAATAGAGTGTAGCTCTAGAGAAGAACTAGAGATAGTCTTAAATAAGTATGTAATGGACATAGAAAAGATATTAGATATGAAGGATAGAGTGATAGCAAACAGGAAAGCATATCATAATGGGAATATTAGGTTTACAGAAAGTAAATTGAATGAGGCAGCTAAGAAATTGAAAAGTGGAAAGGAAAGATGTTTGTATGGATGTGAAACAGTGATGGTAATGAATTTGGAGCATAGGGCAAAATTAAAATTATTATCATGTTTAAATAAGGTGGCACAGAAGAGAGATTTTCTGGGTAGTTGGAGTAATACAAGAGTACAGCTACTATTTACAGGAAAGAGTAAGGATCACAAAAAGTTAAACAATTAGTAGTGATAGCATCAGTGCTATATAATGTTTTATCATATATGGTGGCTGGAAGGGTTGCAAAATGGATGGAAGAAAATAATATAGTAGGAGAAATGCAAGAGGTTTTTCGATCAGATAGGCATATAGAAGATAGTTTATTTGTAGTTACACAACTTATGGATATGAGTAGGAATACAAGTAGACAGTTATATATGGTTTTTACAGATATAGAGAAGGCATATGGTAGAATAAATAGAAATAAATTATGGGTAAGTTTAGTAAATTTGGGAATGGTTGGAGCTTTAGTGGATATTATTAAGAAATAATATGAAAATAATTATTATCTGTATTAGTTAGAGAATATAGAATTAGTTAAAGTTAAAAATGGGGTGGGACTAAGGCAAGAATGCCCCATGTCACCTATTTTGTTTTTGTTGTATTTGAGAAAAATGGAGAGAGCAATAGAAAGATTAGGAAGAAATGTAGATACAAAAGGGAGTACATACATTGTTGGGTCTTTTATTTGCAGATGATGTCTTTTTGTATGCAGAAAAAAGGGAAGATATGGAAGTTATGTTGAGGATATGCATAAGGATATGTGAAGAAATATGGATTAAATTTAGTGAAGAAAAATCAAAAGTAATGATGATTAATATTGGAGGAAAGAGAAGACAGAGATTTTTTATTTGGGGATATAAAGTTAAGAGTGGTGAATAGATATAACTGTTTGGCAATCATCTTAAATAATCAGAGAAATTTCTTGGATGAACAGGAAAAAAAAAGATAAATGAAGCAAAAAAAAAGAAGGGTGTTGATAAAGAAATTAACAGGGTTCTCCTATAATAAGTATGATATAGCCAGGATTGTATAGAAAGGAGTTGGCCATAGCAGGGTTAACATATGATAATGATGTGTCATGTGTTAGTAAAGGGTTATTACATTATTTAGAAAAGTACAATGAGAAGCAGGAAGACATGCATTAGATTCAAATGTGTGGACCGCAAAGGAGGCAATTCAAGGAGAAATAGAATAGTCAAGTTTTTATATGAGAGAAACAAACAGCAAAATAAAAATGTTTTGTAGACTGCCATTTAGGGATAATAAAAGAATAGCCAAAATAGTGTATAATTGGATTATGAATAAAGGGAAGGCAACAAGATGGGTGAAAAAGGTAATGATTTGTATAAAGAATTTATGTCAGTATACCTATACAAAAGGTGGGATGATTATGTTAGGAGAATTCTTGAGTGTTATAGTGTTAAGGAATGGGAAAGAAGAATAGATACATTGATAAAGAATAGGAAGTAGGATAGATGGAAAACAAGTATGAAAAGTAAAAAGAGTTTAAATATATATGTAAGTAAACAGAATATTGGGTGTAAGTTAATTTATGATAATAGAAAGGAAAGTAGTTTACTGTTTAATGCTCAAATGGGATCTTTAGAAACAAATGAATATACACATAAATGGAAAAATATGGGTGATTTAGTCTGCAAATTGTGTAAGGAAGGCATAGAAAATATTAGACATCTGTTAATTGAATGTAAATGACTGAAAGCAGAAAGGGTACAAATAATGAAGTTATGGAAGAATAAGTGTAAACAAAGTGATTATACAGAAAGTGGGTTATTAGTTTTTGTGCTGGGTTTGGGTAAAGATAAGGGGGGTTTAGATATAAAGGTCATGGAGTTGACAAAGATTATGTTGTAGAAATGGGATGAAGGAGGGTAGGAAGAATATAGGAAAACTTAGGGTGGGAAATGGAAAGTTAAAGTGGTTAACAGGTTTCTCTGGGCATAGTTGCTGAGAGATTCCCGACTCCATATAAGGAGAAGTCACAGTGCATCACATCACATCATATTCTGATATTGTTAAAGTGCTATTGTTTTTGCTATTGCTAATGTAGCTGCAATAATATAACAAATTGAAAAGAAGAAATATTGTAACTACACGCAGGATTGAATTGTAAAAATAACAATAATTACATGCACTTTGCCATAACATTTTTCACTTTTATACTAAATGGCTATTTGGTATATATTACATACTAAATCTTCCATTTGAATAGTTTTTATCTAGCTTTGGTCAGTCAAAGGATTGTTGAGTTTTTCTCTACAGAGAAATTGTTAATGTTAAAGGTTAAGGAAAAGATAATATTTATCAGTCTAGTCAAATACAAAATTATGAGTTTAAGCTTTATCATCTTTTTTTTTAATATCAACATAAAAGTAGCTAGATGTTGACTTATTGACAGTGAGATGACTATCAGCAACAGCTATGGACTAGCTTTCTGGAAAAAAAAGTCTAATCTCGGAGTCAACCCCCCTCCCTCCCCATTTCAATCAAGTTCATGGCAAGGTCGCAGTTATACCAGGCGGCATTTACATATAAATAATTTAAAAGTTTAAAAACAAAATGGGTGAGTAAAACTTGTAAAAGTTAAAAAGAAGTTTATATGAGTTCAATAAGATTATAAGCTACGCTATAAACTTTGCTTTATTTTATGCAATATATATAAACGTTATTGATTTTTTTTTTTAACAATTCTTTTCTATTATATAAATTTGATTTCTTTTTTTTTTTTTATTGTGCAGAATCGCTTCGAAAGAAAAAAGTCTCACATTTCACAGTAATTGGTTGTTTAATTTTTAATAGAAACTTTTTACTGTTTAAATATTCATTTTTATCATTGTATTTTTTTTACAGTAAGATAAAATAGTCAGGTTAGCAGATAAATAAAAAAAAAATCAATCTATTATTTATTGAAGCTTTAGAAAAATGAAAAAAATCTATTTTTACATTATATGTGATTAAAAAAAAAAGAATGTATAATCTACACATATTAAAAGTTCCCATGGTCCATAGCAACTATGGCGTTAATATTTAAACTTAGGAAGAAACTTAATTTGAAAATTAATTTGTTTTTATATTAAAATATATATAACTTTATAGTAATAGAAAAAATTTATGTTAAATTAATTGCTATTGAATATTTGAAAGAATGTACGCATAAGAAAGAAATCTACGTAGAACGTTTGCACTAAAATCATAAAATCTATGATTACGCATAATCCTAGTAATAGAAGAGAATATAGTATTTATATAACAACGGCAACATACTTTTTCCTTCTCTGAGGACGCGTCTCTAATTAATTTGAAATTTGTCTACAAATAGCAAACTACTATCTATAATTATAAAAATGCGGCCATCGTCAATGGTTTTATTTTTCAGAAAATAATACTTTTATAGTTTTTCATAATTCTGCGGATTTATTTTTAAAGCATACTTTCAAGGAAAGTGATATAGTTTTAAAAATGCATTCGAAAATTTGATATATCGATTATTATTATGCTAAATTCATTTCATTTTTATAGAATACGGAAGTACCTAACTGCGTCCCTAAGGCTAGATAATAATGACAGAACTGTTGCTTAGAATAACAAGAAAGAAAAAAATAATTATTTGCTAGATTTGCTGAATAGTGAGAATTTGAGCGTTTTATTATGTAATAAAACAGTTAGTTACCCATTTACCAACCAATGTTCGATAATTAGCAGATTAAAATCTGGAAAAATTAACCAGTCTAAAACAGAAGTTGTTAGCGTAGCAGGTGAATATATTAATCACTGTTCCACAATGCTCGTTATATATAGATGTATTAATGATTGTGTTCTAGTAAAGTATTGTATATTAACGTATTTCTATTTCTGAAAGAAAGGCAATAAATTATATTATTTGTATTGAAAAATCCGCTATTTGCAAGTAAAACTAATACTGTTTTGAAACCGGAAAATATAAATAATGTTTATATCTGCAGCTGATCTTAAATCATTTATTTGAAAAATTTATTTTATAATTAATGCCTTTTTTATATCTTTACTAGAAAATGTTAAATCAAATGCATGTTTTTGTCATTATTTTTATTCGTTACAAAAATGTTACTACTGTCATTTACAACTGTTTCTTATATTTAATTATTTCAAATCGCTTCAGGTATTAACTTATTATTAATCAAATTATTTTGCTAATTTATAAACAATCTGAAAATAATTACTATCTAATATAAAATAAAATTTATACAAAATGTTTATTTGGTCGACAAAGGAAAACGATTTTCATACGCACTCACTGTAATCAATGTTCTAACAAATCCTCCTTATTATCATCATCAGTTGCGACCATTATCAATATATTACAGATCAACTCTTCAAGCTTAATCCATTCACAGAGTTATAGTTTTCATTTTCTATCAATAAATTTCTTAATTTTATTCATCTCACACACGGTTGCTTTTTAGGTCTTTAAAATCTCTTAGTGATTCAGTATACAGTGTAATTATGTGTCTCATCTTTCAAACTGTATGTCAAGTGCAGATATATTTAAGACTTCTAATTCTTATAATAATGTTAGTAATATTTATTTGTTCTGTCCCTAATTTATTTCTTATTTAAATCCTTTGACACATTCAATATTTACTAATTCTAATATATGGATCCGAGGCTTGTATTTAATAATATGTACATATACTATGTTTTTAAAGAAGGTAGATTTTTGCTACATAACCATTAACAAATCCTACTACTATATCTTACAAGAAATTCAAATTTAAATAAGCAAGCTTATTTTTTAAAAAAATAGTAGTCCATAACCAACTAAAAATTATCAGATCATAAGTTTGTCTTAGCCACTTTCAATATTTGAATATTTTACGACTTTTCTTGTGATAAATCATATACATTAAAAAAATAGTTTGAAAGAAATATTG
The DNA here is from genome assembly GCA_028023455.1 of Epiperipatus broadwayi. NCBI lineage: Eukaryota > Metazoa > Onychophora > Udeonychophora > Euonychophora > Peripatidae > Epiperipatus > Epiperipatus broadwayi. Next base: position 448,133 of record JAQFVV010006634.1, on the reverse strand, counting down.
TGATGTGTATAAAACCATCATATTCAGCATTTTTAAAAACTATTCTTTTTTTAATATATATAATGTAAATATGATTTAACTTATATTTCTCTTCAGAATTTATTTAAAAAAACATTTTCTCAAATATGGTTGTCTCATATATATTCAAACTATTATATTGGTTGATATTAATTTTCTTGTACTTATTTCTATAGATATAAATACATTTTGAAACTTGTGTGGCAAGATGAACAAGCAAGTTTACTTAATTGTTCAAATAATACATTTTTAGTTTTTATATTTACTATTCTATAATTGTGTTAATTTTAGGATATTATTATAAAATTGATAATCTTGTACTATTACTTTGATTTTAATTGAAAATTGGACTTTCCAAAAATGTATACCAATTAAAAAAAGTTTGCAATTTAAGTCAACATTAAAATTGATTGCACTGCAGAAGTTTTGGTGTTAAACAATGTCTTGGTTATATTGATAAGTACACCATTTTCTGTGTTGCAGAAATGTAAATGATTTGTTAGTTTTATTAGCCGAGAGGTCAGCGCAGCCTCCTTGCAAGCAAGCAGTTGGTTGTAAACGGTTGTTGCAGGTTTGCCTCCCGGCTGATGCTATGACATATGAAAAAAAAAAATATTTTTTTTTTTAATGTGAAAAACTAATAATTATTTTTTTGGCATATCAATATTTGTTCTAATGATAATTGATTCAACTACTTTTTGTTTTTAGTTTTTCCATTATGTGATTTTGTATTTTTAAAAAAAAAACAACAACAGAACATTTCGTTAAATTTTGGCTTTAATAATTAGGCTCTAATAACTATTCTCTCTGTTTTATTAAGATTATTGTAGCTTTTTGATTGTCAGGATTTGCCAATTGTAATTTTACTGTTAGGGTTATAAATGCAGATTTATATCATATTTGTTAGAACATTCTAATAAAATAAAAATGCTTATATGAAGTTTTTCTACATACATACTTTGAAGAAAACTTAAAATGGAAAAAAAAAGATGTTTTTGTAAGTTTGTAATAATTGTCCTTACTGGCATATATCCACCAGTTATGTTGTTGCAGTTCAAGCACTGAGTGAAATCAATGAATACAAAGTAGTAGGCTAGCGTATTTTTAGCTAAATACTCTATTACTTTCTCCAAATAAAACGTCATATGCCTTTCCCTGCTTATTTAAACATGTAGTTTAAGAGTGAATAATTCAATGTATTTATTCTATTTTAGAGCTATTTATTGCAATATAAATAATTAGTGCACTCACATAATTAATGCTAATTGAACTTCCAAATTAAGTTTAGACTATTATATTTCGCTAATGAAGCATTGTTGAATTTGCTAATATACACTCAGTATTCACTTTTTCTTTTGATTTAATTACTATAGAGTGATTGAATCACAAAATCATTAAATATCAAATATATATCTTAGCTTAGAAAAAAGAATGTAAGTGTCTTTAGGATATATTAGTGATCGGTTGTTCCTTAGTGATGAAAACTATTATATAAAATATGGAACACATTATGAATAAAATTACTATCTAGTGTGTGTGTGTGTGTGTTCTGAAGTAGAATAAATGCTGTAAATTACTACTCCTAAAGGTCTTTTACTTCTAGAGATTTCTGCTGCTAAATAGAAAAATAATTAGAAAAAAATATAGGGAGACTGGCTTTGATGACCTTTTAATACCCATTGGTTTTATTTCTAAGTTTATAATATAGCTAAAATTATTATAGGGAATTCGTAATCTTTTTATAAATCAGCCCTTTTGTTCTTTCTTATTTTACAAAAGTATTAATTAATATTTTTATTTTAAAATTACTGGAGATTAAATGAAATGATTTTATCAAGGCAAGATATAACTTACAACAATAAATCCATAATAAAATTATCTATTTCCTAATTTAATTAAATGTTAATCTAATCAAGTTAATATATCTAAACAAAACATATTAAGCAAATAAAATCAAGTTATATATATATTAAAATATTCAGCAAATTGTGAGCACAACTCGTAAATATAAAACTGTTTAATTTTATAGTGTTAAAGTGAATTTTTGCTGTCTGTATAATCTGACTAAATTATGGAAAAGTTGTAAATATTCTACCCTACTTTTCTTTAGTAGTTAAAATATACTTCGATATTTTGAGATATTTATTAATATATTAAAAATTGAATTATATATACATTTCTGCGTGATTGTTTTTAAATTATTCTAACATTTTAATATTAAAACAGGCAAAACTTACTATATATATTGCCACACACAGCAAGCTAGAGTAATCAATGGATGCCAGAAGGCTTGTGCATAAAATTCCCATCTAGTGCCTACTCATCCAATATCCCCAAACTAGTTTCTAGCTTATGGCCTTTTTCAGTGTGGATCTTAAATGCACAGTCTAAACATCGAAAACCTTTTAGGTTTTGAATTATGTAAACATTTAAAAAAATGCAAATTTAAACAAATAAGTTGTATAGTCTACACATGCTTTATCCATTTCTTTAGTCATATAAAAATATATGATTCCCCAAGATGCATATTTCATGCTGAACCAGCATTTATCAGGAAGACCAGATCACAATCTCTTACACATATTTTTATCACGTTCACAATTTAATTAATCATACATTTTTTTCATATGACTTTGGTTATATGCTTATAATTACACTATTCCTAAATCATTCTCTATCTTGGATAAGAATGGTGAAGTTAAAATTACATTACAGAAATATTATTTATTGAGTGAATAATCTCTACTATTATGAATGACTGATAAAAAATTATTAATATATATTCATTAAGTGGTTTGTGTCAAAATTGTGAGGGCAATAAGTTTGACACTTATCAACTAAACTTTTAGTATCTATCTATCTATCTATCTATCTGTCTGTCTGTCTGTCTGTCCGTCCGTCCGTCCGTCCGTCCGTCCATCCATCCATCCATCCATCCATCCATCCATCCATCCATCCATCCATCTATCCATCTATCCATCTATCCATCTATCCATCTATCTATCTATCTATCTATCTATCTATCTATCTATCTATCTATCTATCTATCTATCTATCTATCTATCTATCGATCGATCGATCGATCGATCTATCTATCTATCTATCTATCTATCTATCTATCTATCTATCTATCTATCTATCTATCTATCTATCTATCTATCTATCTATCTATCTATCTATCTATCTATCTATCTATATATATATATATACTAACTAATGCCACATATAAGTGTAAGAGATTACGGTTTGAGCCAACTTATGAGTGCTGGTTCAATATAAAATGTATATCTTGGAGATCAAAATGCTAGTAATTGAAGGAGAAGCTATTGATCATTAGACATAACAATCGCGGTCTTTCAATCATTATTTTATTTTCCAAATAAAACAGTTGGATATCCATTTATTTACAAGTATTTGCTAGGAGTTGTTTGATTATAGACTAATTCGTTCTAAGTTTCCTTGTAATTCAGTTTTATAAACAGTCTGAATTTAAATACAAGTCACTACACATGGCAACGAAATATATCATTACACTAGGATCTTTTTTAAAAGTAAAAATAAATATATTTTTTAAAAATAAAACTTTAATTATGATCATTTAATATAAATAATAGAGAAATTTATGAAGTACTTTTAAAAGTTAGTTAAGGTAAAATCGAAGTAGCATTAAGGAAATTAAAGACGGAACAGAAAGCTAGTTCAAATAACATATAGTAATTATTTTATGAGAATCTTCAAATTTATATATATAACCATTAAAATAATTATATATATGAAAAAGATTTTATTTTATTTAAAAAGAAAAATCGAATTCTTAAAACTTAGCTTGTATGTATGAGATTATTATTGCACAATGACATACTTTTGATTAAAGTAAGAATTTTATTTCAGATCTTTTTGCAAATAATATCTTGTTATTGTTTACGTTATATATAATAAATGAGAAAAAAATTGAAATTAATAATAATCATTCATCAAATAAATATATCTGTAAAATAATTGTTTCTTCTGTTTATAAAAGATAAAGAATTCTATCTCCTATTAACGATAAATAGTAGAGAATTTAAACATTTAATTTTTCTATTAACGATTTAATGAAAGCTTTGCATTAGACAAGAAATGAATTACAGTATATACAATCAGTAGGAGTTTAAGCCTGAATTAATATACGATATTAGATGTTGACAGCACTTTGCTCAAAGTATTTATTTTTAGTATATTTGAAGCTTATGAGTAAATGGTAAAATAGTCTTTGATATATCTTAATAAAATTAAACCTGCTTTAATTAATAGTCCATTCATAGAGAAACAGCTAAAGAAATATCACTACTGTCAATGACCCGAAGTCAGTTTTCTTGTTTTTTATCTTTGTTTTATTCATTAACCAAAAACAGATAGATATATATTTATAGACCGATATTAGATGGCTAATTACTTGGTCTATGAATCGTCTATCTAAAAATAATTATAAAAATAATTAGAATCTGAAAACTGTAGTATTTGTAAAAATGGCAGACATTTTTGTGCACTCCAGAAAAAACTAGATTTAGTCGAGCTGTTGCTTTTAGATCGCGCGCTGATAACGGAGGAGGTTATTTAACGTAATGGCGGACGATAATTCCAAGAGATATTTGCTGATTGCAAATATCTCTGGATAAAATACAGTACCTGATTGGACAAGGATTAATTGCCACAGTTATCAGCAAGAAATAAAAGACTGTGTAACATCTAAACAGTTGTTGAGTAGCAGTATTTGAGTAGACGTCTGTTTAACACCAGCAGAGATATCTCAATAGTGCTTGCAGTTAATGACCAGAGCCCAGTGGAAATGTAGTTCACGGGTATAGCTGAAGGAGACCACAGCAGAGATATGGAGAGCAAAAGTTGCAGAGTAGAAGCATTCGTTGCAGAGCAGAGCATTAGTTGCAGAGTAGAAGCATTCGTTGCAGAGCAGAGCATTAGTTGCAGAGTAGAGCATTCATTGCAGAGCAGAGCATTAGTTGCAGAGTAGAAGCATTCATTGCAGAGCAGTGCATTCGTTGCAGAGCAGAGCATTAGTTGCAGAGTAGAGCATTAGTTGCAGGAATAGACCATTCGTTGGAGAACTTTAGCGAATGTTATTGGATAGCCGCGCAGTATGACTTGCAGATATAACCTTGGCACAGTCGTAAGTGCGAATATAACATTGATGCAGTCACATTTGGAACCTGTAGCAAATAAGTTAGACAGAGAAACCTGGTGAAAATGGAAATCACAGTTAGTAACATTAATAACGGAAGTGAATAGCAAGTCTACGTGATATAACATCGCTGTAAGTTTGGAAATAACAGGAAATATGTTTCAGCCAAGTAGGAATAGAAAAAGAAAACATCAAGGAATTGCAACAAGGGTTTTTCTGGAGTGGAGGGAGGTGTAGTATTTGTAAAAATGGCAGACATTTTTGTGCACTCCAGAAAAAACTAGATTTATTCGAGCTGTTGCTTTTAGATCGCGCGCTGATAACGGAGGAGGTTATTTAACGTAATGGCGGACGATAATTCCAAGAGATATTTGCTGATTGCAAATATCTCTGGATAAAAGACGTTACCTGATTGGACAAGGATTAATTGCCACAGTTATCAGCAAGCAATAAAAAACTGTGTAACATCTAAGCAGTAGTCGAGTAGCAGTATTTGAGTAGACGTCTGTTTAACACCAGAAGAGATATCTCGTTAGTGCTTGTGGTTAATGACCAGCACCCAGTGGAAATGTAGTTCACGGGTATAGCTGAAGGAGACCACAGTGGAGATATGGAGAGCATTAGTTGCAGAGTAGAAGCATTCGTTGCAGAGCAGAGCATTAGTTGCAGAGTAGAAGCATTCGTTGCAGAGCAGAGCATTAGTTGCAGAGTAGAGCATTAGTTGCAGGAATAGACAGACCATTTGTTGTAGAACTTTAGCGAACGTTATTGGATAGCCGCACGTATGACTTGCAGATATAACCTTGGCACAGTCATAAGTGCGGATATAACAAAAACTTGCAACTTTATCTAAATCAAATATCATGCCAGATTCAAGTGGGTTGTCCCATATAGTGCTTAGTCTATGCACAATTCCTATATATTACCAAAGCCAATTGTTGGAGAACAACAAAAATAACAATAGATTAATGACAATGTGACTACTTCTCTATCCTATTTTTTTTTTTTAAAAAAAGATTAATGCACATGAAAAACAATTTTTTTATATAGTGTCCTTAAACTCTTTAAAATACAACTTAAGTAATAATTAACAGTACAAATGACGTTTTTATTTTTTATTTTTTGGTATTATTAGCCTTATAAAAATCCTTGAATTTAATATAATATGTCATTAGTTAACTGAACAACGAAATAAACTATAAAGCTAAAATCGACATAATATTTCGATTTATTACCACCATTATTTTAAATCGTTATATTGCAGAAAAATTTATCCCAGAGTTGACTAATAACGATTTAAAATATTTATTTAATAAATAAATATTTTAAATCGTTATTAGTCAACTCTGGGATAGATTTTTCTGCAATTTAATCCAATTTCTGTGATCTATAGCTTCTTTGTATATTGTTCTAATTGTTAGTCTTTCTAAACATTTTACAATTTTTGATTTCAATTGTTTATCTATTGTTATCTCTTCTAGCAACATGTTCAGTTCAACTCCATTTCAATTGTTTACATTTTTAATGATGGAATTGCTATATCTGTCGGTTCACTTAATTCGTCTTTATTAATTCTAATATATCCTTGAATATGTTTTATATGTGAACATATTTTTAGTTCATAAAATGATTTGTATACTCAGTGCAAATATTTTTTTTCTTTGGCTTTTGAAATAACTATGCAATGTGATAATATATATATACAAATATTAAATCAACTCACATAGCTAAGAACTCCAGTTCCGTCCTCTGTCATATAAATATTTTAAAGTTCGTATTTCAAAATAGTCAGCCTCAAAATGATTTTGAAATATTGACTCATTTATTTATTTCACAGGTGGTAGAGATGGAGATCTTAACCATGTGGGTGATTTAATATTTGAATTTTTATCTCAGTTTAGCGTTAGCATTGAAATTATTTATATATATTCGGTATACATAAAGTTTTTAATAAAATACAGTGAACATTATAACTAAGCACACATGGCCATTGCTAGTATAGATTTCTTTTGATTTTTATCCTTAACAATTTTTTTATAGTTGTATGTCATTCAAAAAGTGTAGTAGGCTCAAACCTTATCTTTAATCTCACAACTATTTAGTAATTTCCTGAATTAACAGTTTACTGAATCAGAAGCATTATTATTTGGTAATATTATGTTAACAGTTCAATAGATGATACTTGTTCCATATGATTATTGCAATTAAATGCATACAAACTACAGGATTTAAAATTCATATATTAAAATCCCACTAAAATAAATAAAATCAGGAATTTTCTACTTGCTATAAGCTTTTTTTTAATGTATAACACATAAAGCATGTTCTGTATAAGTCAAAAAGTTAGGTAAAACAGAATTTTAATAGGCATCATCAGATCATCAGGACAGAAGTCTTTCTTGTAGTGTCCTTGTATAGAATCAATAAAATAAATTATTAATAAAATTAATAATTGTTGTATGATGAGAATTTGTGCAGTTAGTACTAATGTATAATAGGAATTGTGGACTTAATCAGTGAAGTATTGAATAGCTTCACACGCTCAGATCTAACCGCTTCAGATTCACCTATTTATATAGAAAGTAGGTTGAAGTAAAAAAAGGGTTCCTCTCTTTTCTTCTAATGCATAAACTTGTGGTTAAGACCTGTAGAGGTCCCTACCTTCGCATTTTCAACCTCACATGCTTTAGGTTTATTGCCTTAGTAAAATATTCTTATTTTGTAAATAAGAATAGGTAGATACAATTTATAACTAATATTAGATGTTTATTTGAGTTGTTTTTTAATTCTTATTGAATTTTGGGAAAAAATAAGTTGTAACTAACTTGAATTCAAACTCACTATTATAGGGTATCAGAATAAAAATTGTATTATTTAAACACAAAATCTTCACATCCTAGTATATATTTATTGTTATTAGTGATGATATTCAGCCATTAGATTAATAATGAAAATGAGCCATATTAATCCATTATTAAAAGATTAAAGTCATTAAAAAATAAATATTTGCCCTCATATAGTATCTAGAATTCTAATTGAATGATTTTTCTCATCTGCATAGCAGTTAAGCTCTCGTGCTATGTTCTGAATGATAAGCTAAGGTAATTTTTTGACAGAAATAATACTTAACTGTTCTGGTTATTAGTTTATAGTTGTATCACTTTGTATTTCATATTATATTCAATTTTGTCATTTAAATATCTTTACATATATATAATCAAAAGTGCCCAAAATTTACAACTCAACCAGACTAGCCAAGAAAATGAACTCTAAAACACTACCAATGGGTTCACTGGATCAAGAAGACTTCTCAAGTGTAAAGAACTACAAAATAATATCTTGAAACTAAACATTTCCCACAATTGCCATTACTTTAATAACATCCTTTATATTAAAAAAAACTTCTAAATAAGTTAATTGCTTCAGAATCATAATTTTTTAGTAATAAAAATTCTTTAATTTTTTTTCTTATTTCATTTCTCTCAACGAAGACAACCTTAGCTTCATCAAAATTAATAGTATGGCTTGTTTTTTTCATGAACAAACAAAGCAGAACTAAGATAATTATTTCTAATCCTTCTTTTATGTACCTTTATTATTTAATTTAAGCTCAAATTACTCTGACCTATATATGCCTTCTTGCAAAAACAAAGGTATTAATTAATAAAGTATTCAAAGTAGTACACCTTTTCCAAGCAATTTTCTTATTTCCAAACAAATTACAATTTTTACATACAATTTTATAAAAAAACAATTTAAATGACAAATAAATAAAATCATATTTTTCTTTATCCTTTACATCATTACAAGTATGACTATTAAATAAAATAATTTTAACAATATTATCAGAGTAGCCAACACTCAAATAATCATTATAAAATTGACCTTTTTAAAACAAAGCTATTCCTCTTGTTTCTATAACAATAATTTCCTAAAGCAGCTACTTAATGAGCTACAGATTGATAGCTATCAGGTTTAATAATAGACCTTATTTCTTTACTCTTAACATAATGACTACACATACCAATAAATCTAAAATTTTAATTCAACAAAATCTAATATTCCTTTTTCTAGTGATATTTTATAGAAGGATGAAAACAATTAAACTCATTTCCCAACTCTTTCAATTTATCATTATCAACTACAATCGAACAATCATCCACATATCTAACAAATAACTTTAAATATAAACAATTCTTTTGAATAATAATTTACTCTTCCAAATAATTAATATAAACCAAACAAATTAAAGGAGAAATAATATAACTTATTATCACCTTTCCTTAATCTTTTAAAAATTATTATAAATAAAGTATATAGAATCCTCTAATAATAAAAGTAAATCTTTAATAACTTTAATTTTATTTTCTGACAAAGATCCATGTTTAACAAACTTAGACATAAGAACACCAATACTGCTCAATGTATTAACAGATTAATACATATTCTCAATATCCAAACAACCAAATACACATTTACTTTCCATTTTAAAATTATTAATCTTATCAAAAGCCTTAAAAGAAAAAGAAGCTGTGTAAGACCAAATCAACAAATTGTTTTAAAAAATTATTTAAGAATCTAGAAATACCCTCTACAACACTATCTGTAAAATCAATACATTGTACAAGCTCAAAATTTGGATTTATATATGTAATATATGCAGAATTCAAACTCAGACTTTCACATGATCTTTAAAATCGAAAATAAATCTTAAAGGAAAATCATATTTGTGAGTCTTAATATTCATAAACATTTTAGCTAATAAGAAGACATTAGGATAACATTTTAAATAATCTATTCTATTAAAAATTTTAAAATTTACCTTTTTTTTTTCATAATATCTACTAATTTCTTTTAATCACATTACCTGTATCTTTTTCTAAAAACATATGTTTATCATCATTTAATTCTTTATCCATTTTCTCCATGAACTCATTTCCTTTCATAATGACAAACTGATCAGTTTTGTTTTCATGAGAAATTGATAATTAGTGATTAATTTATCCTTAATATGTCTAACCTCAGCAGGATTAATAATTTTTTTTTCCTTTTTAAGCTTTTATTTAAAACCTATTGAATGCCAACTTTCTTCTCATTACTCAAATTACTTGATTTAATAGACGAAATTGTATCAAAAATTATATTTTTTGAATGAAAAGGAACAAAATTAGGACCTTTACCAAGAATCTCATTATCTATCATTTAGCTTAATATCAGAAATATTAATCACTTTATTAATAGAAACATCACTACAATAAACTTTATTCATTTTTCCAAACAGTTTTAATTTTCTTTCATACTTCCTACAATAGAAATTTGACTATTTTTTCTAAACTGCCTAATTAAAAAATTTAAAATTGAATAATTAAAATCTTCCCTCTTATCTAAACAATATCTATTTCTTTTATATTCATAAAAAATTTGTAAAATTTACTAAAATTTTCTTTCAAAAAACTATTCAAAGTATACATTTGTAAATTCAAAACTAAATTCCGATTTTCAAGTAATTTTCTATTCTTAAATTAATATTACAACTAGGAAAAGCATTAAATTTCCTACATTTTTAATGATTCTATTCTCTCACTCAATCTAGAGAATTTTTTAATCATCCTAATATCATTCAATGGAAAATTATTAAAAACTAAACACCCCAAATCCATAATAAAGACCAACTATAAATACAAAATACACATCTAAATTAACAACAAGAAAAACACCCACACAAAAACATGCATATTTTTTTAATATCTATTTAATTGTTTTATAACACAACCTTTCTAACCAACAAGTATTACAAAGGAAAACAAACATATATATAATTAAATAAACCCAAACACATACCCTTCCAACAACACTCATGTGACAAAATCAACATATATATATATATATTGCAGAAAATAATTGGTATTTAATTAATACAACTTTTATATATCTATTTTTAAATAAATCTGTTATTTATATTTTTTCTCCTTAAATCAAAAAACAAATGCACTACTGGACTTTTTTTAATGTATGTTACCAATGTAAAAAACATACAATAACTTTTATCATTTATATATTAATGAAGGTTTCATAGTTAAACTATGAACGTATATATCTCATGGTTTTCCACATATATGATATATTGAGATATTAACATCTGTCACTTCAGTGAAATAAATAATGTCATTAGAAAAAAAGAAAATAACACCCAAGATGACTTTTCTTAAACTGAAAAGTTTAATTTATTCAAGTTGCCTTTTAGGAGTTATTTTATTTTTTCTGATGTCTTTCTTCATTTGTTTAAAATGAAATATATTAATAAGTGGAATTATACATATATGGGCAAACCTGAGATACCCCTTAAATTTTCATTTAAATAATCTAATTTATATTGCAAAGGTAGACAATTGATAGTATATGTAGTAAATGTGGCATATTGTGGGATTAACTTTGATGCACTGGACCCCTATTATAAAAATAAAAAGTAAGAATAGATTTTGTACAGAAAAAAAGACAATTTTATTTAGTACTTAGCAAAATAAAATAGCATAAATTCAATTTCTGTGAATTACACTAAAAAAATTTTTTTTGACTTTATTCTGTAAGTAGATGTTTCACATCTATTTACTAATGAGGACTATATAGAGTGAATTTGTAATTCTTTTAACTTTCATTTTGAAACTGTTTATTTTTTGTAAGCCTTGAAGTTTTCCTTTTTATTAAAATAATTTTTCTCACTGAAATTGATAAAAAAATAAAATCACTGCATGTGTTGCTGAATCAAATTTGAAAATCCAACATTAAAAGTATGGTGAAAATCAAATATTCAAAAATCTCATTAATGCAAGGAATTTTTTTTTCTATAATACATTATATTATGAAAATAATAATAGACGTTATTTTTCTATAATTTCCTATAATTTATATAAAAATTGAATCATCACACAAAAATTGTCTGGTAGAAGTGAACCCATGAATAAAAAAATTACACATGAACTGTAAAGTATGAATCAAGCTTAATATATGATAATAATACTTTGTCACATGCAGACAATGTATATATAATTAATATAAAATTGTGTGAATCTTTAATATAATTTAAACTTTATATTATAATTGAAAAAATATAAATTGTCTTTAATCTAAGTGATTATTATTAATAATTTATAAGTGGACTTTGGAATTGTCTTTAATATGAAATATAATTATAAACAATGGATAAATAGTAAATAATGTTAAAATAAAATAAACGTTTAATCTTGATCAATGAAGAGATTAGTTAACATTGGGGATCTTTGTTTTCAAATTTTTATTCATTTGTTTAAAAAAAAAAACATCATACATAATATGAATTAACACAATATATATATATATATTAATAAATATTTTTTATTTTTTATACAGTATAATTATTTATTGTAATATCTTTGGGAAAAAATCAATGTCCACATGTGTGCTGTTTTAACAAATTGCCATGCACTCACCTGCAGCCAAAGATTTAAAAGAACAAGTGAATCACCCATCCCCCAAGCTCTTCTATACACAAGGTGACATCCCATCTACCACACATATTGAGGGTCTGAGTCCATCATATGCCTGATCTTTTAAATGATGTTTATATTATACAAATGTAATTCAAGTATTATAGGCAAGATAATTTATCTTATTTGTAATCACCTGTAATTAACATATATTTACTATCAAAGATATTATAATAAATAACTGTGCTGTATAAAAAATAAAAATATGTATTAATGTATTTAAATTCCAGATTATTATATGTTAATTGCAGGTAGATAAAAATAAGATAAATTCTCTATAATATTTGAATTATGTTTGCACAATTTGAATACCATTTAAAAGAACAAATATTTATATGTATTGTAATATGGGCCTAAATGAAGCTGGAGACAAGGTGATGTGAGAAATAATTAATTCATTATTCATCCATGAGATATCTAATTCAGTTGTATATGAGTCAGGTTATTTCAGAACATGAACAATGATGATACTGAGATTAAACCCCATTATCCCCTAAAATGAAATAGTAAGTTCAGTGCAAGCTTAGTTTTTTATAGAAAATTATAACAATAGTATTACTTATCAAAACTATAAAAACAATAATAAATAGATATCTTGCTCTGCTTCTTTCCTTTCTCTTAGATCTTTCTTCTTTTATTTTATTTCAATTTCATCATCTAATCTTTACACTTAGCAAGTTATTATGAGCTTAGGTTAGGAAGTCCCGAGTCTCTATGAACATTATATTAATTGAAGCTATTTATGGATAATATATTAAACAATGTTCATTTAACAAATATAATAACAAATAACATTTATATATTATATAATATATACTTCTACCAATTGTTGATGCTTTATTATGTTCATTCATAATTTATTCACAAAAATATATTAATTTTCTAAGATGGTTTTACTTTTATTTCTATAATAGTGAATTTCATATTGAGTTTGAATTTTCAGATTATCCATCCTAGATAATTATTTACTCTGATAACTCCCTATCAAGATATAATGGCATTATGTTTAGTAGAACTAATCATTCTATTACTTGTGATTTTCTATATGATTATATTAATTAATATAATAAGTCCATAGCTATTCATTTATTACAACAATAATTATTCTATTTATTCTAATGTAATAATTTTATTATTCTTTGGGCACATCACACATACTTTTTAAACATTAACATATACATGCAGTGCATACTTGATTAATTTCTGGGCTTACCATGCTTTTATTTCAAATTAAATCTAAAAACCCAAATTGTCATTGAAAAAACAATTTTTTTTTTTTTTTTAGTGCGTGGTGAATAAAAACCTTTAATATAAAAAATGCTATCTCTATTATTTTTTAAGTTAAAATTAAATAATAACACATATAATTATTTAAAAGGATAGTTTTAAAAGTTTATTAAAACACAAAGAATTATTATTATAAATAGTCAAAATAAGAGACATAGATCACATGACCCAATTCTCTTAAGCTTGTAAGATATAATCAGTGAAGATTGCCAATTCCTCAACAAGCTTTGTGATAAATGCTTAGCCAGAGCCAGCATTTAAAATATCTCTGTCAGGACCCCCCCCCCAAACCTCTGACCATGGTTTACTTTGGCACTCCTCAGAGAGGTGTTAGGGTAGATTAAGACACTAGATCTAAAAATATCAACCCAAAGCCAGCATTTATCTAGAAGTTATCTATTGAGAGGAAAATCTGAATTTTCCAGACACCTACATTATTATGATATTTTTGTTTATTAAAGTAATGCTTGAAAATTATAATTCTCTACATTTATACATTCAAAAATGCACACAAATAAAGTAATGTATGCAAGTATATATGTGATGTGCGCATTTCCAAATTTGTATTAAATGTAAATAAAGTTTAATTATAATTAAATAAATTATTTCCTTGATCTCTTTCTTTTTAATTAACTTTATTCTCTATTCTTACTCTATTTTATTTTTGCAAACTATCATGAATGTTTATGAAATATCCACTTCAAGTTAGTTAAAATACTAATTTATCTTTTTTACTTCATGCATACAACATTTATCTTTCAATAAATATATAAATGAATATAGATGATAACAGAAAACTATAGTTCAAATGATCAATAAACTATTAAATTAAGTGAATTTAAACAATTTATTTCTAATATGTATAATTTTATTTTACTGTGTTGTCATTATAATATTTTATTTAACATTGGTTATAGATTTTAACTTATTAATTCGATAATAACTTATTTTTATACTATATGTTGCTATATTTATTAATCATCTAAATGAGTGTGTGTATATATATATATGCTTAAAACTCATACATTTTGTATTATATTTTTCTTTTATGCATCTACAGATATAATAAAAAAAAGAGAATCATGCTTTCTACATGTTGTATAGATATAAGAAAATCATAATATATATGCATGACAAATATATATATATTATAATTGCAAACTTTACATCTTGAATTTCTTAGAAAAACCACTATTTATAAAAATAAAGACATGGGAAACATTGTTTTATTTATTAAAAAAAATTATTTAGAAGTAAAAAATATTACTTATTATTTTACTTTAGTTTGTTATATATTAGTTACCAGTAATTCTTTTAACAGATTGCATAAGTAACTGATTCCTATCTAAACTTATTATGTTCATAGCCAAAAAAATTTTTTGCTTGATTTTAGTTTCCATCTACTGATAAAACTCAAAACTTTTGTATAATAGTTTGGATGGTAAAAAGCGATGAACATTAATGAATAATAATGAAAACAGTATCTGTAACAATACTTGTTAAACCTTAAATCATCCAAAAAGAGGACTACAATTTTTTTACACAAGTGGATCACATTATTTATAATAAAATACCATTTTTATATTCCAAACATAAAATAACTGATACTGGGAAATGCTGGGTAAATGGCTGTCAAATGGAAATACATAAAAGCATAAAAAATGGAGATTGTCATGCATTTGCACAAAATATTGTAAACACACTTTAACATTACTAAATTTAAAATATAGTATATAAATGCTTATTAATAATTATTAAATTCTTTTACTTATTTCATTTTCATTGAATATTCTTTCAAAAGAATAATTATTTAATACCATTTCAAAAAGTTTGTGGCATTTAGAAGCTATGTGAACTTCATCTTGTTAAGAATGACCTATTAATTAAAATAACTATCAAAGTTATTGACATGGTTTTGTATCCTAGTCACTGAACCTTATATTAAAATATAACATGCAAGAATTGTTTTTAAAACAGGCATCCATTGATTACTCTAGCTTGCTGTGTGTGGCAATACATATAGTGTGTGTGGCAATATGTATAGTGAGTTTTGCCTGTTTTAACAACAGTTATACACAAGCTTAAGAAGTGGTGGTCATGTGATGTTTATTGGCTTAAATTCAAGAATTGTTTTGTCAATCTAAAATGCAGAATGAGTACACACGTTGTTGTGATAATACGATGCGGCAACAAAGTATTCTTATAGCTAAATGTACATTGCCAAAATTAACAATTAGCTTTTCAATATGTAATTACATCAGGCTTCACGGTGCTCTTCCCAAATATATATGCGTATGAATTCAACTTGATTAAACAGGATATACGATAATATCGCCAAATAAATTTACAAAAAAAAAAAAAAAATCTACAAAGATTTATCAAATCAATGTCACATTAATACTTTTCTTAATATTTTAGTGATGTTTATTTGTCACATTGAATTTCTATTAGTTAAAAGTAATTTTGAATAAAATATAAATGAACAAATCCTCTCTCTTACTTCAGTATAATTTAATTATCGCTTTTTTTATTCACTTTAGCTGTAAGTGCTTTGTACAGTTAGATACAGAGAACGTGTAAAGGGAATTGAAAGTTTTTGAATTTTTGAACAAATAAAACTTTTTCCCCGTTCCAGCAAGTTTTGTAATTTATTAAATTACTCATGAGACCTTAGAAAATGTAGGTGGTCATTGTTAAAGCATTGTTTATTATCAGAAAGTAAGCTTGATCTACAGCGACAGAATTTGAATAAAAAAAAATAACATTCTTTGTCAATTAGTTTGAAATGAAAATGTAAAGTTGTGCAAATTGAAAACATATTTATAAAAGATAAAAAAAAAAAAAGCTTAGAGAAATAATAATACATACATACATATAGCAGTCATTCTTATGCCAGTATGATCATTCCAATCCACAGAAAGTAAATAAAGAAAATCACTCTAGAAATGAGTTTTGCAATGTCTAGACGAATCAATCTGCGAACTATAAAAACGTCTACATATAAAACATGGTAGCCCATTTTTCTATTTATACAATATTTTGCAATGCTACGAATTTCTTTAGCAGAAAGCGCTTTTTTTCGAAAATTCTTCAACACCACGTCTAAACAATAACGTGATGTTTTATGTATGAGTAATATCTGTATGCATATATTTTATGCAAAACACATTGTATATTAAATGCAATGATAAAGTACCAAACTCATAGCATAATTTAAACAAAGGAGTAAAAGGAAAAATCACATGGTGATTAATATGTACAATATATATACATACATTTTTCTTTATTTGTTAAAAGTGATATAAAGTTTGAAGATTTTTAAATATAGAAATTTAATAATGTACGTGGACGAAAAGAGTGAAGTTAAAATAACTTGTATAATTGACGCACATATTAATAGATAAATTGATCTTTAACTGAGTTTAAATTTTATAACTGAAATAAGAATATTTTTACAACCTTTAGCCTAATAAATAGTTATTTATAATCTTGATGTTTATCTATAATATGTTTTTTACACTTGTCGATTCCATAGTAATACAATGCAACGATAATAAATGATGAAGATATTTAAGAGAGTATAGATGCTAGTTCAGAAGAATTCTATCTTGAGATCAATTGCCCATTGCTGATATCTTTATTTTGCTTGATTAAAGAGATGTAATATTCACAAAATATTTTCAAATAAATATATTTAATTGTTCAAATATATGAAAGTAAAAGATGAAGTTAAAATAATATTGCAGATGTTTGGGGTTTATGTAATCGATGTGTTAATCTTTAACTGAGCTTAAAACATATTTTTGATACTTAAAATATAACAACACTCTCTAGTTTTTCAAATAATTACTATTTAAAAAAATAATATAACATTATTATTTGCAACTTGCAAATCAAGTCATAATAAATTGTGATAAATAATTGACGATGAAGACTTTTAAAAATAATAACCTACAGAAATGGATTTTGGAGACTTTGATCCTTTCTACTATTTTTATTTATTTGTCTGATATGATACAATATTCAATATAATATTTACAAATATATATATATAATTTACTATATTATTTAATGCATGGTAAAATGGAAATCTCTGAGAAAAATGTTTCAAAATCATTCTAGTTTGAGTAGTGTAAATTTTGTGCTATGCTATTATTATGATATTTATAAACATCACATGATCTCCTGATTAATTAACAGTATGGTTATTTATTATTTTTATATAAGATAAAAAAATTGAATTTTTAAACTTAAACAAATTCATATTTAATCTATTTTTAATATAGATTTTGTTGTAAAAAATAGATAGGTTTTATTGGGTGATAGTTTCCAGAAATAACAAATTTGAGTACAATCTAAGGATATTAAGTTTCAGATTCAGTTACTCAATTATTGCACCATACTCTGGAAGATATTGTTTTTGCTAATAATTGTTGCAAATGAATTTATTTTGCATAATTATGATTTATTAAATAATCATATCATTTTTACTTAACTTTAAAAAAAAGAATGTTTTAAAGTAAAAGGTTACTCTAAAAGTAATTTTCTAATGTTTCCCCCCAAAAGTTATAAAAAAGGTAATTATTTAAATTGATTTTTATATTTTCTGCAATAGCCTTTAACCTACATCATATAGCAAAGACTGCTGTGAGTTAATTGTAAAAATCTTTATCTCTCATCACTTTATCATTACAGTTTGGAAAATTGTGATAAAAATTATTGTAGCACATTACATCTAATGTTCGAAGATAATTACTATGCTATAACTGTTCATCCAAGATCAATGGTAAGTAATGAAAACCATTTCACTTCTGATTGAGGTTTTTTTCCACTTTTCTGATTACAGGATATTTTAAAATAACTCTTTGGAATGAGAAAACTAAAAAGACAATGGAAAAAAAAATCATTATTTATCTTACTTGGTTATTTCTGGTCCATGAGGTTTAGAGTATTTTTCATCTTTGTTTTAATATCTACTTAGAAATAGCTAAGTTCTATTTTCAATAAAATATTTAATGTTTAACAGGAATGAATATGGTTAATTAGCTTGAAGGAAAAACCTATATCTCATTAGAACTGATTTTTTTTTAAAAAAATTTAACCAATAAAATTCAAACTAAGAACCAGGTCATGTAGATGGGTTTTATATGCATTATACAACTTTTATATTTATTCATAGTCATACTCCTATTTAACTTTATTAGAAAAATGTTGATTATACTATAAATACTGCCTTATTATTATTATTAAGATGCAGTTTGAATTAAAATCATGTTTTTAATTTCAAATAAATATATCACAGACATCCACCTTTTTGACATTTATTGAATGAAATTATTTAAAATTACAGAATTCTCACAAATATTTTAGTCTGGGGATATTGCATGAGTAGGTACTAGATGGGGATTTTATGCCCAAGTCTTCTGGCATCCATTGATTACTCTGGTTGGCACTACTGTATGGAGAGTTTTGCCTGTTTAAATACTTTAGTACTAATTAAATGTAACATGACATCTTTTAATTTCAAAATAAGTCAATTTGATTCAATTTTTTTCAATGCAATTTTTAACATTTAATGCTTCTTTTTTATCACTTTTTTTATTCTTCTGAGTTTCAAATGTTTTGGATAATTACTTGTGTAATTTGAATTTGTAAAAACTTTAAAAACTTTAAAAAAATTTATGATTTTCAGCTTTTATAAAATTGGAGAACAAAATATATTTGAAAAAGAGTTTTGTTGTTTACTGAGTAAATTGATTACAGAATCCTTAAAGGGTCCCTCAATTTAGATATGATTTATAAGTTCTTCTATATTTAATGTTAATAAAATCATATCACATAAAGATTTTTATAGTTTAATGAAATGACAAAAAATTAAAAACTAAATTTAAATTATATTAAAAAATAAAACAAATCTCATTCTGATCAATTGAAAGAAACTCTTAGTCTGCAAAGATTTGGTGAACTCAAGAGCTAAAGAACCATGGATTATAGCCCACTTCTGTCACTTCAAGTGATTTAAACATTGTATTACTTTGGAATGACAAATCTCAATCTTTCATTTTGCTATAAAAATATTATTAGCCTCTACAAGCAACAAATGTTATAAAGTTAGGAGACATAAGGATAATGATTTTTATTTTATGGATTTATTAAAATAATATTTCTTATTATTAAAGATTTATTATCATTAAACAAGAGCAGCACTCTTTTCTAGAGCTATAGTGAGTGTGAGTAGTGATTTTTCAAGTTTACACAGAGGCAAAACTCTCTATATATTATCATCACTCAGTGCTAACCAGAGTAATCAATGGATGCAGGAAGGTTTTTGCATAAAATACCTATCTAGTGTTCATGCATTCAACATTCCCAGACTTGTTTCTAGCATGTGGCTTTCATCAGTGATGAGCCTTGGATCTGAGAGCATTGCATCTAGATTTTAGAATCTAATGCAATCCTCCAATGATTACTCTATCTTGCAGTGAGTGGTACTACTGTATGGGGAGATTTGTCTCTGTGTAAACAGCTTGTGTAAGCATAATGAATGGTGATGATGTGATTTTTCAAATTCACTATAAATGACACTAGGCTATAATTCTGCTTCTGCTTTATTATTTACAGTATAAAATAATGAGCTAAATGATTTGTTGTTGTTATTAATCAACAAATATTGCTTTTTAGTTATGTTTTATTCAGTAGCAATAAAAAATAAATGTTACTTAATACTTATTGCTAATGTTGGGAAAAATAATTTTTATAAACACTTTCTTTTATAATTTACAATATGGGATTTACAAAATATTGTGTTTTAAAACTCATTTTCAAAATATATATTTTAAATATTTGAACAAAAATTATAGTTATAATTACAATACTAATCCAAAAGCTATAATACAATTTGCCAAAATGTATTTTTTTAGTTTTAACTATTTGTAAAACTAAAATTATATGAGAGATTGTGACCTGGGCCAACTGATGAGTGCTGGTTCAGCACGAAATGCATCTTGGGGGTCATTTGTCTTTTATTATATAATTATTTATATGTATTTAAAAAGAATGGGGAAGTATGGAGATGTTTACTACATCTATAAAAATTATAAACTGTCTTTTAAATCATTTGATGCCAACATAGGGCTTACCTACAGCCTCTAAAAGAAAAAATTACTGATTAAAAAGCCTTATTTACAAAGCATGGTATTATCTTTTTTCTTCTTTCATAACATAGCTATAAAAAAATTAAATACTTATTGCTGATCAATTTTGGATTGGTAATTAATTGACCATAGTCTACCTTAAAAAAAATAAAAAATATGCAAGTCTTTCTTTCTCTAGATACCAACTTCATTTTATGAGCATAGTTGTTGGTTCAATCTACATCTATAACTTTGTACAATATTTATTAATGAGAGGGAAAGAAAAAAAGAAAAGCTGCAAAAAAAAAAAAACTTTCAACACTCAGGAAAAAAATCTTGATAAATTCTTTCTCCATTAGTAAGTGCTTTAAAAACTATTTTATCTTCCATAAAAATATTTAGTTATAAACAGGATTTAAAAAATCAGAAAAACTCTCACCATTAACTAGGCTAATCCTTAATGTCTTTTTCTTTACAATATACTTTTGCAAGAAATTCTGAGAAGTTTTTGTTCTACAATGAGATTTTGTGGTTGTTTTTATACTATTTTTTATTATTGCATATAAATGTAAATATTGATAAAAAGGAGTTATGATTGGCAAAACAACTGCTTCACACTTTTCTTAATAAACCACTAAATATCCTATGATCACAATTCTTTATGCTTACACAAACTGTTCTAACAGAGGCAAAACTCTCTTTACAGTAGTGCAACTCTGTAGGCACTAGATAGGATTTTATGCACAAACCTTCCTGCATCCATTGGTTACTCTGTTTTGCACTGAATGCCACTATTGTATGGAAAGTTTTGCTTCTGTTAAAACAGCTTGTGTAAATGTAAAGAATGATGATCATCTGATGTTTAATGGTTTAATACTAATCATGCCAAATAGGATTATGATAACTATGGTTATTAAAAAACCAAAGATACCGAAAAGTATAGATGTTGAACTGAGTTAAAGATCTACATAACTATATAAGTTAATGAGCTTGAATTGAAAACATTATTGTGTTTTCATGTTGGATTCAATGCTAGATAAAAGATGGCTGCTGGAGGTTTGCATTAGATCCTAAGATCTAGGTGCAGTGCTTTCAGATTAAAAGCTCCTCACTGATGAAAGCCACAAACTAGAAATTAGTCTGGGGATATTGGATCAGTAGGCATTAGATAGGGATTTTATGGATAAACCTTCCTGCATCCATTGATTACTCTGGATTGTACTGAGTGGCACTACTGTATGGAGAGTTTTACCTCTGTCACTTTTCTTATTCTTGAATTTAACTAACTTTTACTCTCGGTAATATCCAGGATATGGATTTATTTTCTATCCTAATATTTCTATTAACTTTAATTTCTAAAAATGTTTTATGATTCGACCATGCACATGCATAACTGCATTAAATTATTGCACACATCTATATTTATAAATAAGGCTGTAGCATGTGGTTTTGCTATCATAAAGTATATATTAAAATTAGTGAAAAAATAGATATATACCTCTGAGATTACAATGATCATACTTATTTATAAGTGGTTACTAATCGCTTTATGATGCATAGTGATGATGTAAAGAGACTCATTAAAGTTTACATAATGCACCTTTAAAATTGAAATATTGAAGAAATTGTGATAAGAGAGTGATAGCAAAGATAAACATCTATCTACACAATAAAGAGAAATCCATTGGTTATGTAATTCTGTTGCTTAGTTATTTCATCTGCCTTCAGTCTAAAATCTTAATATGCATATATATGTACAAATGTAAAATATTACATATGTACACATGCTTACTCTGTGAATAAAGAATGTAATAGATCAATCAAATTTTTGGATTTATATATACTGAAAGATTAAGTGATTGCTTGAATTACTAATTACCATTGAATGAAAGAATGGCAAAGTATTCTTCATAAGTCAAAAGTTTTCTTCATTCATGAATTAGTGGTTTAAAAAGTTTTCTCCATTATAATAAATATTTATGTGATGGAATGTTACAAATCATATATAAAGTTAATATAATTGCAAATAAAAAGTGTAAAAAAAGATCTTCATTACTGACTGTTTTTGATAAGAAAAACAGAATTAAAATAATTATATGTTATTTTCCATCCATGTAAACAAATCTATTAACAAAACAACATTTAGTGTTCATAAAAAACAAAAAATTAATGTTTTCTATAGAATTATTTAAATAACCATTGCAGATATTGTGTACATTTGTGAATTGTGATATTATTCATTAAATGGTTTAATGAGTTTTAGTGTATAAATATACAATCTGTGTTTTTAAAATTATGAATTCAAGATGATCAATCATTTATACTTGAATTTAATAATATTGAAATTCTGGCAGGAAATGTAATAATAATAAGTACAAAATAAAAGAGCCTAAATTTTTCATTCAAATATTATGTTTGTTCGAAGTTTGCGATGGTAATACATTATTGTACTTAACTTTGGATTACTTCCATAATTTAGCATTTAATAGGGAATGTCTTTGGAACATTTTTAAATGTTATTTAAATTTTCCAATTACATACAGCTGTGATGAATATCACACAAATTAGTATATAACACAAAAATTGAGTGCTATTATTCTCTTCTCTTCTTCAGATGTTTCTGGCCTGACCAGTGATAGGGCTAGCATGGGATCCAAACCTGGACTGTTTACATTTCTTGAATATTGAATTTTATGCTCCAACCAACAGTCATTTTAACCAAAATTGACAGTCAGTAGAAACTTGATATATTGTTTTATGAGGGGCTTCCAAATATTATGTGTTGTTAACAAGATTTGAGCTTATTTATCATTGACATGTGAATTTCTATTTTGAATTTCCAAATGCTCACATGATAATAGTGTATAACT
Source organism: Epiperipatus broadwayi (assembly GCA_028023455.1). Classification (NCBI taxonomy): domain Eukaryota; kingdom Metazoa; phylum Onychophora; class Udeonychophora; order Euonychophora; family Peripatidae; genus Epiperipatus; species Epiperipatus broadwayi. The sequence continues at coordinate 424,123 of JAQFVV010006634.1, read as the reverse complement.
TCATAAATCAACCTAGTGTGACAACACATAATATTGGAAATAAGAAGGCGCCTCATAGATAAGTTTATTAAATTATTATTGCCTTCAGCAGAGCGTTACAATCAAATTGAATATAAAAGAATCTAAAATGTCAGGTTCAATTACTGTGTTAGTAACTATCAATCATCAGGCCAGCAACACTTGAAAAAAAGAGAAAAATAGTAACACTCAAAATGTTGAGTTCTATACTAATCTGTGTGCTATTACTAACTGAATGTAACTGGCATATTTAAATAATGTTATTTTAAAAACATTCAATAGTTAATGTTAGATTGTGGAAATAGTCCAACATATAAATACAATCATGCAGAGATTGTTTAATTTATTGAAACAATAGGCAACAAGCAATAAACTTTAACAGCCTTATGATGTCATATGATTTTTTTAAAAACTAATTTACTTGAAATTCCTCACACTCTTTTAATAAAAAGATCCTAGTGGCTGTTTGGTCATATTTGCAACATTTTATTTTTGCAATCAATCTTTGCATTTTTTATTACAAATATAACCTTACACATGCAAGACCTTATAAAAGTTAATATTTGTACTTTTCAAAATAAAAATAAAAAGGATTCAAGAAAATAATAATAATGAGCTTTTTCATATTAGATTGCAACTACTGTCTATTCATAAAACATATTGAATGAATATTTGTTGTTTGAATCCATCTTTTAAATGAGCAATAATTTTAATTAAGATATCATAAAAACATAAATATATATTTAAAAATTTAAAATTATATTTAGTATGATTAAAATTTTATGAAAAAAATTTCTTCCCTAGCACTTATAAAAGGATTTCATTTTAAAAAATAAAAAGAATTTCTGCTAACCATATAATTCTATAATTAAAACACTTCCTCTTTTCTTTACAAAAACTTTATTTGTTGTATATATATCCACTTGTTCCAACTTTCGACTATTTTTACTTTATAGTCATTTTCAAGGATCTATAAAAAAACATATTACATTATATATATACAAGGATCTATAAAAAAACATATTACATTATATATATACAACAAATAAAGTTTTTGTAAAGAAAAGAGGAAGTGTTTTATTTATAGAATTATATGGTTATATGTAATGTATATTTTGAAAAGAAAAAAGGATTGAGTGGTGATTAGAAACAGAAGTAAATGAATTTCTGCTAACTATTTGCAAATTTGTATTAGATCTATATGATACTGAAATTTCCAAATTATCTTTAAAACTAATATTTTTTGCTGGAATTTCTACACAAAAAAAATGTGAGTAGAAAAACTAACATTGTAGATAATTGCAAAATAGCTATAAAAAAAAGCTAAAGTGAAAGCAGTCCCATCTAGTACTTAAAAATGGCTTAACTTGAGAGTCTCAGTAGCAAATAGTTGCTGCATAGGTAGGAAATAATTAAAGACAGTTGAAAATTATTGGCTTGTGCAATCAAAAATGCAATAATATGCAAAACTTGTATCAGTAAATTTATTGTATTTATTCCTTTTATTATAATTAGAGATACATTTATGTATTACATAATAAAAAGCAATAACAATAATTGTAACATTTAGCAAATAAAATGGAGTCAATAACTGTTTGTTATTATATTGGGGTTTTTATTGTGTTGTGTTGTGTGGTTGAAAAAAAAAAAAAAAAAAAAAAAAAAAATAAAGGAGGAAAAAAGGGGAAAAGGAAGAAAAGGAGAAAGGGTTAAACAATAAATAATGCTCAGAATTGCTTTATAATTGAGAGATATCATTTGTAGTATATGCAATTTGTACTATAAAATATGTTTCCAATTTAAATGTAAAAATATGAACGATATCTAAATGGAAAATGTATAAATATAAAATATGCCTCAAGAGATAGAAAAAAATCAACTAAAATTTCTACAGTAAAAAGAAAAAAGAAAATTACTTTATATAATACAATATCAATTTTTAATTGAAAAATTCTAGCAAAAATAAAAAAGAAAGTGAATTTTATTTTTTAAATAATATATATTCTAATAATACTCTAAACCACTCTTTAAATACTGTGCTGCAAAACACGCATTAGTCCATCTATTTTTTTTTTTTTTTAAAGAAAACCAGTGTGAAAAGACAATATTTGTTAGCTAAAGTTTGAATGGTGGATCTGTTTCACTTTCTCTTATTTGCTTAAACAATTTCTCATCCATTATTAGATATTTATCTAGATTGTTATTACTCAGCTTGTTGGAGAACAAATCCTATTATTTACTTAATGTTTTGACCATGCAGAGATGGTTTAAAGTCAGCTTTATATATATAATAAATTAAGTTTGATATCTTTATTTTTTTCAAAATAAATGTAATATTCAAATATATATTAAATACAGCAATATTCATATAAATTTAACTTATTTTATTAGAAGTACTTTTGACTATTAAGACTACAAGGAATATAGTCGGAAATACTTCTAATAAAATAAGTTAAATTTATATGAATATTACTGTATTTAATATATATATATATATATATATATATTAAATACAGTAATATATATATAACTGGCATTTTATTTGTATATATATATATATATATATATATATATATAATACAAATAAAATGCCAGTTAATTAAAAACTATTATAATAACAATAAAAATAATAAATATAACAATAATTAATTATTATGCACAGTCTTTCAATCTGCAGAAGTATTTTTGGTTAATTCCTTAACCCTCCTCAACTGCCATTAAATTTAAGTTTGATATTGAAATTTAAGTTTGATATTGAAAGAGTTAAGATTATTCATGAAAAGAGAAACTATAATAAAAAAAGATTAAGGAGGCAATTTTAAAAATAGAAATAAAATGAATATAATTAGTAGGCAATACGCTAATGTTAAAATTTGGGATTCATGGGATTTGAGTTGATGTTTGCTTCTGTTTAATGGCAATTGAAGAGGACTAAGGAATTAACCCAAAGTACTTCTGCTGATTGAAAGACTGTATATAATAGTTAATTACCATTATATTTATTATTTTCATTGTTTATATATATATATGCGATTGGGCTAAGATGAAAGTTGCACTGAGATATGAGTAAAATTTGAAAATATATATACAGAAAGATGATACAAGGGCTTCTAGTTAATATTGTTTAGTATAAGAATGTTGTTTTTAAGTTTGTGTGGATTTCAGCTAATTGTTACCAACACACATTAATTTGTATACAAGATAATTTTATAAACTGTATAAAATTATTGTTAATTTTTTAAATAGTTAATATTTTTGGCTGCACTTGTATTAAAAAAGTAGTAAATAAAATCAAAATCGTTTTCAAAATATTTATGAATGCTCCTTTACAAAAAAAAAAATCATTTATAAGGATATATTACATCTTAAAATAAATATAATATTAAAAGAAATTAATAAAAAAATCTTATTTAAAACAAATTTAGAGATTTTTTTAATTGTTTTTTTATTTTTATTTTATATTTACATAAATAGATATAATTTTCTCTATGTTTAATTTTACATGGGTATCATATTCAATTGTTAACATTGCAAAGATTATGGTCAAATAATTGCAGTAAATATTATGTGTATCTAGGAGTTACTTTCATTACTAGTTTGTGTTGAAATGTGAGGGAAAATATAAAAGCACTGCATTTTTATCTTTATTGTATTTATATATTGGACTATTTCCATCATCTAATATAAATATTAAATGTCTTTAAAAAACAAAACTTTCAATTGTTAATAATAGCACACATGGCTCAGTTGATTAGAGTACTACCTTAAAATTCAATATTCAAAAATCTAAGGTTCCAGGTTTACTAGTTCTGTCACTGGTTAAGTCAGCAACCCCTGAAGAAGAGGGGAGAATAATACCTCTCAAAACGTTGTGCATATACTAACATGTGTGCTATTATTAAAAGACGAATGAGTGCTATTACTAAAAGATGAATGTATTTGGAATACTGTATTTAAACAAAGTTAATTTTTTCTAAAGGCATTCAGTATTTATATTAGATGATGAAAATAGTCCCATATATAAATACAACTCAAATACCATCATCACAAATCTTTAGGAAAACAATAAAGATATAAAGTTATGCAGTCAAAAACTTGCATTTGGGGTCACACATATCTAACAGATATATTTATTACTAAATAATAATAATAAAATAAAACCATTAAAGACATTGCACATTTGTCTATAATACTCATATAATAAAATATATGCGGTTTTTTTTCCAATTATAATCAACAAAACAACTATAAAGATCGTGGTCAAAAAATATTGCAGCAGAAGTCATGTATATCTGAGAATATTATTCACTACAAGTATGAGTTAAAATGTGGGAAAAGAGGGAATAAAAACAGCAAAATAATCTTTATTAAATTTATACAATAAAATGTTGATAAATATGATAATATATAAATTTATGTGATAATATATAAAAGTGTTGTTTCAAAGATCGTAAAATGTCTATAAATGTGTAGGTATTACTATTTAAAAATATTTTAACCTTTTTCTTCAGTTTCAAACAATTTTAAATATACCATTTTTCTAATTTGAATACTTGATACTATTTTTAGTTTTATAAAAGTTCAATTAACAAAAGTACACAAGAAATTATTTATATAATTAGTAAAAATGTAGTGAATTTTAATACTGGAATAATATTGTGAATATGCGTATGTTCTTTGCCTGAAAGCAAATAGTGTAACTAGGCAGTAGATTACAACGGATTAAACATCATTAATCCAAAAGTCCTGATTTAAAAACGTGTCGAGATTTGTGGATATTTTGATTTCAGAAAATAGATATTTTATCTTTTTATTGTAAATGCAAACACTGTCAAAAATGTTAATAAATATTAAATGTACTATCCCTAATTTTATTTATAAAAATGCCTTCTGTATTTTGTTAATTTTATCTATAAAAGTAGATATAAACCATTCTGAAAAAAAAAAAAAAGTAGATATAAACTAATTTACTATCGTAAACAGTTAAAGATCGGCTTTGAAGTATTGTTTGGATAATAGATGTTTGAATTAATAGATATCCGAATTAATGGGTATTATTCATTGTCAGTGGTAAATTTAAGAATGTGCCTTTCACTTACACAATTGATTTTAGCGCCTGAGTTTTAGTTACTCTTAAATTATTATAACCTTCACATTAATAATTATTATTATAATAATAGTACCATATATCTTATTTTCATTACTATTCTTGTTTTATTTATAAAACTCTACTTCATTAAACATTTTCTTGGACTTTATCACATTTTAATTTATAAAAGCTATACATTATTTTGTATAGTTTTGCATCTTTTATATATCTCTCTCTCTCTCTCACACACACACAAACACACATTTATTTATAAAAGAACAGGATGCAATATATATATTACATTTTTTTCCCAATACAAATGTGCATCTCGCTTTTCATTTTAATATTGACTCTGCAAAGGGCTTCACATTATTCTCTCATTTCAAATAAAGTCTATCGGCTGGAAATTTTTTTTTAGTTTTTCAACTTAAACTATGAACCTAAAATCAAAGCATTTTAAATTTATATTATAATCATCTGATGGCATTTACAAATGCATTGATATTTAAGTTTAAAATAAGTTGAAAAAATTAGACATTGTGCGTGTCAATTTTTTTCCTACAATAAAAAATAATCTTTAATAAATAATGACAGATTTAGTTATGAAGATATTCATGACAATAATTATAATAAAAAAGCAAGGTTAATCCATACTCTTATTTTTCAAAATAATCTCTAGCTATCTATGCATCTAGTCTATTATTTGTTAATCAATCTATTTATCTATCGCTATCTATTCAATCATCTATTTAACTCTTATTTATCACTTATTTTACACATCTATTTATTTTATTTATCTATTCAGCTTTCAATTTATTCATCTATCTGTCTGTATGTTTACTGATGATCTATCTATCTATCTATCTATCTATCTATCTATCTATCTATCTATCTATCTATCTATCTATCCATCTATCTATCTATCTATCTATCTATCTATCTATCTATCTATCTATCTATCTATCTATCTATCTATCTATCTATCTATCTATCTATCTATCTATCTATCTATCTATCTATCTATCTATCTATCTATCTATCTATCTATCTATCTATCTATCTATCTATCTATCTATCTATCTATCTATCTATCTATCTATCTATCTATCTATCTATCTATCTATCTATCTATCTATCTATCTATCTATCTATCTATCTATCTATCTATCTATCTATCTATCTATCTATCTATCTATCTATCTATCTATCTATCTATCTATCTATCTATCTATCTATCTATCTATCTATCTATCTATCTATCTATCTATCTATCTATCTATCTATCTATCTATCTATCTATCTATCTATCTATCTATCTATCTATCTATCTATCTATCTATCTATCTATCTATCTATCTATCTATCTATCTATCTATCTATCTATCTATCTATCTATCTATCTATCTATCTATCTATCTATCTATCTATCTATCTATCTATCTATCTATCTATCTATCTATCTATCTATCTATCTATCTATCTATCTATCTATCTATCTATCTATCTATCTATCTATCTATCTATCTATCTATCTATCTATCTATCTATCTATCTATCTATCTATCTATCTATCTATCTATCTATCTATCTATCTATCTATCTATCTATCTATCTATCTATCTATCTATCTATCTATCTATCTATCTATCTATCTATCTATCTATCTATCTATCTATCTATCTATCTATCTATCTATCTATCTATCTATCTATCTATCTATCTATCTATCTATCTATCTATCTACCTATCTATCTATCTATCTATCTATCTATCTATCTATCTATCTATCTATCTATTAATGCTTTTTATTTATTCATTAATCTATTTACATATCTGTGTATCAATTTATCAATCCAACCATCTTTCAATTCATTTTTCAATTTGTTCACTTACCTAGCTATCTATCAATCTATCTCTTATCTATATATCAGCCTATTCTGCCACTTTTCTATTTAGTTATCTGTCAATTTATATATTATCTATTCATCTACCTACTTATCTTTTTATCTATTTATTGACTAATTGATCATTAATTCTATTTTTTCTAAACAATTCTATTTATTGATTACTTTATCTTTCCCCCTTTTTTTCTATGTATTTATTTATCTGTCTATTTATCCATATACGTCTATACCCATTTCCCTATGTATTTATATTTGTGCATCTATATTTTATCTGTTAATTTTACTATTTATCTATCTATCTATTTATCTAAATGATCAGGTATATGCATGTTTATCTACCTATCTATGTATTATCTATCTATTTATTTATCAACTTATTATCTCTTTTTCCATCTCTATCTATCTGTTTATTTGCTTCTTTTTATTTTATTTATATATGTCTATTCTTATATCTGTCTATGATGTTGACTATCTACTTTTCTGTCTTTATGATAATCTACTTATTTATCTATTACCTATGTACTATCTACTGTATTTATCCATGTCTCTGTCTACCTATAAGTTTATCTACTTTTCCTCTTTATTTATAAAGTTATTCACCTATTTAACTATCCCTCTATCTATATACTTATTTAACAAGCACTGTTGAAGTAAATGTACTCTCTATCTCTAAAGCTATTTTACTATTGTTATGCATCCATTTTTACATCCATTTTTTAAATTTTAACATTAGTTACCAGAATTTTTTTAAAACTTGATGTTTATGAATTATCTAAATTTCTGATTCTTATTATTATAGTATTTAATTTTTTGGCATAAATGAAATATAATTATGACAATGTCTAAAATATTAGTTTTAATTTTGTATACATATAATTTTCAGTTTGAATTTAATTACATTTAAAAATTATATTGTTTTTCATTTGTAATGAGAAATTAATAACACATTTGAGATTTTAATTTATGTTAGTTTATCATCACAGGGATTATCTTAATTCTCAAAAATTAATTAATTCAATTAAAAATTGAAAATACTTTATTGTAATCATAAAAATTAATTGAAGTCAATAAAAATTTAATGGCAATTGCTATGATATGTATTCAAATTAAAATCGACTTTTTTTTGTCATGTGCATCGTGAAAAATAAGTATGGATTCATGTGAAGAGCTTGGTTTATCTACTGGTTAGACCTGACATCTATGAAGAAAAAAGAAAACTAAAATTTATTATTTTTATAAATAAATTGTAGTTCAGAAAAAAACGGGAGGAGATTGGTGACTATGATTAAAGTAACACAAGTTCAAAAACATGTCAGTGTGAACAAAATGAAACTGGTAGTGCTACACCAATTCATATCTGGAATCTATAATAAAATGGTTAAAATCAACAAACTATTCATTATATCAATTTTCTCTTTTTTTATTCATCATTTTCCAATTTTACTTTTAAGTTTTAATCTTTAGATTGTAAAGATCACTATTGGCCTAGTGAATTAAAGTCCAAACTTTTGATTGATCAATTACAGAATCAGCAGTAAACACATATTTGTCTTTTAATATTAGATTCACTTTAGTTTCATTTGTAAAAAGCAAATTAATAATTTGCCAGATTATGAAAGTGAATAAAAGATTTTCAAAAATAAATTTCAATTTATAACTATAAAAATAATTTATAGTGGAATTTGTAAACTATTAGAAAATGCTGCATACATCATTATTTTTTTTTCTAAATTTACATTCATGTAAAAGTAAATAATTTTTACTAAAATCTTAACTATTCTTTTAAAATAATTATATTTTCAGCATATTTTATCAAAATAATTTATAATATGTAAAAGAATATGAAAAAAAAAAAATTCCAAAATATACATTTTCATTTTGAAAACCAAACAAAGATCTTACACCTGTCAAAATTGTTGACAATGGCTTCCTTTTGTTGAAAATGATAAACAACCAATCAGTATCTTGGAAATTATACCTTCTCCCATTGTTATAGCTTTAAATTTAAATATTATTGATTTTTATTTGTAAAATAATTGTAGATCTGGCAGCATCTTATGATATATTCTTAGCTTTAAAATGACCATAAATTTGCTACAATAATATAAAAATTGCTAGTTTTAAAGTGACTTGAAGTCACAAACAAAAGTTGCCATGTGATTTACCACAAATGTTAACCTAGTCTGTCAATCCTGGATACCTTTAGTTTAGCACCATATAGCTATTTATTGTCAATGATAAAGTTATTCAGGATGGCATATAAGTGGTGTGTAAGCTAATGATATTTAATAGTTAAATGTTCCAAAAACATGATATATTTTAGTTTTTGTTTTTATTTCTAAATGTTAGGAATTATCATTAAAATCTTTATAATGCAAATGTCAATTGCATCACTCACATTTCACAAAATGGTGGTCTTTTTATCGAATTTTATTTATAGAGAAGAGAAATATCTAATGGTAATTTTTTTGTTTTGAGGTTGTTTTAAGGTACTTGTTATTCTAGCTAGTGTAGAAATGGATGTTTTTTTGTTCCTTTAAATAAATTTGTTATTTTTAATATTTTTTCATTGTTTTAATTATATTTAAAATTAATGTTAATGATTATTATGCTAAAATAGTTTAATAATATAGGCGCTATTGCACCTGAACACAAAGCTACTTTTTACTTAAAAACAAAATAAAATTATATTACTCTGCAAGCACTTTCAAGAGATGTGCTCTCATCTTCATAGCTCTGAGTGAAGTAATTATATGCAAATTATGCAAAGCTCAAAGGTTAATTACTCAATTTCTTTGAGATTGCAAAGCATGTGTCCTTGCGGTTGATGGCGTTGCAATCCATCACAATGAAGCAGGCCTCCTTAACTTTTCTTTTTACATCATACATATAATTACTTCACTCAGAGCTATGAAGATGAGAGCATGTCTCTTGAAAGTGCTTGCAGAGTAATATAATTTTATTTTGTTTTTAAATAAAAAGTAGCTTTGCATTCATGTGCAATGGTGCCTATATTATTTTACAAATATATTTTTGCATGCAAAGTTTTCAATTTAGTTTTGAATTACAACATAAAATAGTTTAATTTTTACCACAAACTTTAAACTAGTCAAGCATAATGTTGCATTAGTGAATAATTAAAATGTTTGCAAAATTAGCTTGTTTAGTTAATTTATGAACCAAAAAAATCCATATTTATTTTTGCCCTCAATCATTATTTTATTTTATCTACAAGTGCTATTTTTTTGTGCTCACACATTAGACACATTATACTTTAGATAAATGTATAAACAATAATTACTAATTGTTTCAGGCTGCTAATTGACTGTGGCACCCAAGGCAAGCATTAAATGTGTAATTTTTAAAATAATCAAAAGTGTTATTGCTACTTATTTAGAAGGATCTAAGGTGTAAGGATAGTGCTAGTGACTTTCATACTAGTAGCTGACTCATAGGTATCTTAGCTACCTTTTAATATTAGTTAGTAAATGAGCATTTTGTTATTCTTAGTAAAGCTTATTTACCTGAAAGTTAGGAAACTAAATAGATACAATATTTTTCCTCACTGTTTTTAATGAGTTGTTGAAAATATCTTTGCACAGCAAGGGACTATTTGTTTTAAAAAAGTTTTATAACATATTAAATATTTTTTGGACTTTTGTTAACTCCAGCAATAAATCAACAACAGCATTTTAAAAATTCTTTCAATATATCAATTGTAAATTTTAACATATTCAGATTACCTGAAAAATATTCATCTAACTTTTTTGTGATATTTCTATTAAGCATACTTGCTTAATGAATGGTTTCTTTAGAAAAGAAAAAATAAGAGTGACTGAAAAAAATCATTTAAAGAGATTGAATGACTTTTAGTTAAAGATATTGAGGAAAGACTTTTTTTAAAAATTTAAAATGCCCCCAAATTGTTTTTTTAGTGATTTTATTTAGGTATATATCTTCTATCAATTTAATTAATCACAATTATTTTTAAAATACTGTCATATTTTGCATGTTTTCCCATTCAACATTTGAGGCTGTTACCTCTTTCCACAGCTCTTGAATGACTGTTATTGCTAATCATTTATTAGAATACATAGTATCAAATAGTTTTTCACTCAAATAGAAATTTTAAAATTAAATTAAAAATACCTACTTTATTCAATATTATATTAGTATTATATTAAGCATGACGCTGACATTATTTCTATATATATGTAAAATTGTCTACAAATATCTAGATATAGAGCAGACATTTGTTTAATATTCTTTTAGAGAGAGACAGTAATGGCAAAATAGTTCTCTCCAGTGCAGTCAAATTGTTAAGGTATATAGATTTTTTTCTAAATAAAAGTAATTAAAGACCCATTAACTAACCACTAATTGTATGGATAGCTGTATTCGCTATATTCTAAGCTTAATTAAATATTACCAACTATCGAAAAAAATTCATGTTCGGTATAGATTTGAATCCAGGATCTTACAGTGTGAGAATCAATGACATATTTGATTTATTATTGTTGCTGCATTTCTAATATTGTTTTCATATTTTTTAAAATAAATATATGTTCACTAGACTATTTTTCTAGTCTCATTCAATCTTTTCATTTAAAATATTTTAGAAATAAATAGCTATATACTTTTAGTTGGGAAATTTATCATCATATATAAACTTCATTTACTTTGTATATTTTTTCCTTTCTAATCAGATTCTCTTTTCCTCTTCCCATTATCTTTTCTTTTGTAATAGGAGATGATAATTCAAGTCATCAATTTTCTTAGAGTTAATAGACTTTATCTATTCATGAAAAAGAAAGAAATTAGTTTCTCTTTAGATAATTCAGTTTCCTTTGTCAATGTTTTTGTTGTAGAGAAATTTTAAAAAGTTTTTTTTTTTGTTAATTTAAAAACGGTTTAAAATGTCAAAATGACATACATTATCTGAGCATAAGTAGATCTCATGGCAGAATATTTTGTTAAACAATACTAAGAAAAGATCGAAAGTTAACAACGCAACTTAATTTTTTTTTTAAAAAAAGAACGTCCTCAATATTTTGATTGCTATCTATAAAAATTGTTTGGTATCTTAAATCCTTTAAAAAAACATGCTTTGTCAGCAGTCTGTTTTTATAATCCAAAAATAAACTTAGTTCAAAAGTTCATTTTTATAACGTTTTTAAAATTTAGCGGAAAAAAAAAAGTCGTAAAGCTTTTAAAATCGTAGAGGGAAAGCACAAATAAATGTCTTTATATTTATGTATTGCATGTCATAGTTTACAGCTTATTTGTTATTATTAACTATATTAGAAATAATAGTTAAGTACTTTAGCATAATATCCAATTTTAGATCTAAAGAGCAGAAATCTCGGATTGTGTATTTATCAAAAAATTATATAAATTGATTAAAATAAAAATATGTATTTTTTTACTATCATTTAATTATTTATTTTTAATATAAATTACATCTTTTTAAACATTCTTTTAAGTCCTATGTTTATCTGACTTATTCTTATACTTATATGTACTACTTTGCAATTGATCAACAAATAAACGGAAATGTATGTTAATTAAATGTAGAAAAAAAAAAAAAATCATGTTCATAAGTATTTAGTACGTTAATTAAATGTAGAACGCACAATAACTTTTTCTGAACAAGCGTTATTTAGTATCATATAATCAGTTTAATAGTATTGTTTAATCAACCACTAATTAAGTCAATATTGTTTTGTGTAAATCGAGTTATTATTACTCCAAAATCCAAGCTCAAGTAATTGTGAGAAGTCAGTCCATTAAAGATTACGAACATAAAAGCTATTAATTCTTCAATCCTATCTTGGTAAGAGTGATTTTCTGTAGGATTAGTAAAATGGTTATAAAATGTTCAAAGAAATCAATCAAGAGAAAATAAAAATCAATGAAGAATAACTCTCTTAATTCTCCCAATCTTCAGTCATTTTAGACCCAATGATTAACAATTATATATTTATCAAAAAATTAAATACATATTAATTAACATGAAAAAAAAAACAGATTCTTATATATGTGTATATGTTTTCTTTCATAGTTGTTTAATTATCTATTTTCTATGTGAATTTTGTATTTTTATTTATTTGGGTGTTGTTTTAATTGTTATGTGTATCCTAATGTTTCAAGTGACAATGTTTGATTTTAAATTAATCAACCATTTTCTGCTAGACATATACTTCATCGGTTCTTTGGGAAAAAAGTTGATAGAAAGGGCCTAGTTAAATTATTGTTAAAATTACATCCAGCCTCTATTATCAAATTAGACATTATGATTGTATTCTAATAGAAATTGCTAAAGTTCTATGGGATCTTAATTGTTTTACAGACTTTTTTTGACAGCGGTTATGACAGAAACATATGTCTAGTAAAGACTGATTGTTTTTTTCATCAATTATTGCTACTTCAAAGATCAAAATTTCTATAAATGCTTTAAGTTAAATGAATAACAAAAAATATTTCAGATTATATCTACATAGCTTTTGTGATAATATTATCTGTACTAGACTATTTGTGATTAGATGGTTAAAATATTTTCTAAACACTAATAAATTATATCAGTTGTGTTTTTGTCAGATTCTAAAATAAAGCAATGATTATTGTAGATGCCAATCACAAGTGATTGGAAACTAACCCATCACTGATTGTAACCATAATAGAAATCAATTCCTTGAATGTGATCGTAATAAGAATATTTTCTTAAGATTCATGAAGTTATATGGAATTTTGAGAGAAATTTATTGAAGAAAAAAAAAGAAATCAGCAAAAATATATTATTTTAACTTCCAAGAATTCTATACAAATATCAGCCTAAGTCACATTCCATGTCACTCAAATCTTTTTATATTTTTGTCAGTATCTATATAATGATAAAAATATATAGTCATTTGTTAACATTTATATCTAACATTGTATACCTATTTTGCTAGTTCTATACTAATCTTTTTAGTAAAAATACTTATTTGTGATATGAATCAATATTCTTGAATTTTGTTTTAATATATAGCATCAAAAGATTAGAATTTAGTTACATATAATAAGTAGAAAGCTTAAAGCAGCTATATCCATCAACAGTTTTGTTATATTTTTAGTACACTTTAGTTAGAAAATATTCAAATGCAGGTTCAGGATTCTGAATAAATGCAGAAAATTTGTATAAATAAAGATGGAGTTTCCCATTTTTTTCATATTTATTATATTTTTTATTATTGTTTTACTGATCCCTGATGTTTTCAGGAAGTAACAAAACAACTCCTTACTGCAAAAATATTTATAAATAAAATAATGGACTCCAATCCTATTTGTTTTTTTATTATAGTGGACAAAATGTCATCCAATGTAATTAACAAATAGTGTCATAATACTTTGTTTCAAGTTATGCTTATTATTAAAAATATAATCATAACATTTAAATAAATTCCTATAAATAAATATAGTCAATATAAAATTGTTTTTTTTTTTTTAAAAAAAAAAAGAGTCCTTAAAAATTTAGTACTTACTGTATGATCAGTTTTCATAAGCATCTAGCATATTAAAAACAATAATTATACTCTATTGGTTATTGTAAGACTTTATTCAATTTCTCATACCATGATTTTTCATATTGCACAGCTTCAAAAATAATGGAATGATTTGAATCATTATAACTGGTAGACTATCTGAGGCATGCAAATGAACACTGGATTATCTATATTATATAATAAGCAAAATAATTTAAAATCTTCAATAAATATCTATTTAATAAGTAAATTTTACTACATGAAAGCAGAACCATTTAAACAATACCAATAATCTCAATCTATTTGTTGGCAAGGCAACCTCTTTATTGTGATAAAGGTGGATATTCATTTTTATCTATGGACTATTATGTTATATAGACACTAAAGATTGCCACTTTATTGAAAAAGATTAAAATGTATACTCCAAGGAAACTTAATTAAACAGGCAAGAAACATGTTTTCTGAAAGCAGGCTAACAAATAGTAAATTTTACTTTCTAACTGCATGGAAACCATATATTACTTTGGTAATAAATAAGCAAACAGTTTATACTTTGTGGCTAATTATGAATCAAAATATATAAAGCTTTGGTGTACACTGCTCATTGTTCAGTTTTTGTGCAGCACCGTGCTTCAGCTGGGCACGATTGCCAAACGGGAAATCCAGTGGCGGTGTGCAGAGAGCGGCACAATCTTAAAAGAAAGATAAAAGAAGCTTTCTTTATATCTAGAGATGGCAACACCATCAATATAAAAGACTCTTGCTACAAAATATCCATCAAATAAAATGCGTAATCATTTCATTTGCATAAATTTGCATCATTCCGAGTCAATTTATTATAGTTTGTAATGTGGTTATGATTTTGAGGGCTTTGATCCTTGAAAGTGCTTAGCTATTTAATGGAATAGATATTAAAATAAAATAATAATAATTTATATTTTCTTTATTTGTCTTTAGCTTTGTGTGCTTGTGTGTGTGAGCGCATTTTATATATTTTGATAATAAAGCAAATAATGCTCATGGATAGGTTGGTTTATAAATGTGAATACGTAAAAATAATCAACAACCATACCAAGAATAACAATTTATTTGTTGTACTTTTGTTACAGTGTAGTATTTGCATTAATGGTAGAAAAAATTATCTAACTTTTATATCATGTGAAACTTGGATATATTCTAAAAAAATATTTGCCTTGGCGTCATGATTCTATCAAATAGTGAAGAGTATTTGTCTTTTGATTAGAATTTCTATATATTTGATATTATATATAGAGCTCACAAAACAAGCTCTTAACAAGCTTTGAGAATATCCTCAACCCCAGACCAGTTTCTGCTTCTGGTGTCATCAATGAGGTGCCAGGATATTCATTAGATTAAAAATATTAGGATAAGCCCAGCACTTTATCTAATGTATAACTATTGAGAAGAAAATCTGAAATTTTCATATATCTAAAAATCCAGCTATCTAACTCTATATATAACATTTGTAAATACGAGCTTTATTAAAATTAAGTCATGTGACATCTGACTTGATTTTTTTTTATCATTTTATATATTTCATATATTTTATGAATGACAATTGGACCAATTCTATTTTTTTTTAAAAAAAAGAATAAAATTCTTAGTTTTATTCATAGTAAAAATAAATAGAAACGAAGACTTATAATTAGGAAGATATGCTTATATTTAGAATTATTGTTTTTGTTTTTTTATTTTAAAAAAACTATTTAATTAGAAACTATAATAAATATTTTAAGTTCACATAAGAAAAAAAAAAATTAAGTTAATCTCTTTGTGGGTGAATGCTTTTATTAGAGTTTTGAATGTATAAACAAAAAAGATAAACCAATCAAAATTATTCTATTTAAATTAGGATTATATATTCACATTTAACTTTTGCCACTGTACAATATAAATAATTATATATTACAGTTTAAAATCTCAAAATTCAATATTAGTATTTAATTACCACTTATGAGATATATCAGCAAGCTTGTGGGAGGGTAGATATTAATACTTGCCTTTTATGGTGGTTTATTGCTATTTTTTATCACTAATCACTGAAAATTGATTGAACTCTCTACAAGTAATAAAATGTTGCATTGACTTATCATCTGTTTGGCTCTCCAATTTGTGGTAAAGCATACTCAGTATTGTGATAATGAAGTCTGTGTTGTTTATCAATGATCATACTTTTTTTAAAATTTGATTATTTTTGGCATCAAGTGAGAATTTGAAATCTAATCCGATCAGGGTACACTTATTTGTTTATATTGTTTTCAAATTTTTAGAAGTTTTACCAGCATTTCTGCACAAAAGTATTAATCCTTTTACTATCTTCTGTTTCAAATTTTAAGGAAGTAGATCAAATAATTGATAGATATGGAAAATCAAACAGAATCATTTCTTTCATTTTTCTAGTTTTAAGACCAAAAAAGCTAATAAAAATACAGAAAAATAATATAAACTTAGAAGTAGCTCAATATTTTATTGAACTTTTGGGACATAAGTCAAAATGTATGTTTTATTGAAGATATGCAATAACTTCCAGCATGTGGTCACATTTAGAAAATTCTATACATTTTTAAAAATCAGATAACTCACAAAATTGAAGTCAATGTTTTAACTTTTTTCTTTCTGGAAACTTTAAAAATAATCAAATAATTTTACTGCTAGGATATCCATAAAAAGGTTAAATTTCAGAAATGACAGAGCTAGGTTATGGTCCATCACTCTTGAGTCCCTAAATTTTCTATTTTAACATTGCACCAAACAACAGTGAAATAAAAATTTCATAAGATGTTAAAGCACTTAAAAATTTTTGAGCTAGGCCATTATCCATTAATTTAGAGATTCAGAATTTTCACTCATTCACTGCACCAAAAAAAAAGTAAATAATTTTCTAATAATAGGTTTGTTTAAAATACTTTACAACTATACATTTATTATTTAATATTTTATTCTACAAAATGAGTACAATAGCCTTCTCAATTATTTATTAATTTACCATTCTTCATTTCAGTAACTCACAGTCTGAAAAAAAATTAAACAAAAAATGGAAAATTTGTAAATTTGAATTTATAAATATTACATGCATACCCATCTATATATGTGCTATCATAAATCATTTCTCAGTCAACCATATTGTTTTACACACTCAGTGTACATTTAGCTAGTTCTGTGGTTGCTTTCATCTTGATTTATTTCTCTACTATATTTTTTACAACTGCACATATTTTTGTTAATATTTTTTTAATGATTAAATATTTGTCTAATATTGTTTGAATAATTTTTTTTTGCAAAATTAAAATTATTTTTAGCATAATTATTGTCTAAAATATTTTTAAAACTAATAAAAATAATTAAAAAATATTATAAGTATTTAAAATTGAGTGGATAGATGTAGGATGCTTGAAAGTCTGACTTTAAATTATTCTTTTTAATTAAAAAAAAACATCCTTGTGTTCTTATTAACATCTTGTGGATTTTTCATTGCTTCATAAAATGTTAGCAATTACAAAAACAAATTATATTTTATATTTATTATTAAAAATTTCATTATATTTAATACAAAAATATTAGTCTGGAATTAAATAAAAATATATCTATTATCTTTACAAATATAATGTAAAAAAATGCGTTGAATTTTGCAATAAGTGTTTGCATTTTAGAGCTGTTCTTATTTCCTGATTATATCTGCATTGTAGGAGCAAAAAATCATATCAAATTATGGATCCATTGTTATTAAAATAAGTCATTGGAATGCCTTTTTATAGATACAACTTCGAAGTAATATTATGGAAATGTTATTCTTAGTTAGAAAATACATTACCACTTCAATAGTCAACTTCAGTAAATTTCTAAAAGGTTAAGGTGTATATGTTTTGAATTAAATTTTATTGTATGTATGTTAAATGCATATATTATAAAAGATTTGCTATTATTCATGGTTTAAGGGAGAGCTTGAAACCAAATAAGTAGACTATTGTTGTTTAAATTATAGTTTTAAGTTTTTAATATTTAATTCAATATAATTCTTTGAAAGTAAAAATGTAATTAGAAGTCTATGAGATGTTCAAGTACCAAAAATGATTAATTTGGACTATCTTGTCTGTCACTTTATTAGCAGTCTGATCTTATTCTCAAAAAAGTCAAGAATTTCATTTTACAATCTTAAAAACTCCTGAGAATATAATCTACATAATAAACGTGTCATTAATTTTAAAAAAAATGTTTGCAAATACATAAAAATAATAAATAGTAAAATAAAATTTAAAAAATCCTTAATTTAATAACTTCATTCTTTATTTCTGTCTTAAAAATATATTTTGATTAAATAACCATTATGTAGAAATTATAATATAATACTTAATATAAAAAAGATTAATTTACTGTCATTTATCAATAAAACAATTTAATGGAAAAAGTAACCTCAGTTATATCTTTTGATTCAAAAAAGTATGTTTTAAAAAAACAAAACATCAATCAAAGTATCTTTAATTGGTTTTTTTTTAAAAAATACAATATAACCTTGAATTCAAAAATCATTTTTGCTTTATTTTAAAGAGAGTACAATTTTCATCAAAGTTTATTTTAAAATTTCTAAATGTGATGCCATTTTTCTAGTTACTTCAAATAAACTCTTTAGTTACTGGATAATGGAAACTTAAGCTATTTAGTATTCTTCTAATTTTTATTCTAAACTAATTGTATAGCATTGTAATGCTTAACTCTGAATCACAATTGTGATATTCTAACTGATATCATTATTTTAGAAATGCTTTATGTGATAACAGATTTTGATAGAGAAAAGTGAAATATATGTGGATTTTAAAGAAATTTTAATAATAAGTGAATGATCAACCTATTTCTTTTCTTCAATTTATGAATTTTTAGTTTATCAAAAAGTCTTTTTTATAATATTAAATTTTCAGTTTTAATAATGTTAAATAAATATTTCAATATTCTTTCACGTATAATAAGACTAGTTGTTTTGTAGGTTAAATCTTTTACAGCAAATTTAGCAATTGTCATTAAAATAAGTATTTTTTTTTAGCTATGGATGTCTTCTTCAGTCACAGAGGCTATTAAGATTCAATTTTAATAAAGCTATTTTTAATAAAATTAGTCACTCTTAAAAAGAATATCATATTAATTATAAACTGTTTTACTTTGTATATGATAATTCAAAAGCAATATGTTTTTTTTTCCTTTCTATACTCATTTTATTTTTTTGTAATAAAGAATTTTTCACAGATCTGTTTTTAATGTGTTCTATGATTTGGCAAATTTTGCAAATGCTTCTAAAAACACATATATTATAAATAAGAGAATCATTTTCAAAAATATGTCCATAGGTGTTATCATCTTTGACAATATTTTAATTATTTGGAATACCATCATGAACAGTTATATAATTAATATCTTGGGAAACAAAATCTTCTCATTCTAGATATGTATTCTTTAAAAACAAAAAATAAACAAACAACAAATTTTCAATTATATAGCATGCCTACAATATAGTGGTGACTTGTCCAATGGCAGTTTCCTCATTTGGTATTGCATTAGCTACATTAGTCATGAACACCATATCTTTTGCATGATTTTGGCAGCAATCTGCTGAATGCTAGCTCAGTGCTTTTAAGACTTAGAGTTATTGTTACCTTTTTCATATTAACTTGGACAGTACAAGTTTGGTAGAATTATATAATTTAATCCAAAAATTTTAAGTCATTAACCAATTTGGGAATTATAAATTACAGTCAACTCTTAATAAAGCTATTGAATCAGAATCTCCTTTACTGTAGCAAATAAGAATCTGCAAATACCTACAATTTATAAAATGTATCTATTCTTCCATTGAAGTGGTTTTGGTTTGTTTTTTTCAATTTCCTTATCTTAAATTTGTTGATAGTTTCAGCTTTTAATTATATTAGAAGTCATAAATTAGTTTTATTGCATCTATTTATTGAGATTTTTTGAATTATTCTATATATGTTTACAAAATTGTGAAAGGATAAGTCAATCTTTTTGTTGTGTGATTAACAACAATTGCTTTCTAAATATAACAAATAGCTCAAATAAAATTGCCCATAGTTTGTACTACAGATTTCAGTTCCAGAATATATCAGATTTAATTGGTTTTATGGATAAATAATTTTTCATAGATGGTCAATTTATTAAATGTATATTATTTAAATATCTATGCAAGTTTAATATAGATTAGTGTTTGTGTGGTAGTTGCTTAAAGAAAATATTGCATTTCATTATTTCATTACTAGATAGAGATTTTGAGATACAAACCTTCTAGCATCTATTGATTACTGTGGCTTGCACCAAATAGCAGTTTTGTATGGAAAAAAGATTACTGTGTTAACAAATTGTGTAAGGATAAAATTAGTGTTTATGTGATATTATAATAATTTAATACCAATCCTAGCAAAAGGATGTTGGTGACTGTGATTATTAAAAAGCCAAAGATACCAAAATATGTAGATAATAAATTGAGTTCAGATCTGTATGACTATGCAAACAAATAAGTTTGGACCGAATAAGGTATTGTGTTTTCAGTTGAACTCATAGCTTTATTGTTAACCACAAAGATAAAAAGTGACAGATGGAGGATGCATTAGATTCAAAGATCCAATGCTCCTCACTGAGCAAAGCCATAAGTTAGAAGTTGATCTGGGGATATTGGATAAGTAGACATGAGATAGCGATTTTGAGGCTCTATAGCATCTATTGACTACTATGGTTTGCACTAGGTGGCAATGTGTAAGCATAAAAATGGTATTCATTTGATGTTATGCTGGTTTATACTTTTTCATTGTTCTTTTTTTTTTTTTTAATTATCTTAGAAACAGATCTTGACATTCTCCCTAAAGGGGAATAATCTTTACGTTACCACATTATTAAGCAATACTTGCCAATTGAATTTGTGTCATTATCTGGAATATCTAAATTATAATGATATTTTTATTATAACCAAAATATACGGATTAAATGAAAACTGATACAATTATTAAATTAGATTATTTTTTTATGTAGATTAATTAGATTCACAGTTCAAACATTAGCAAAAGTAACGGAGGTAAGAAATACCTCTTGATCATCGTGGCTATTAGTTTATCACTACTTGTCACTACTTAAGCATCATAGTTATACTGAATGTCCTTTGATAAATCTTTTAATTTTTAAGAAAAATGGATAAGGCTGTTCAATTATATATATAATGCTTATAAAACAAATCAAATTTCTCCTTTTTTTATTGTTTAATAAATTTATATAATTTACAATATGAACATATGGCATTAACGTAAACGTATAATTAATGGAAATTTATTTTTGTTTATTTAAAATCATTATCTTTTTAATTTCTAATACTTAAAGCTGTTTCATAAGAGTAATATTTTTTTAATGTCGCGACTTTTTAATCGTTAAAAAAATCTTTTTTTTAAAAAAAAAAAAAATTCTCGTGCAACCAAGTTGTTCCCAAATTTAAAATTAAATAGAAAAAGTACAAGTATATTGTCTATACTGAACTGAATGTAATTAGAAGAATTTATTCCTTCTAATACAAAGTATATATATATGTATTATGTTATATATATATATAAGTGTACAATTTATTGATAACTTGTTAAAAAATATTATCGTCGACTTTAAACTTTTTCCCTCTCAAACTATTTTGATTAAACCTGAAGATATTCATCGACGCATTTGTGATTGTAAGTAATACAAAATCACAACATTATCTTAAACAATAATTATAACAAATTTAATTAAATAAGAATACCAAAATCTCCACATAGTAGTGCCACCAAGTGCAAGCTTTCGTAATCAATGGATGCAGGAAGGTTTGTGCATAAAATCCTTATATAGTGCATATTCATCCAACACCCCAGACTAGTTTCTAGCTTGTGACTTTCATCAATGAGGAGCCTTAGATTTGAGAGCACTGCACCTAGATCTTAAGATGTAATGCAACCATCCATTGTTTATAAAGGCTTGCACTTGGTGGCACTACTGTATGGAGAGTTTGGTACTCTTATTAATAGCATGTGCAAGCATATGAAATGATGATCATGATAAATTTATCATTAGCATTATCGTAGTGAAATATTTATGCATGCTGATTTTGATAGAGTTCTAATAGTGGACAAAATTTAGAATTTTTTTTCAAATACTTTTTATGAAGCCATGAAGCTTATTGAGGGGAAGAGGGGGTGGTGGCTTAATAATCTGTATTAAATTAATATTTCATTTTTAAAGAAATAATGTTTAATAAAAGTGAGATTTTGAGATAATATTTATTGATGATCAACCATTTAAATCATATCATTGTTTTATAAGGATAAATAGCATGGAAGGGAAGAATTCCAACATCATTCATCATCATCTAACTTATTACCATCTACTACTCTTCTAATCTTATTTATTTTAGAAGCGTGTAAAATATTCAAGCACTATCTATAATAAAATTAAATAAATGTGTTAGATTATGTCATTATCTAACAGTATTAAGCAAATGAAAATGAAATCAAATATCTATAAGAAGTATTAGTCTGTTCTATTGCCCTAATATGCTGTCATTCCTAACTTTTTTTTCTATCATTGTACATGATAATAAAATGAAATAGTGTACAAAAATAATATGTAGTTAATATTGTATGAAAATGCATCACACTTTCTTGGGAGTTTTTTTTAAGAATAAGTTATAAATGATTTACTGTTTAAAATTTTTATTCATCTGTTTTTGTTTTTTTTTTATTATCAAAGGTAATTTGTTGAGAGGTTTTAATTGTGAATTTTGCCTTCAATAACATTTATCAAATAATGATTTTTTTATTTAATTTATAATTTTCTTTCATGATATTGGAACTTTTAAAAAATTTCTAAAATCTTTCTTATTGCTACTAAGTTGTGACAGATTTGTTTTCCTTGGGGATGGATGTATAAAATTTCATTATTTGATTTTATCCTATATCAAAGTGTAGTGAATTAAACTCATTTTGTACAAATAAAATAAATTCTAAAAAGTCATATTTGAACTTTGCAAATACTGAAAAATTAAGACTGTAAAAAAGAACTATTTCACCATTCAGCAATTTCCATATTTCTAAAAACAATAAAATATTTTTATATTGCCATTTGTTTTTAAAATCTGAATAAATAAATACTAATATCTGATAAATATGTCGAATTATGCATTAAAATATCACATTTTTAAAATAATATATGCAATAATACAATATATTATGACAGAAAGTCATATTAGCAATCAATTTGAAAATTCATATCTACTGGAACATTATATTTCTTTGTTAAGATTATATTAGTATTTATAACTTCTTAAAAATAAAATATATACTTGTAAAATAAATGTCTAATCATGTATTCTTTTCATTTTTAATAATTATTACACACTTATTGTGCAAAAATAAACATAAATACTCATAAACTTTTCAAAAACAATCCACATTTTATTCCTTAATTTTTTTTCTCAAAATAAAATCTTGCATACCATCTGACAAAGAGGTCACTTATGAAAGCAGAATTTAGTCCTTCAAATTAATATATTTTTAATTATTCTGACATCTTTACATGTTTTGGGGAATTAAAATATCAGAATTGGTGGATTTCTCTATTTAAAAAAATAGTGAATATCTCAATAGCTGGCTTTATTAGTAAATCAATTCCAATGTTTTTTTTTAATTTCTCTGCCTGCATGCCTATGTTTGAATACAAAGATAGATGAATATTGATTAGCTTTGTCAGAATTCATGTGGTAAACAAGGCAAAACTCTCTCCATACAGTAGTGCCACCCTGTGCTAACCATAGTAATCAATGAATGCCAGAAGGCTTGTGCATAAAATTCCTATCTAGTGCCTACTCATCCAATATCCCCAGACTAGTTTCTGGCTTGTGACCTTTGTCAATGAGGAGCCTTGGAGCTGAGAGCACTGCACCTAGATCTTAGGATCTAATGCAACCCTCCAAAAGCCACCAAGGCTCCTCACTAATGAAGGCTACAAGCCAGAAACTAGTCAGGAGATATTAGATGAGTAGGCACTAGATAGGGATTTTATGCACAAGCCTTCTGGCATCCATTGATTACTCTGGTTGGCACAGGTTGGGCTACTGTATGAAGAGAGTTTTGCCTTGTTTAATAACAATTATGTGCTAGTATAAGAGATGGTGATCATGTGATTCTTGTGTTGTTTAAATTAATATTGTTTCTTATTAACTTAATTTATGGATAAATGGTTAATGAATTTACTTTCTACTAAAATGTCTTTGTTTTTAATGTTAATTTATTATTGATATAACTGATGTATGATTGCTTTTTTATAATCAAATTTAATTTATATATTTCTAAATACATCGAATTGCTAAAAATAACACATAAGTTATTATAAAATATAATATTTTAAATGGTATTATAGTTCTCTGTATTGAGAGAAATTCAACAGGTGATCTTTTGATTTATGAATATTAAATTTTAGATGAGGCTTTAACCAACTATGCTATTTTTTTAAAACCAAATTAGTTTAGAAATCACTTTAAATTCAGTATTCATAAATCTAAAAAAAATCACTTCCATAACCAGATGTCAATGATCAGTCTAGAAATTCTTGGAAAAGGTGAACATCCCATTTCAAACATTGTATGTTCTATACTTATGTGTGATATTACTTAGAGTTGAATGTATTTAAAAAGATATAAGTAAAGTTTGAATTTTTAAAAAAATACTAATAATTTAACTAGATGATAAAAATAAATCAACATATAGTACAAGTGAAATGCCACCATTATAAATATATCACAAAATTCTTTATTATATGCTGAAAAAGTCTGTATTTGGAATTTTTTTTATGCTTTAAATTCAAAGTCAAAGTACAATCTATTATAACCTTTAAATTTTTTTATGGTTAGTACGATACATAAAAAAACTAACAATTATATCTTCATGCATTTTTGGTAAAATTCATTACAACTTTTAGTTCATAACATTCTTCTCATTTTTAATTCTTTCAAAATTATAAAATGAATGTTACATTATAAGAAAAATAAAATAATAATAGAAATAAAATATTATAAACAAGTATAATATTTGAAACTATGCACAGAATCACTTGTTGTGTATGTATAAAGGCTTTTACTTCATCAGTGGTAAATTCATATATCTAAACAAAGTTCAATTCAACTTTTAGTTCAGCATATTTTTCTCCAGCTATGTAATATAAAAAAGCAATTAAACAAATAAAATATAATAAACTCATGAATCTATGAACTAGTTGAGTATAGGGAACTATTTTCTATTACTGAAAAATCATACATAATATGTTCATATTTAACAAGATAAATCAAAACTAATAATAAGAGTTTTGACAAGTTGCATGTATTTCAAAAATGGTTAAGCATTATAATATATATTGCATCAAAAAGAACTATATACATGGAAAAAAATATTTCAATGTTATTGTTATTAATACAATTTTATACAAGTAATGATTTTGAAAATTTATGGAGGCAAAAAAAAATAACTTTTTTTATATGTGGTAGTTTCAGGACACCAAAATAAAAAAAACAGGGTAGAAAATGTATGGCATATAAATAATAAAATGAGATTTAATAAAATGTATTTTTAATATTATAACAATTAAAACATGCAATTAAAGATATTAAAAACACATGTTAATTACTGCTTAGATGTGTTATTGTATTTTTATTTAAGTCAAATATATACAGCTCTTCAAATGCAAAAGCAGTAATTACAAACTAAGAAAAAGAAACTGATGTCTCATAATTTAACTTTATAAATTATGCTACAAATGTAAACGCAAGTTTATTACATTAAAAACCACATTTTAATGTATGAAGAAGATAAATTATAATTAAGTTTTTCTTGTAATATTAAACACTAAAGATGGAAGACAGAATAATGTAGAGTTCTGTTGTTAACCTTATAAACTTTACACAAATTAATAATTATTATAAATGCAGGATCATATTTGTAATATTAGTAAATTTATTGAAGCTAAATATAATAAATGTTATGCATATCTATTATTCCCTGCTGTCAATTTAAACTTTAAAATATCTTGAACATTGTTGACAACTAAAAATTAAAAACATAAACAAACTAATTTCCCATATTATGACAATGCTTCAACCACAATTTACATATGGAAGATATGTTAGAATATAAGCACCTAGTTGTCACGCTAACACTGTAGTTAAAAATTATAAGTAGCTCAATGCCCTGCCCATTTCATACTTCTTTGCAGTTTCCCATTGTTTTAACATAATAGTAATTTCTGATTCATTTTCTGTCCCACTATTAGAGAAGTACTTTTTGTAATATATATTTAGTAAAATTCTCATTTTTGAAAATAGTTGATCTTTAAAATGAAATCAATGATCTTTAATTTTTATCATGAAATTATATCCAGAATTTTGATCTTTTGGATCCTTTTCAACTGGCTTTTGTAGAAAGAAAAAAAAAAGACATGTTTTCATAATTTTAGAACATTAATTTTTTATGTGCATTAAAACTATACCAGTAAATTACTCATTTGTAATTTTGAATGCATTTTATATATTAAAACCTTTCAAGATATCAAACTTTATTATATAAATATTCTTTTTTCTTGTATTGAAAAATTCCAAAAATTTAGGGTCTTAGCATAAAATATATTTTATAAATATAATTTATATTTTTGGTTTTATAATGTATATTTTGTGCATATATTTTAAATTTTCTATCATATATTTTGTTCAGTGACCCCCCTATATATATACAAATAAAATGTCCATTAATTAAAAACTATTGTAATAACAATAAAAATAAATATAATGGTAATTAACTATTATATACAGTTTTTCAATCCACATAAGAAATTTCAGTTTAATTCTTTAACCCTCCTCAATTGTTGTTAAATTCAAAATATGTAATGGAAGCAAATGTTATCAACTCAAATCCCATAAATCCTTTATTTTAACATTAGCAGTGTGTCTATTAATTGATTAAATTCAGGATAAATGGGATTTGAGTTAATGAGATTTACTTCTGTTATGTATTTTGAAATTAATGGTAGTTGAGGAGGGTTAAAAAATTAACCCAAGTATTTCTGTGAATTGAAAGACTGTATATAATAGTTAATGCCCATTACATTTATTATTTTTGTTGTTGTATAAAAATATATATATAATATATATATATATATATATATATATATATATATATATAATAATTAAACAAATATATTTAACAAGTATTAAAATAAATAATTAATAATGTGTACAATATATATATATTGTACACATGTATTAGTTTTATATAGTCAATTAAAAAGTACATTTTAAAGTCCTATATTCATAAAAAGTGCACAACGTTAACTCATTTAAAGTCCGAATTCTGCCCTCTTATTTGAAAGACTCTAGTGACAATTTCAGTTACATTTGTCTGTTGTGTATTGGATCATAATTATTCCTATTCTTTATTGAATATTTCTTATTTGAATTTTATTTTTGAAAAAAAAAATGTTTTAAAAATCAAAATTACATTTATTACTAATAACATTTCATAAAAAAGTTTTTAAAGCAATTTTTGTTAATCAGTAAAAACAGTTTTTTCTTCATCCTAACTTTTTTTTATGATTTGTTTTTTTAAAAACAAAGATTTGGAAATAAAATCTAATTATATATATATTGGACTTAAAATAAATATTTTAAAAATATGTTACATAAATATGCATAAATATATTGCATCAACTACTGGAAATTATAATTTTTCTTTCAAAATAATAAAAAAATAAAGCACACTCTACAAAGCCTAATAACAAATAATCCATTATTCAGTCAGACTGTCATTTTATTTGTATAGTGTCACAATATTATCAGCTTGTTTTAAGATTCAAATTTATGTGATATTTGTATGAGGTCACAATAATACTGACACATTCAGATTTGTTTAAACTAACAATTTTACTTCTGATTTCTAAGCAAAAAAAATGTGACAGAATTAATATTATACATTACTGCAAAATAGTGAAAAAAAGGAAAGTGATTTCAGTTTCAAAACAACACACCAAAATCATATTAAAGTAAAACTAAAGCATGGAATATAGGAATGTTGTCATGAAGTATTGCAATTGCTTCATCTTGAATATGAGTTAAAAATTACTTGCCCCTAAGGTAATAAATTTTTAAAGATGATTTATAACAATATATGTGTGCAGTGAACACATGAAGTTGACAAATATTTATTAGATAAAAAAATTATATATATGCAAAACAAAACAAAAAAAACCTTGTATAAAACTTTGATATTTGATTTATGTTTCGATAATTTTTAAAAAAATATAATATATACATATGGAAATAGTATTTAATTTTAAGATCAAAAGTGATTAGTATTATAGTAAAGAATACAATTATCAATATTAAATTAAAAGAGAAAAATAATGGAAAAAAAGACAGGACTAAAGAAAAAATAATGAATAAAAAGATGGAAGAAGAAGATTAGTGAAAATGTCCTTATTTTGGATCGAATTTAGTAGATAAAAAATAAAGTAAGATAATGACTAATCAATAGTTAGTCGTATTTAAATTTATAGAGGATAAAGAAAATTGTAAGATTAAAAAGTGTTTTTGTTTTTAAATAAAATATCAAATTCTCTAAAAGTAACTCTGGAAAAGTAATATATATATATATATGTCCACAGATGGCGTTCTACCAAAAACGCCCATCAAGCGTATGTTTTGTTTACATAAACGTCAGAGTAGTTAGTATTCACTATCTCTAACTATAATTCCACTTTCAGATCATGATTTCAAGCTATTTGCTATCGTCAGTGAAAGACAGGAATAAAGAAACTGACGTTTATGTAAACAAAACATACGCTTGATGAGCGTTTTTGGTAGAACGCCATCTGTGGACATAAATACAAGCGTTAGCAAGTTTTTTAACTTGCATTTTTGTTTATCATAAATGTACCTTTGAGGTCTTTCTTGCAATGATATAGATTGCAGAGGCTTCTACTATGTGGTGATGCTGAACTGAGATCAGACCCATATAGCTATCTGGTTTGCTATGCTGAGTTTGAAGACATTACGTGTCTAAAAAATTCACGCTTGCAAGCTGAATAAAAATTGTTTCATAAACGCTCAGAGTTTGTATTTAGATTTGTTAGAGATAGTGAATACTAACTACTCTGACGTTTATGTAAACAAAACATACGCTTGATGGGCGTTTTTGGTAGAACGTCATCTGTGGACATAAATACAAGCGTTAGCAAGTTTTTTAACTTGCATTTTTGTTTATCATAAATGTACCTTTGAGGTCTTTCTTGCAATGATATAGATTGCAGAGGCTTCTACTATGTGGTGATGCTGAACTGAGATCAGACCCATATAGCTATCTGGTTTGCTATGCTGAGTTTGAAGACATTACGTGTCTAAAAAATTCACGCTTGCAAACTGAATAGAAATTGTTTCATAAACGCTCAGAGTTTGTATTTAGATCTAGTTTCTTTATTCCTGTCTTTCACTGACGATAGCAAATAGCTTGAAATCATGATCTGAAAGTGGAATTATAGTTAGAGATAGTGAATCCTAACTACTCTGACGTTTATGTAAACAAAACATACGCTTGATGGGCGTTTTTGGTAGAACGCCATCTGTGGACATAAATACAAGCGTTAGCAAGTTTTTTAACTTGCATTTTTGTTTATCATATATATATAATATACTTTCAGAACTAATTTAAAGTTTTAAAAAAGTTTTCAAACTTCATATTAAAAAAAATAATGACTAATGAATTATATTTTAACCTTGTGGTATTTGAGTTCTCCATCCTTTTAAAAATTCATTCAAGCTCAAAATTATAGATATTTTTAATGCTTTATTAATTTTATTTTTCAAATTACAATTTACCACTTCTTTGACCTGAAGTAATTAAGCCTTAAGGAACTTTATTCATTTTTTTTTCTGTTTCTTTTTTGTTAATTTAGATAATAATAACTAGAACAACAGTGGTAGTCATCATTTCATTTATAAACATTTTTCAATTATCGTTATATGTTCGGTTTAATGCGCAGTTATGATTATAAAATTATATTCAAAATATTTAGAATACTTATAGTTAGAAGTTTAGATCATGATTAAATATTGTATTGTTTTACATCACTAAAACATTATCTTATCAAGAACTGTAATATACTCTATAAAGTTAATTGTTTTTATGTATCAATAATTTAAATTGTAAATGCTAAAGAGAAATGTTCTCATCCGATATGCTGAAACATATCACTATGTTTTGTTGTTTATATGCATAAAAATGGATACACATATAAATAGATGGTAAATAACATCATTATAGCATAAATAAAACAAAATGAAATAGATTTCATTCCTAAGAGACCAGTTACATTATAATGGATTATGCCCATGAAGGGTCAGATTGACTTTAAGGTCAACATGGGTGTGACAAGAATCTATGCCTCAGGGTGGTCTTTGAGTGTTTCATCATCAGATTTTCAATTGGATGGACAGTTGAAAAGTTGGAATGTGGTGAGGATTAAAGCCTGTCCATTAAAATATGAAGATTGGCTACCAATATATCTGAACATTTATTGCATATATGTGTAGAGATAATAATCTGGGCCAACTGATGATTGCTGGTTTAACATGCAATATGTATATTGTGATTATTTATCTGTTCGACATATATGTGTTCAAGTTTATCAGTGTTATGAGATAGTGTGGAGAGTGGTGAGTTGTTTGAAAATCTGTGCTCATATACCCTATATATTATATATATTGATACAGGTATATAATAAGCCTGTATTTCAATTATTACATAGTAGAGATGTCTGCCCATCTCTTGTACATGTACTAAATAGATTATGTTCTGTACATGAGGGTTCAGATTGACTTTAGGTCAACATGGATGTGACAAAAATCTTAGCTTCAGGGTGGCCTATGAGTGTTCCATCTTCAGATTTTCAATTAAATGGTCAGTTGAAAAGTTGGAGTGTGGAGAGGATTGAAGCTTGCCCATTAAAATATGAAGATTGGCTATCTTAATATATATCTAAGCACTTATTGCATATATGTGTATCAGGGTAATCTGGACCAATTGATATTGCTGGTTTAATATATATCTAAGCACTTATTGCATATATGTGTATCAGGGTTATGTGATAGAGTGGAGAGTGGTGAGTCATTTGAAAGTCTGTGCTCATATACCTTATATATATATATATATATATATATATATAAATATATATATATATATATATATATATATATATTATTTTGTAGTTTATGCATTATTAAATTATATAGTTAAATATTTTTATCATGTATTGTTTAGTGCTGCAGTAGAATGGGGAACTCTATTCTCAAAGTCTATGGATCACTAATCTAATTGTCATTTTATATTCAAACTTTTTTATGAATTCTTGAGTAGAAAAGTATTTAATTTGGTCTGTGTAGCCTAGTGCAATTACAAATCAGTATAATTTAAAGTTCAAAGGTTACGGATCAGGACTCTGTTCAGTGTCTTCTAGATCTCAAACTTTATAAATAATTTTGATTAGTATTTTTACTAATATTTGCCCCTTGCTTGTGTGTACTAAAACTACCTATTCATATTCCTTGAAAACCTATGTATACTGGGTCATGAATTTATGCCCATGGCAGTCAACATCACATGTATTGAAATAAACAATGCCAACTGCCAGATTAAAGGGGCATGGCATATAACTAGTGACTCCAACTCCATTACTGAAAATAAATCCTGGTTTCCTCTCTCAAAAAGGTTGGCTATTTAATCCACTGAACTCATTTGAATAAATTTAAATAAACTTACACTATATTTACATACACCACCCTACTAACTACCATTGAGTGTTATAAATATAATACCACATGGGTATCAAAAGTGCTAAGATCAATTTAAAATTAGATCAATATTAAGCTTTTCTTATTATAGCATCCCAGCACTAGAAAGTTAATTTAAATTACAAATATAATTTATTCTTTTAAATCTATTATAACCTAATATTTACAAACTATATGTGTTTGATTATGTTTTTTAACTTCATAATTAAATATATTTTTACATGTAATTATATTTTATACTATTATAATTGCAAGTTTATTTGATGATTCAATTGTAAATATCACATTGAACTTTTGATTTAATTATATATATTTGTATTCTTGAATAAGTTATATTTTGAAGGAATGGAAGTGTTGTGGATATCTTGTTGTATGATGTTATTTACTATCCCTATGTTTTTCGTAAAATATACTTGTAATTATACATTTGTATATTAATATATTAAATTAAAAACATTCATATATTAATATATTAAATTAATTAAAGTGAGATAAAATATTAGAAGTCCCATAAGAAAGATAATTAGAAAAGTTTGAAAACCAGTTACCAAACATTAAGCATAAGTCAAATATTTTGAAAATAAAACAACAAAGAATGTTATTGCCTTAGAAAAGATTAAATAAATGGAGAATTGAAAAGGATAATAATTGGATTAACAAACATAATTAATATAAATTACACATGCACCAACTTGGAAGCTACATTGACTTTTTAATAATATTACAAGTAATCAGTAAAATAATTTAATATTTTTTTCACCTTCTTACATTATTGAAGCAGTCAAATCATTCACTTGAAAACCATAAGAAAAGTGGCTACTTTTTAGATATTCAAATTTACTTGATCATTTTTATTAATTTGTGTAAATAAAAAAAAAGCATTTGTATGGATGGTAGTTTGACTGATTCATTGTTAATTTACAATTCAGTCTCTTCAACATCTTTGTGGTCTCTCTAAATAATGATTTGAAGACAAATAGGTAAAAAATTTGAGTTTGAAAAAACTTGTACAATGTTCTGGCCTCTAAGTTGTGGAGATCACATGCTGAGGATGATGAGTGCATTAGCTGGATCATTTCTTCTAGAAGTAATATATGTGGCAGACAATGTGTAACATTAATAGCATGTGTGTATATATATGTAAAGCTTACAAAAAAAGAAATATACATAAATAAAATTTTACTTATATAAATTTTTAAATAAAATCTGGAATGGCCTAAAAATTGATTAATTAATAATACTTTTAATATTTATTAAATACTATAAAATCTAATATTTTTGAAATACTATAAATTATTGAAATTATACAAAAATGCCTCTATTTTATGTAAAACTTTATTTAATTCTGTTTTGACAATAATGTAAATTTAATTTAAATTTTCAAAACAAAAGTATTTATTTTAATGTACAAAATTAATTGTAATTATGTTTAAGTTAAAGTATTAAAAAAATAATTTTTAATTTTAACATATTTCTGTTTTGATATACATAAGTTAAAATTTATAAAAAAACAACATATTAATATTTTTTATTATTTAAAAAGAAACAGATATACTGTTAATCCTCTTATTTATAAATTTTTATACATTGCATAGTATTTAATTTAAGCAGATAAATCATTTTAATCAAAAAATTAGTATAGAGATGAAATCAGAAGTTTCTCTGATCTTCACATTAGTCAAGTTTAAATTCACAGAGAGATTTTAAAAATGACTTTCTGTATTATCTCATTACCCTAATATTTTTGTGCTAGACACCATTTTCTTTAGTAACTAAGATTTGGAGATTATGGAAACTGGACTGGGTTGAAAACTTCTACATTTATCTGGTTTTTCTGGCAATCAGGTCATTTCATGCCAGTAATCTATATGAGTAGCTAGCTTATTGTGAGATTTTAATAGTAAAATAGTTTCTCTCTCTGTGTTTCTGACAGATTTTGCTGAACCAACTGGTAAAAGTTTTTGGAAATACTCAACTTTCTATTTTTATAAAATCTTTATTTTATACTAAATTTCAATAAATTAAACTTGATTTTTTAAATTCAATTTTATAAGTGAATAATATTATAAAAAGATACAAATGATTGTTTTAAATATTTTAAAACTGATTTGTAATTATAACAATGTATCATAAATGTTATCATATATTTATGCAAACACTAAAAAAAAGGAATTCATTTTATTTTAAGCTTTTTTTATTGTCAATGAATGAAAATTGATTTACGAAAATACTGTCAAATTTTGCATAAAATCTGACATTTTCTTACAAAACTACAATAATTTAAAAAATTGTAATACTAAATCAATTTTCACTGGTAAAGATGTCATAAATATTGTTTTTTTCTTTATATTACAGTCAAGTTTATTAATTTCTATTTGTAATGACATTAGTTGTTTATACTTCTTCTATACAGAATGTAATAACAGTGCTACATGCACTTATATGCAACTATAGAAAAGTTTGTTATTTCTATAAATTAATTACAGCATAGTGCTTTTGAGAACTTATGGCATTCTCATATTCATAGCAAGACTCATTCCTCCCTCTCTCCAAATAATGGTTGTTCTAATTTAAATATTAATAAATAAATTTAAATCTCTTCAAATACATACTATTATATTTATCTCTCCATTATGATTATAGTTCATCTTGCTATGAATATGAGAATGCTATAAGTTCTTGAAAGCACTAAGCCATAATTAATTTATAGAAATAGCAAGTTTCTCTACAGTTGCATATAAGTGCATTTATCAGTTATTAATTGCTATTTTTAAAAATAAAACATAAATAAAAAAATTGAAAATTTACCTGTGCATTTTGTCATAATAATTAATCAATTAGTGTGTACAAATAATGAAAAAAAATACTTTATAAACAAACAAAAAATGTATATCATTATATAAAAAGGCAAAACTCTCCATACAATAGTGCTACCTTGTGCCAACAAGAGTAATCAATGGATGCCAGAAGGCTTGTGCATAAAATCCCTATCTAGTGCCTACTCATCCAATATCCTCAGACTAGTGTCTGGCTTGTGGATGAGTAGGCACTAGATAGGGATTTTATGTATCAGCCTTCTGGTATCCAATGATTACTCTGGTTGGCACAGGGTGGCACTACTGTATGGAGAGTTTTGCCTTGTTTAATAACAATTATGTGCTAGTATAAGAGATAGTGATCATGTGATGTTTAGTGGTATAGTATAGTATTTTGATCTTATTTTTTAACTTTAACACCAACAAAGAATTAAAATTTACTTCTTTAAAATAAATTCAAGATATTATCACTTAGGATAATGTTAATACTGCATGCTACAGTTACAGAACAACAACTATTTTTTTAGGAAACTTTCAAAGGTTTCATGATAGATGTACATGTCTGAAAGCAAAGACAATGGGCAAAAATGTAAATATGCTGTGCAGAAATATTATTTCTAATGAAGAGGAATCTACTATTATTTATATATAAATCCATTATATCTATATTAAGCACAGATAAAAGAAATTCATTGGCCTGCAAAATATCTTTATTAAAACATTAATTTTTTTAAAAAAAATTAAGGTTAATGTTAAATAAACATTTAAAAAAGTTCATTTTTCTACAGCATAAAATATAAAAGTATTAATTTTTCCCAAAAAATAAATAATAATAACTATGTTTAAAGTTAAATAAACACTAAAAAAAAGTTTATTTTTCTATATCATTAAATGTGAAAGTAACTTTTGCTTGTTTCCTTTAAAAAATTTTCTTGATATAAAATGCTAATTGAGTAAGTTTTATAATGTTGCCATTAAAGACATTAAAGAGAGAAAAACTTTCAAGCAAACCTTCAAACCAGTTCAGTAATAATTATTTATTCTAAAAACATTTATTATAATTTATGAGTGGTAAGATTTTGTTTTTTTTACTGCCTATGTTAATAAATAACAAATCAAACTCCAGACTTCAAATCATGCAGATATAAGGTATTGTTAAAATAATTTTCAAGGTAAACTAATATTAAGATTAAAAACACTATTTGTATCAAAATTGTGTCTACCATAAATTTGACACTTGTAAGTCAAAATTTAACCCTATAATATTGATAAATACTAAATTAATGATAAAGATATATGAAAGAGATTATGATCTAGATCAACGGATGGCTTCTGATTAAGCATGAAATTCATCTTGGGATAGATTTGTCTTTTCATATAACTTGATTCGTGTATTTCAAGTATATGTAGAGGGGTTGAGAAACGCATATATATATATTCTAAAACGTCATTCATTATTTATACATTAAAATAATTAATATTTATTGACTTGTGAATAATTAGAATATTTCGTATTAACATATATATATATAATATAGGGGATTTAAACACAGTCTTTCAAGCTCCCTTTAGCTATTCACTCAGTCTCATACAACAGATACATATGACCACACACATGTGAAAAAGATAAATAATCTCCAATAAAGTATTTCAAGCTAGATCAGCACTCACCCATTGGTTCAGATCATCATCTCCAATACATATATATGCTTTAAAATCAACATGGACATTTCAATAATATTGGCATCAACAAGGTATTTGAGCACTCCACCAGCAAATTTTCACTGGTATGGATGTCTGAAGAGTTGGAGGATGGAGTAGATTGAAGTCTGTCCATTAAAGTTTGAAGAAATGGTATTTTATTATAAACCAAGCACTGATTACATATATCTGTTGGAGATGATGATCTTGATCAACTGATGAGTGATGGTTCAGCATGATGTATATATTGGAGGTCATTTATCTTTTCATGTGTGGGTGGATTGTATGAGATACAGTGGATAACTAAAGAGAACTTGAAAGTTTATGTTCAAGTTCTCCATATTACATTTAAACTCCATGGGTATGAATTATTTTTTGTATTTCAGTATATATATATATATATATATATACAAAATATATATATCTATATATATATATATATATATATATATATATATATATGGGTATATATATATATATATATATATATATATAAATGTATACCCATAGATATATGTGTAGTAGTTAAGACCACTTGCAATTTATATACCTGGAAGTACAATTCAAATAACCCGTAGAATTTTATTGTCAATATATGGATATCTGATATTTGTATTATAGAATATTTATCATTCTTTTCAATATTTATTATCACTATTTGTTAAATAAAATTATTAACTATTGCATTATGTTATTCCAGCAAAGTTATTTAATACTAGTATAAATAATGGGTAGTAAGTCTGCTCTTGTTTACATTTGTCACTAAGTTCTTTAACTCTCAAACCAGTTTTACACATAACAAATTTGAAATTTGTGTGTGTCAACATCAATATATTTTTCTTTAGGATTATTGATATGGCACTGTGTTATCTTTCATCTCTGCATCAGGATAATTTTCCATAATGTGTAAATGTGTAATAAATTGCAAAACTGCATTATAACTATTTCATGATATAGTAACTAATTGATTTGAAGTTTAGAATATATAAGTACGGATTTAAAAAACGATATAATAAACACAAAATTGCCCTGAACCATCTTTCAGCAAAACACTGCCAGAATCATAATGCTGAATAAAGTTATGCATTGTTTTGCTTGAAATCAGGATCAGTGCAATTAATTAGACTGTTTATTATTCATACCTTTTCATTTGAACTCAAGACAATGTGCTTTAGAATTACCTATTTTCATGAAAAGCATTAGGTACATTGAGATTTAGAAATAATCAATTGTAAATCAAAATGGTGGGTAGAAAGTAATGATGATAGTATAAATAATAAACACCTCCTCACTTCCCCATTCTTTTCAAGTTCATATAAATAAAGATATAATAAAAAATAAATAACCTCCAATATGCATTTCGTGCTAAAACAGCAATCATCAGTTGGCTCAGGTCACTATCTCTCATATATATATATATATATTATATGCAAAGTATTGATCTAGAGTAAAATGTTACATTTTCATTTACCATTGTCAAACTCCCTCCACTCACAACTTTGACGCCATCCATTTTAGATAAATACATTAATGATTACTAAACATTTTAGAAACTAGAGATTATCTTTAGCACAGATATAAACTTTAAACCTCTGTTAAGAATTTGAAAAGAATGGGCAAGTGTGAGATGTTTATTATATCTATAAAGATATTACATACGGGACAGAGAAAGGTAAATAACTCCGTGCGTGTAAATTTAAAAATATCAGATATATTAATCTTTAACTGAGGCTTAAAGTTTATATCTGTGCTAGAGATAATCTCTAGTTTCGAAAATGATTAGTAATAATCAATAGAGTATTTAACTGAAATGGATGACGTCAAAGTTGTGAGAGGAGGGAGTTTGACAATGGTAAATGAAAATGTAACAATAATAGTAGAGTGAATGCTCATATAAAGATTATAACTAACTGGTTAAAAATGTATTTGGATTTAAGTTCTTTATTTCTGCATTAATGTGATATAACTAGATTATAGCTATTAATACATCCATGCAATAACACTTGATAATGGATGATCATAATTTTTGTCTCTTTCGAATTTTTTCATTTACGCTTATATATATATATGCAACTATGTGCTTGGAATTAGTCTATTAGTGTTTCTTTTAATTGCAGTTATAAATACCAACACATCAAATGTTTGCAGTTATAAATACTTATTAATAGTTATTTTTCAATTTTAATTACACTAATGTAACATATGTTAGTTAACTAATGTTTTTAAATTCACAATCAGTATAAAGAGTTTAAAATAATAAATCGAGTTATTATTACCATTAATCATTTTATTGTGTAAACAATGTCTTGAAAACTTTTAATCTGACAAATATATTTGTCATTTGTCAGTTTGTCACTGCGCTCAACTTGAAAAAATGCTTTAACTACTATGATTTTTTATAATAAAAAGATGCAGGTTTGTAATCCTTGGATTGGCATCTGGACTACTTAAAAAAAATAACTAACCATTTTTATTTAATTTTTTTTTTATGTTATAAAACTGCACAGAGAAGTTTATGATAAAAATAAATTTCTATTTAAATAATAATAATTCTTGTTAAAAATAAGAATAGCTCGAATCTATTCTTTAAAATGTGATTAACAATTACAATATGCATAACGGTACTGAATGTTTATTTTATTATAATAATTTTATAGCGGAAAGTTAAAATGTGTTTAATAACTATATGTTAGAAATATTAGAAGTATATTTGACCTCCATCCATACATTTCAAACAAACTGGATTTAATTAAAGTGTTTTTATCCCAGTGGATTATATCCAAGCATTGAGAGACTTGTAAATAGAACCAATGAATATGATGTCATTTTATTTTATATCATAGATTATAACAAAGCATTAGGTTGTTTAAGAAACCCCATAGTAATTAATGCTTTAAATTATCAATATATAATTCAGGATGTGGTTTTAGAACAGTGGATCAGAATCAATTATTGAGAGAGGTTATAAAAAGAATCAATTAATGAATTGTCATTTTATTTTACTTTTTATAGATTATAAAAAGGTATTTCATTTTATAAGCAATCCTAAAATGATTAATACTTCAAATCATCAAGACATTGACTCAGGATACCATCATATTGTAAATAGTATTTATCAAATTAAAATTGCAGTGATTATATTCCATGAAGACATTAAGAAGATTAGTGATGATAAGTTGATAAGGATGTATAACAATGTGATTCCTATATCCAAACTGTATAACAGCAGTGTTAAAAATGTATTTTGTACATTAAAATAGGAAATTAAATCCATAGATCTTATTCAACTCATATATATTTTAAAAATTCAGGAAAGATTTTTCGAATAATAATGCTTCAGAGCTTCAGGAAATGTGTTGCAGATGAAATTTAAAAAGTAGGACTAAATATGAATACTAAAAAGACTGATAACAATATAAAAGAAAGTTAAGATTGATAATTATAAATTAAAAGAACTCAAGTCTGATTTTTAATAAATGGAAACATAATGAAGAAAATTAATAATAGAATTAAACTTAAAGTGTGTTTGATAAAGCTAATTAATGTCAAATAAAATTATGTCTATATGTTTAAAAAAATGTTTTTCATAAATACATTTTATCAATTGTTATATATAAAACAGAGACTTGAGATTACTAATCAAAGTATGAAAGACTTCTATTAGAAATAACTAGAAAATATGGACAGAAGTATGAGTGAATGTGGTAACCCTGACATCATTGAATAAATTAACAGACTGAAACTGAATTGGAATAAAATATTCCTAGAAGAAATAACGATAGACTAGTCTTTAACTGGTTGTATGGAAGAAACAAAGAAATTTGCTGTTATGATGTTGAGAAGAGAGTCCATAGATTAGCAAAGCTGAATTAAACATGGAAAAACTTCATTTTGCAATGTAGCAATAAATTTTAAAAATAGTGATGATGATCATAGTGTTAAATCTTATATTTCCATTCACATACAGATATTTATTTTATCAAGATAAATTGCCACTTTTAACAATTAAGCTTAAACAAAACATTCTATACTTATGATATGAAAGACATTATGACTTCATTTCAATTTAATTTTACATATTAAATAAATGAATTTGCTTTTTTTTTCATATTTCTTTTATCAATATGTTTTAAAAAAGTGTAATGAGTTTGTAAATTAAATTATAAATTGAAAATACTGCATGTGAGCAGAAAAAGAAATAAGGATAAATAAGTAAGATTTTTGCGAGTTATTGGTTGATATATTAATCATTAATTGAGTTTAGTAAAGTCTATATCTATGCAAAAAATGAATAATTATTCATATCCTAATAAAATATTCAGTAATTATGTTTAATATATTTATTCAAGAAAAGACATGAATTGAATTGTGTTTTGCTCTCTCTCTCTATATATATATATATATATTATAATGATTGAAGTGATAGTGGAGATCAAATCTAACCGCAAACTATGATATCTGCTCTACGGGGCGCCATCTAGGCATTTAAACCTAGAAAAATTTATAGAGTAGGCAGATACGCACTGTTAAGATTCCACTTTATTTAAATATTCAGATCGTTAGCCCAAGTCACGAGCTCAGTG
This sequence comes from Epiperipatus broadwayi, assembly GCA_028023455.1. Lineage (NCBI taxonomy): Eukaryota > Metazoa > Onychophora > Udeonychophora > Euonychophora > Peripatidae > Epiperipatus > Epiperipatus broadwayi. Next base: position 382,581 of record JAQFVV010006634.1, on the reverse strand, counting down.
GAGTAGCAGAGATAATAAAATATAAATTTTATATCTTAAATATAAAAGAATAAAAGCCACTGCCAGAAATTAACACATAAAAATATTTATTTACGCACATATAAAATCATTCTAATTTGAGGAATAAGTTTAACATTTTAGATTTTTCTATTAATCTTTAGTTTTACATTTAAGTAAATTACAACCATGAGCTTAATATTTATTTAGTGAGTCAAGTATGAATAGACTACATAAACCTGCATTTGAAAAGAAAATATTCTTCCCTGATTTAATCTTAGGCAACAAATTTCGCAATCAAACTGGCGCCAATCCATCTGATACATTTATGTATTCAATGTAGCATGAAAATATGACAACACAAAATACTATACTGTCAGGAATGTACATCTGATCAGTAAGTAGAATTAGAGAAGACATTGTCTCTCCACCAACAGGAATGTTACATCTGTTGGCAAGTAGAACAATAAACATAAAACTCCATAGGAATGGACTGCGGTCCTTTGCCATCTTACAAACCCATCCATAGGCAAACAGAAGGTGTGTGGTGTATATATATAATCCTTCCTGTAGCGGATCTCATACTACATCTACAATTACACAAATATATCCAATCCATTGAACCAATTCAACTACGAAATTAACAACCTAAGATTACCCTCCCTTAATATAACTTTACAAAACTATATAGCCATTCATGCCCGACTTAAATTTAACATTTAAATATGTTCGCACAGATTATTTTTATACAATTTGTTTTATAATGTCTAGTATAGATCGGCTGCACAGATTCCATGGTCAAAAACATTCCAAATTAAACACAACCGATCAAAATACAAAGTCAATCGATAACGTCAATTGCTGAGGGAATACAGGAGACCCTTTGGTGTTCATCATAAGACACCACAGTGACATTGTTGACTTATATGTTCTAATCAATTGTGAAAACCACAACATAATCAACCACTAATGAATCTATGCAATGTCTATATCCAACTTAAATGTAATGCATTTAATAATTTCTACAATAAATATTACTACAAATAAAAATAATAAAATGGAAATGATTTTAGCAAAACTTAACTATATTAATTTAAACAATCAATTATTAATTTGAAAATCAAATAAGAGTTCATTTTAAAATTTAAATTAGCTGAATCTTTAAAAAAAAAACAATGACGAAAGTTCTTAATTACTTTTTTTTGTTGTTGTTAATTTGTAAAGTTCATAGCTCACGGTAGAAGAGTCCAGGTTTCTGCTTTTAATTTCTGCGACACCTCCATTGGAAGATAATGTTCTGGAGATGGCAATAGCTGGTTCAAGGTATCACAATCTTTTCATTTTTTTTATATAGAGAGTGTGGTATGTGCGTACTACCACATCTCTCAAACACAAAACACTGGAACTGTCCAAAAAAACTGTATTTCCCTTTTTATATTATCCACATGGATTCAATCAACAAAACGTCACTAATCCATCACTTTCATTAGGGTCCGAGCCAAGGCTTAGTGCTTCCATTGGTCAAGCTAATTTCTCTTTATTTTCTTATCTATCTTTCATCAGATCATTTTAATTATACAAGACCCCAAGGCTAGCTTGCTTTTCAAACAATTTATAAACAATCATTTCCATTTACAGATTACAAGAATTAATTAATACCTGTTTTTATTTTTAAATCTTGTACTTTTTTTTTTATAAAAAAAGTACGTTCAAATACTTATTTATTTGTTGTTTTTTTTTTAAAAATATTTTTAAAGTTTGGCATCTGTGCAAATGTATATATGTTTAACAAACATTTTAATTTTAGCGTTTAGTTTTTCACTTTTATTTGCGAACTTTTAAGTTTTTATTTTAAATTAATGTAACGACATATTTATATATCATTACAATATATATATATACCACACATAGGTATTAATTTAATACTCTACCATTATTAACAATATAAAATATTCTTTTGGAGGTGTTTATTATATCTATAAAGATATTACATACGGGACAGAGGAAGGCGAATAACTCTGTGTGTGTAAATTAAAAAAAATAGATATATTAATCTTTAACTGAGGTTTAAAGTTAATATCTGTGCTAGAGATAATCTCTAGATTCGAAAATGATTAGTAATAATCATTAGTGTATTTATCTGAAATGGATGACGTCAAAGTTGCGTGTGGAGGGAGTTTGACAATGGTAAATGATAATGTAACAATTTACTCTAGATAAATACTTTGCATATAATAGAGATATATATGAGAGATAGTGACCTGGGCCAACTGGTGAATGCTGGTTCAGCACGAAATACATCTTGGGGATCATTTGTCTTTTATTATATCTTTATTTATATGAATTTGAAAAGAATGGGGAAGTGTGGAGGTATTTATTATATCTATAAAAATATTGTAACATAAAACAAAACATATTAAATAAATTGAGTATACTTTCATTGTGTTTCATGAACATAGTCATCAATAAGTTTGAAATTTATTGTTAAGGATTTAATAGGCTCACTTTCTCCTAATTTGAATGCCATTGTTAAAACAAAGGCAATTTTAAAAAGGATAACATAGCATGCATTAATACACAAGAAAACTATGACTGATTAAACAAACATATTGGTCTTTTAAAACTATGAAAAGGAATAAGGACATAACTATGACTCTGGAATTGTTAAGATAATCTGTGGAAAAAGGCATGACAAAAAGTAAAAACTCAAAGTGGTGTGGTTTTATGCAAAATAAATACATATTGAATTAAACAGCCAATAACATTCAAATTACCAAAAATGGCTCTCTTAAATCAATAAATTTCAAACTTATTGATGATCATTATTATAATGCTTACATACTTACATGTCAAGGTATAGTTGATTTACTTAATTTGATTAGTTTTCTGAACTAGCATTTTTATACAGATATAGATATATAAAGTATAAAATAAAATGGCTTACAAATGATCCAAACATTTTCATCATTGTGATGCTAAACATTATTATTTCATTTAACTATACTATAAAAGTCTTTATAATTTTAAACCATTTTTATTAATCCATAGCTTTTCTTCTTTATATTACTCCTGTAACCATTCTTGTTTCATTCATCTATCCAACATATAAACTATTTTGGCATCTTTTATACAAATTATTCAAATATTGTATAACAAACTTAAGTAAAATTAAATAGGCCCCTTCTAATGAATCCAGTCTCTATTATATCTTTTGACTCATAAGTTATTTTTATACTTTTTTATTTTCTATCTTATTCCAAAGACAATTAAACAATAAAAAAGTATTATGCACATTGTAATCCATATCAATATCCCATTTACTTGAATTACCTTTTAAGATAAAAAAAACCTGTTAAATAGGAAATGTCAGATAATTGCCGAAATCCATAAGGCCAGTTCTTAAAACTTAGGGCAAAGTAAAAATTATTTTGTTTGATGATTATTAAACAATTAGACAATTAGATATAAGTATTCTTTAAGATTTTAAACTTTATACAGCAGCTAAAGAAATGTACTACCTTCCACAAATTTACATATTTATGCATATATTTCTAACATTATCTATAAAACAAAACATATTCATTCTACAATTTTCAAAATAGCCAAGTTTTATTTATTGACAATTATTTTGACTGATATTATATATGTATATTAATTTAAAAATGCATATGCTATATTATATATATCTTCCAATATTCAATTTTCTCCAATTAACACTCAAACATACTTTCCATATTATTTAATACAATGCCTCTAATTACTTATCCATTAGATTCCCTCTGGTTTTTCTCAATATTTTATGTTATTAATGCTTGAATCAATAATTTTATAAATATTTTTCATTTTGAATTTTACTCATTTCAATAAAAAACCTAAATCTAATATACAAAGTATAACCTTATAAAGACATAAACCTCATGTCACTAATTATATTTTTAATCATAACTGGTTTGTTTTCAATTTAATATGCATTGTAAAATTGATTCTTTGTTATTATTTAACTCTTTAAATAATAATTTACAAGTGAGACTTAATGGAATCATTTTTATAGTAATTAATACATTTTATAATAATTATTATTTATTACTTAATAATTATTAAAAATTCCACAAATTTATATTATTATGTGTACATTATTTACCAATTATAAATGAGATTACAATTAATCAATTTATTATTATCATATTTTAATATATTGCACAGTTTAATGATTAAGTAGAAAATAAATAATTTTTTTCTTAATAAATAATTAATTTAAACGCATGTATTGTTGAACAGTGAAAACATTGATATGTTTGATATAAATCATAAATAAAATATCTCTAAAATAATCATTATTAACAAATTTTTATAAAATATTTTTTTTATAAATCTATTTATTATTTCTACTGATAATGTTATACATAAAATACAATATAAAGATTGTATATAAAAGTGAAAGGAATATTAAAATGTATATTATAACTACGTTTTTGCACAGGTATTGGTAATATATAATAAATATTTTATGAATATAGATATTTTTCATGATATTTTTATATTAACCAGAGAGATTTGAACTTATGATTTTCAGTTTATATTTATCCTCCACTCTATCTCAAACAGATGATCTACATAACAACACACATGTGAAAAAGATAGTGGATCCCCAATAGATTTATTTTATGCAGAATCAACACTCACCAGATGAACCAGATCATAATCTTTATACACATATGTATATATTGTATATAGTTAATAAACTAATAACATAAAAGGAATACAACTATATATATATAGCAAGCAATCGATTGTGTTCTAACTGCCATTCACGATATGCTTTTTGTCAGATCAATGTTTTCACTCAATCACGATGTCATGAAATTGTAGCATATAGAATACTGTGTTTCAAATATTTAATGAAATAACATTTTATGATTAAATGTTATTAAATTAAAAAATATTAAATCGTCTTCGAACATCTAACTAAACATTTATGTCTATTCATTTTCTCTTATACTCAGAGATTTAAAAATAAAAATTTTCAAAATATTAAATGGCTTATTAATATATATTTTTTAAATTTTATGTCTATTTCACTACAAATGTTCCATTTTGATATGTTTGATAAACTTTGACATCAGAGTCTAATAACGTAACCCCTCCCCAGTATAGCAATAAATATTGAGATCGCTCTATTAAGCCGTCACACCTGCCATTTATTGACCAAGATATGTAAAACTAAATACAGTAACATAAGGAAACTATAAAACGTAATTAATTTTTGGTGTTATTTTAAAGATGAACAAATAAGTATAAACATTACATATTTCCGTTTATGTTTAACATATGCTATTTGAGTAATTGGTTTCCTTCTACTAAATGATAGAACTAAATATGTTCATATCCAGAGCCATTATATATATAAACCCTATAATTATTTCTCCATTATGCCCTTCATGATGGATAGCTTAAAACTCTGATATCTACACCTCCTAAGATTCACATTCAGCAATCTCACCTTTTATCTTTTTATTTGCTATCAAACTAATTGCCAGAAATTCAAAAACTCTTTAATGTTTTGAATCCAAAAAAATTTGCTTGGTTATTTTATATTAGTATAATATATTTTAGTATGCTTAGTTTGTAATAATATTATCTGGAACAGTGTAAACCAATAAATATTACGTCTGTCATTTGCTTACATTTAACAGACTTCTTTTTTTTTCTCAAAGCAACTTTATTAAGTCACTAAAGTATGACTCACCTGTGCAGGGACCACATTCTGTCACCTGCAGAGTGGGCCATAGAGGCTACAATGTTACATTGATATTCTGAAACTGGGTAGTGGCTCAAAGCAATAGAACTGCCTTATGCAATAAATTAGGTATTACAGGTATATAAAAAAAATGCATTCCAACTACAAACAGCAAGAAAAAAACATAAAAAGAGGAAAAAGGATATGAATTATCACAGATCAAATGTTAGTCAATCAAGGGGATGCTATGTCCATTTGAGGAGAGTTCATGCAGGACAATCAGCCCTCAGCCCACCTGGCAAGTCTCCAAGCAGCTCCCCCAGACCCATCCATGACTCATCAGGCAGAACTCAGTTTAGCGAAAACCCAGACCCACTCCTTGGACAAGGTTAAGCTGCTTTGGCCCCTGCTGTAAGTGGGTTATAATTAATCTGGGTGTGACGTAGGTTCAGCATGTTCGGAACACCAACCAAATCAGAGAGGGCCATGAGAACATTGCAAGCTCTCTCTAAACCTGGGTGTGGTGATGATTTCTGATCGATCCCATTGAAACAAATCCTCCATGGGCATCATCTATATCCTTGAGATTGAGAATTAAGGCAAAACCAATGATTAGATTCATGGTCCCACTAGGTCCTCAGGTGTGATTCTGCTTTACTGATCCTATTGAGTTCTTCTAATACAAGTTGAGATCTAATTTTGATGCTTAATTAGAGTTCCAATTATAAAATCTAATAGTTTGTATTTAGTGGTTACTTTTGCTTGATTAAAGGTGGCTATTTGCATAGAATAAAATGATTGGTAAATTAAGTTATTTTGGCTTAAAACTGATTTAAAGTTTCTTGAAAAGGTGTAAAAGGTTAAAACAAGTGGTCACTTATGTTTTATCATTTGTCTTCTTACCAGATCCCATCTTTAATGTGTGAATCCTTCCATCCTTGTGGAGCCAGCAGGCAGTGAAATGCTCCCACTCACAACAGAAAGTGGACTCCTCTGTTATAAAGTTTTGATTATATATTTGTGTTATGAAAATTAGGATTTTTGTTATTATTTTCTATTTTGAATTATTAGATTACATTTTAAATACGTTTTCTCGGTTTTAATCTAGTTTTAATGATTTTAGTGGTTACTTATATTAGCTTTGGCTTGGTTAATGGTAGCCATTTGCCTAGAATAAAACGATTGATAAATAGAGTTATTTTGGCTTGAAACTGATTTAAAGTTTCTTGAAAAGGTGTAAAAGGTTAAAACAAGTGGTTACTTATGTTTTATCATGCATCTTCTTACCAACTCCCATCTTGAATATGTGAATCCTCCCATCCTTGTGGAGCCAGTAAGCAGTGAACTACTCCCACTCGCAACAGAAAGTGGACTACATTTAACAGACTTCTTTAGAAGATAATTCCAGGAGTATGTATTATAAGTTTGATTAATCAGCCAAAAATGTTAGGTTAGATTCCAATCATTAAAATTTTAGGAAATTTTAGGATATTAGTTTCATAGTAATAAAGGTAAGAAATAACTTGTGAATATAAGTTATATGAGTCTCTTAAAATCCAAGATTATTAGTCGTAAAATATTTCCTAATGCTATCATAAAATACCCACCATATTAATTATTTAAGTCCAAGCAATACCTTTGGAATGGAATACAATGTAAAATAGTTAAATTAGAATGTTGTGATAATATAATTTATTCATTTATTTTCTCATTAATCATTTGCAAATATATATATATATTCTGGCTATAATATTACCTTTCTAAGGTAAAAAATGTCAAAAGATTGTTTGGGTTTTCACATGTATTAAAAAAATGGAGAAGGTGTGATGGTTTAATAACAATCAGATGCAATAATAGAATTGTAAAAAAATCATTTAGAACATAAATAATTTTATCTCTATTATATATTAAAAGAAGTAACTTTAATGTTATGTAAATGTCTACTGTTATCTGTTTTCTGTATATAAAAAAAACAAACCCTACCTAGTCATTTAGAAGATTTATCAATATATATATATATAGATATATATATAGTAATCTATAACCCACTACCTAGTCATTTAGAAGATTTATCAATATATATATATATAGATATATATATAGTAATCTATAACCCACTGAGTTTAGCCACATCAATATCATTGTTGCCATGATGGTTGTCAAGAGTTTTCTTCTTATTTTGTTAGTTAAAAATGGCTGCAGTGTTTTGTAGTTGAGTTTTCTCTTTTTTTGTAAGGTTAATATATGTATATAATTACATTTGGATTCTCTGCCATTCTAAATATTAATGTAAAAAATACTAAAACAGAGTTTAAATATAAATCTTACTAAATTATATATTTAAAACTCTGTTTTAGTATATATATATATATATATATATATATATATATATATATATATATATATATATATATATATATATATATATATATATTTGATAAATCTGTCAATATTTTTGTTTTTTGAATTTAGGGGCAGTTGAGGAGGATTAAAGAATTATCCAAAAGTACTTTTCTGAATTGAAAGACTGTATATAACAGCTAATTACCATTATATTTATTACTTTTATTGTTATAAATATGGGGGTGGATATTGATACATCTGTGATTTTGAAAGGAAGTATACATTTATGTGGTATTTATTGAAAATATCAGTATTCTAAATGATGCTATGTTTGATAAATAATAACAAAATTAAAGTGGGTGTGAAATACTGGAAATAAAAAAGAAATAAAATATGAAGGAAAGAAATATTAATAATCATATATCTATTTAAATAGCTGAGCATTTACTTGAATTTATTCATAAATACATTTGTTTATGGTAAATATTATCATTATAATGACATTTTAATTAAATTCCACCAGCCATTTTTTAGATAACTGTGATCATTCAAAGGTAAAACAGAGATGTCCTAAAATCATCAAACTGATTTTTTGATGTTAATAATCACATTCTGTTTTAATAATTTTATTCACATGTTGTTTATATTTTCATATTTTTATATTATTGTCTTATGCCACTTAAGTTAGTATATGATCTAGTCATCATGACATTATAATTCCAATGGTCATTTTTTTACTCTAACTGTGACAGTGTGATTATGTGTTTAAATGATCACATTTTAATTTTTTAAAACAAAATTATATGGACAACAATTTTAACTTCAATACTTTTCTTTTTTTGTAGTATTTAAGGTTACATGAGTAATAATGTAAGATAAGATTATATAACTGAAATAAGATCAGATAGTTGAGAACTTGTTCAAGTTAATAAAAATCAATGACTTTGTATTAAATTGTGTACAGAAATTTAACTTAAGAAATGATGAGGGATTTGTGAAGCTTTATTTTGGAATTTTCCTAATTAAAATCTGATGAGATTACTATGCCTGGAAGATATATCAATTAAATATTACAAATACATAATAATATCATTTATATGATAATGCAAATCAAGATAAATATTTTTTTACAAATAAATGTAAATGAAATTCACAAACTTATGATATAGTATTTTTACACCCTAAATTTCTCATAGCAAGTTTATTTAAAAATACGTCCATGTTTCAATTTGATATAGCTGCTTAATTAAAATGTTTGATTGAGGAAAAACATGATATGGCATATTATTTATTACAATAAAAAGTTATAGCAACACAATAAGCTCCTATTTAGTTTTACCCATTCTTGAAATTCATATGGTGAAAACAAATTAAACTAGGATGTATGGTTGTTAAAAATATTGAGGGTTATTTCAGTATTTTTAAATGTTGTTTCACCATTGGATCCAACAGCATTCAAAATATCATGTTGCTGGATTGGTCAATATTAAGTAAACATCTCCAGTTGTATATTAGTCATAAAATCAATCATTAGTCTAAAAGAAATAACCCACACAAAAATATTAATCAGAATTCATCCCAACTAAAAAGGCTAAATATTTCTTGCTAATCCCTGTAATTATTCACAAGAATATTCATGCTGGGAATTAGCATAAAAACAGAAAACATTGACAACCCCAGCTAATGAAAATAATTATATATTAATGATGTGGGAAGAAGTGATACCAGATATATAATACTTATTCAAATACATAGTTTAGTATACTTCAAGATTAAAATTATAATCACATTAAAACTAGTTTCATGACAAATAAACAAGTCTTATTTATATTCAAGTTGATGAAGTCAAATCAACTCTTCAATATTAACAATAGAAAAGCAACAAATTCTAATGATATACAGAGAGAAGTTTAACAAAATAAGATTAAATATGAGTTTCAAAACTATTGAAACTTCTTTTATAAATATATGAAGCCATGAAGTTATACTATTTGACTATAAGAATGATTCTATAATTCCAACTTACAATAAGAGATATATAGGGTATTTTGAGCTCAGACTTTCACATGACCCTCAACTCTCCACACTATCTCATATCACTGATACACTTGACCACATATATATCTAAAAGATAAATAATCACCAATATAAATATCATGCTAGACCAGCACTCATCAGTTGGTTTATATTATCATCTCTACATATATATACAATAAGTGCTCAGATTTATATTAAGATAACTGATCTTCATACTTTAATGGACAGGCTTCAATCCATTCCACCCTTGAGGGTTGTGTGAAAGACTGAGTTCAAAATACTCTATATATTACATTGTCTGTACAAGTGTATATATATATAGCCTGTGTTAGATATTAAATAAGAGATATAAAAAATCTGCAATGATTATTGTATAATATCATTATTGTATATTATAAATGATAGTTATCCATTAACAACTTAAGAAAACATTTATTTAATAGATTGCCTCCAATCACTTGAAGCAAATAGCAAGAATCACTGTGGAGATATTTTTATTGCCAGAAAAAAAAAATCATGTCCAAGATATGCTTTATTTACTGATTTTATACATTTGTTAAAATATTTGACTCATTAGGTAAAAATATTTATGGCAATATTTCAAAATATACTGATCCATTGAAGTTTTTTTTCTATTAATTAGTTTCTACATAAGAATGTAAATAGTTGTTAATACATAAAAGTCTGATTTACTCAATAAAAAAACAAGTATTGAAAGGAAGGATGTCAACTAGCTTCATGTTATTTCTTTGTTCAATAACATAATTATAGACATTTTCACAAAACAAACATCATGCTTTAATATTGGTTGATTGCAAGGTTTTTAATTTGACCCACTTGGGAAAAAAACTTAAAATGATCATTTTCTAATGTTCTAAATTAATAGTATCCCAATGGTTATATTATTCTTTTCAATCCAATTCAAAATATTATGCTTTGATATGTAACTTATAAATATTTTAGTTTAGTCATTAAATATTAAAAACTTTAAAAATATTTTACCTGGATGATAACAACTTTAAGTACTAGATCTATTTAAATACTTTGTAACTTGTTAGGTAAATAGGTAGACTTTAAAATATTTTGGTGCAACTTAGACTTCAAATTTTTAATAGAAGAAATAGACCTCATTTATGTATAAAGATTAATTTAATTACAGTCCTAACTTTTTTAATATTGATTATAATACATAGGGTATATGAGTATAGACTTTCACATGACCCACTACTCTCTATACTGTCTCATAACACTGATACACTTGAACACATATATGTCAAAAAGATAAATAATCACCAATATAAGTATTTCATGCTAAACCAGCAATCATCAGTTGGTCCAGATTACCATCTCTACACATATATGCTATAAACACTCAGCTATATATTAAGATAGTCAATCCTCATACTTTAATGGACATGCTTCAACCCACTCTACACCATCCATCCAAATGAAAATATGATGATGGAATGCTCAAAGGCCACCTGAGGCTGATATTCTGGTCACACCCATGTTGACATAAGATCAATCTGACCCCTCATGTACAGAACATAATCCATTTAATACATATACAAGGGATGGGAAGACATCTATACTATGTAATAACTGAAACACACAAGCTTATTATATACCTGTGTCTATATATGTAATTTATAGGGTATATGAGTGCAGACTTTCACATGACCCACTACTCTCCACACTGTCTCGTAACCCTGATACACTTGAACACATATATGTAGAAAAGATAAATAATCACCAATATAAGTATTTCATGCTAAACCAGAAATCATCAGTTGGTTCAGATTATCATGTCTACACATATTTGCTATAAGCACTCAGATATATATTAAGATAGTCAATCCTCATACTTTAATGGGCATGCTTCAATCCACCCTACACTACAACTCTTCAATCATCCATCCAATTGAAAATATGATGATGTAATGCTCAAAGGTCACCTGAGGCTGAGATTTTTCTCACACCCATGTTGACCTAAGATCAATCTGACCCCTCATGTACAGGACATAATCCATTTAATTCATATACAAGGGATAGGCAAACATCTCTACTACGTAATAACTGAAACACACAAGCTTATTATATACCTGTGTCTATATATGTAATATATAGAGGATATGAGCACATACTTTCACATGACCACCACTCTCCATACTATCTCATAATACTGATACACTTGAACACATATATGTTGAAAAGATAAATAATTACCAATATACGTATTTCATGCTAAACCAGCAATCATCAGTTGGTCCAGATGACCATCTCTACTCATATATGAGGTTTGGCTATCGTAATATATATCTGAGCACTTAAAACATATATGTGTAGAGATGGTAATCTGGACCAACTGATGATTGCTGGTTTAGCATGAAATGCGTTTATTGGTGATTATTTATCTTTTCGATATATATGTGTTCAAGTGTATCAATGTTATGAGATAGAGTGGAGAGTGGTGGGTTGTGTGAAAGTCTATGCTCATATAACCTATATATTACATATATAGACACAGGTATATAATAAACCTGTGTGTTTCAGTTATAACATTGATTATCTTTTTTGAAAAGGTATAGATGAGGATGAAACATAGTTGAGAGTTACAATTAGGCACAATGTTGAAATTTTTTAGAAAGAAAAATTTTATTGAAGTTAAAATATATAAATGTATGATTCAAAAAAAATAAAAAACAATCCAAGGGACAATAATATTATATATGCTAACCTATCTGTATTTTAGACAAACATTGTATTCCGTATCTATAAATAAATCTAATCTTTAATGTTTATTATTTATCTTTTTTCCTCGTTTTTCTTTCTTTTTGGAATTAAATTAACAATATAAACGTATGCACAGATGTTAATTTTGACAAAATTGTCAATATTTTTTTGTAAGTTAACCTTAATATTCATGAATAAAGAAAACATAAATAGTGTCATTAATAAATATAAAACTTGCACACTCTCACCCAATATTTTCAATATAAAATTAGAAGTATTCTCTTGTCAGAAAAAAATAATAGTATTAGCTTATATGATTTTATAAATCATCGACACAATTCTTTTTGTTTTGTATTTCTAACTGTATATTCAAATTTTTACAGAGATAAAAATCTAAATATTAAAATTGTCGCAGTAACAACTCTAAATATTTTTGATATATGTCGTTGTCTGTAAAAACAAAAAATTAATTCTTTGAAACTTAGCACGTGTAATATGTAGAGTATATGAGCACAGACTTTCACATGACCCACCACTCTCCATTCTATTTCATAACACTGATACACTTGAACACATATATGTCGAAAACATAAACAAACACCAATATACGTATTTCATGCTAAACCAGCAATCATCAATTGGTCCAGATTACCATCTTCATACATATATGCCATAAGTGCTCAGATATATATTAAGAGGCATGAATCATCAGTTGGTGCAGATTACCAACTCCACACATATATGCTATAAGTGCTCAGAAATATATTAAGAGCCTCTTAATATATATATATATATGAGCACTTATAGCATATATGTGTGGAGATGGTAATCTGGACCAACTGATGGTTGCTGGTTTAGCATGAAATACATATATTGGTGGTTGTTTATCTTTTTGACATATATGTATTCAAGTGTATCAGTGTTGTGAGATAGAATGGAGAGTGGTGGGTCATGTGAAAGTCTGTGCTCATATGCCCTATATATTACATATATAGACACAGATATATAATAAGCCTATGTTTCAGTTATTAAAATTAGCAAATGATAAATATTAATATTATTTAATCATTCATTAGAGTAGAGATTATACAATAATGAATAATATTTCTGAAATGTAATTTTCATTATACCAATCTCATGCAAGTTAAGGAATGGTTTTATCCATTTTTAATATATTGTAGAGGAATGTAATCTTAAGCATTTACCAAATACATGTAAAAAGGATGTATGATCCTGAAAATGCACATTTCATACTGAACCAGAACTCATCAGTTCACGGGGTCCAGACCATAATCTCTTAAAATATACCTTTATCACTGTTCAGTAAATATATATTCCATCTTTATTGTTAAAAGGAAGTTGCCTTGAGAACAGTTTTAAATTATTGATTGTTATTGATATTAGGATTGTCTAAGTATTGACTGATTTTTAATGGCATATATATATATTGTGCCAAGGCCAAATTGGCACATGTATATAAAATAATTTTGTCTAAAAAAAAAAATTATTTATTATTAAAATCTTTCATAAAAGAGTTTGAAAAAAAAAAAAAATTAATTGATTAAAAGGGGAGAGGGGGAGTTTTGTTTAGAAAAGATAAAACTAAGAGTTTATAAAAGTTAAAGAGTGTTATTATTATAAATTAAAAGCTTCAAAATATAAATCTCTTTTCATTCGAATTGAATAAAAAAAATAGTATTAAAACTAGTTTTGATGTGTAGAATAAAATTATATATGTGCGTGCGAATGTAAAATAAATGTATCAGTATTAAATATTATAAATAAATGAAAAATATATTTAAAAAAACACAGTGGTGTACTACTAATTAAAGATATGAAAAAACACATTGTCATAGGATTAGTTATCACTGAAATTTCAACAACACTCATTTGCCAAAGGATATTAAAACAAAAAACACTTTGCAGATATAAATAGCTAGATTTTTATCGGAGTTCAGTTTTATTCAGTCTAGTTGCAGTGACAGTCTTGTGCAATTTCTATTATGTATAAAAAAATGCATTGTTGAGCAGCTTTTGGAAATATATGCTCATACTTCAACTTTTTTAGTCCAACAAGATCATCAAAACCTGCCTGAGAAATAATGTCTGCATAACAACTCAGAAATCCTTTGTCAAACATTCAACTGTCTTCAAGAATAAGACCAATGGATTCGCACAAAATCTCTTCAAGAAATGTCCAAATCTAACCGGTTAGATATAATCCATCAGAAGCAGCAAAAGCAGCCAACAACAAGCAATATCCATGTTCCAAAAATCCTAGGTAAACATTTATTTATTATCATTTATACGTAGTAGCCACCACTGTAATTCATAAATATTCAAGATTCAAATTATATGAACTCTATCATACATAAAATGAACGATTGATATGTGTGTTTAAGTTTCAAATGCTATTAATGCTTTATTATTATATTTGTGAATTCTATATGAGTTAATATGTGTGTGATCATTATATCAGTGTTATTAGTTAAATTAGATAAATACCAATATTCTACTATTAAAATCTACAAGAATATTTAAACTAGTTTTAAAATGTTACTTTAAAAATGTGTGTGTGTTAAATAAGATTTATAAAGATGTTTAAATTTAGTCAATTAATGTTTGGTAATAAATTATTTTTAAACTCAATTAATGTTAATTAAAATAAAATGTCTTCAAACTTAAACTTTATTTGTCGGTCAATTCTTTTTACCAACCTTTTATTAACTCTTTCCACCACTAATTAACTGAGCTAGTTAAAGGAATTGTTTCAAGCACTGGATTATGAGCCTACTGACCAAATACATTGTTTATTCTTCTGAATAGATAACTGGTGCCCGGAATTTACTCCGAAACAAATAAAGTGTTTGGATAGTAGGGGTTTGAATCTAGCAGCCGAGATGGGTCATTGTTGATAGTTAAAGCTATCAATAAGATCTCCCATTTTGCTCAAATATGCTGGTTCATTCATGTAACATTTATAAGATTATAAATGTATTAGGAAGGAGTTTGAAACCGGTCAAAACTTATATATACGTATAAGTAAGTGGTTTCAGCGGTTCGACCCGGTACCTTTTAGATTATTTTCTTGGCACTGCTGCACCTTATGACACATGCAAAAAGGGATTTATTTATTATAGATTCCCTGTAAGCAAGTCCAGTCATAACTCGATATCTAGAATATTAGTAGGTGTAGAATTGTGCTGCACGTATACACATGTGTAGGAATTTATCTATAGCAAAAGGGAATGAGGGTAAGATATTGTTCATGTGAATTTAAAAATAAGGTTGTAAGATTAATAATAAGGAAATAAAAGTCAATCTAAGGTGTATTAAGAGTGTATAAGTATACATGTGTATATACACACATACACTGGTAATATTCGGTAAATACGGTACCTCATGATGCGTATCTTAAATGTATTTATCCAGATATCCTTTTAGGTTATTTTCTTGGCACTGCTGCACCTCATGATGTGTGCAATAAGGGATTTATTTATTATAGATTCCCTGGAAGCAAGTCCAGTAATAACTTGATATCTAGAATATTAGTAGGTGTAGAATTATGCTGCACGTATACACATGTGTAGGAATTTATCTTTAGCAAAAGGGAATGAGGGTAGTATAGAAATAAATTTAGTTAAAGATACATTTAAAGCTGCTGACTGGATAAGTTTTAGTACCTGTAACGGACTTGTCAGGGATCATTCCTCTTTCCAAAGTGTTAAGTCAAAAATGGACAGTTGAAAATTCCTGCCATTTCACAGCGACCCTTTTTTTTCCAAGTCCGATCGAGAGAATCAGCAAATGAAGCTTCGATTTTATACATGTGTAAGTCGGTATAAGTCAGCAAATCTGCTTCCGTGTCATTTCCAAAAGATTCCTGTGCCACAAAAGTAGTTTGTCCTGGTGGTTGTTATCCATGATTTAGATCATTGTGAGCAATGCATTCGGCATAGATAGAAGGAAAGGATAGTCAAAACAGATTTCCCTTTGTATGTTAAGTAAAAGATATTAAAAAGCTAACTAAGAAAAATAATAAATTAATAAATTTTTAGAGTCAAGAATTAAAATTGCAAGAGATAAAATGGTCAAAAATGACGCATTTTACTCTAAAACAGAGGGGGATGTAATGTGCCAAGGCCAAATTGGCACATGTATATTAAATAATTTTGTCTAAAAAAAAATTATTTATTATTAAAATCTTTCATAAAAGAGTTTGAAAAAAAAATAGAAATTAATTGATTATAAAGGGGAGAGGGGGAGTTTTGTTTAGAAAAGATAAAACTAAGAGTTCATAAAAGTTAGAGTGTTATTATTATAAATTAAAAGCTTCAAAATATAAATCTCTTTTCATTCGAATTGAATAAAAAAAAATAGTATTAAAACTACTTTTGATGTGTAGAATAAAATTATATATGTGTGTGCGAATGTAAAATAAATGTATCAGTATTAAATATTATAAATAAATGAAAAATATATTTAAAAAAACACAGCGGTGTGCTACTAATTAAAGATATGAAAAAACACATTGTCATAGGATTAGTTATCACTGAAATTTCGACAACACTCATTTGCCAGAGGATATTAAAAAACACTTTGCAGATATAAATAGCTAGATTTTTATCGGAGTTCAGTTTTATTCAGTCTAGTTGCAGTGACAGTCTTGTGCAATTTCTATTATGTATCAAGAAACAAAAATGCATTGTTGAGCAGTTTTTGGAAATATACGCTCATACTTCAGCCTTTTTAGTCCAACAAGATCATCAAAACCTGCCTGAGAAATAATGTCTGCATAGCAACTCATAAATCCTCTGTCAAACATTCAACTGTCTTCAAGAATAAGACCAATGGATTTGCACAAAATCTCTTCAAGAAACATCCAAATCTAACCGGTTAGATATAATCCATCAGAAGCAGCCAACAACAAGTAATATCCACATTCCAAAAATCCTAGGTAAACATTTATTTATTATCATTTATATGTAGTAGCCACCGCTGTAATTCGTAAATATTCAAGATTCAAATTATATGAACTCTATCATACATAAAATGAACAACTATTGATATGTGTGTTTAAGTTTCAAATGCTATTAATGCTTTATTATAATATTTGTGAATGCTAAATGAGTTAATATGTGCATGATCATTATATTACTGTTATTAGTTAAATTAGATAAATACCAATGTTCTACTATTAAAATCTACAAGAATATTTAAACTAGTTTTAAAATGTTACTTTAAAAATGTGTGTGTGTTAAATCAGATTTATAAAGATGTTTAAATTTAGTCAATTAATGTTTGGTAATAAATTATCTTTAAACTCAATTAATGTTAATTAAAATAAAATGTCTTCAAACTTAAACTTTATTTGTCGGTCAATTTTTTTTACCAACCTTTTATTAACACTGTCCACCACTAATTAACTGAGCTAGTTAAGGGAATTGTTTCAAGCACTGGATTATGAGCCTACTGACCAAATATGTTGTTTATTCTTCTGAATAGATAACTGGTGCCCGGAGTTTACTCCAAAACAAATAAAGTGTTTGGATAGTAGGGATTTGAATCTAGCAGCTGAGATGGGCCCTTGTTGATAGTTAAAGCTATCAATAAGATCTCCCATTTTGCTCAAATGTGCTGGTTCATTCACGTAACATTTATAAGATTATAAATGTATTAGGAAGGAGTTTGAAACCGGTCAAAACTTATATATACATATAAGTAAGTGGTTTCAGCAGTTCGACCCGGTACAATATATATATACATATAGATAATAAATTACTACAGTTTAATAAATGTGTCAAAAGTACTGCCCTCATAACTTTGAATAAAAAAAAACTTAATAAAAGTATATTAATAATTTTTATTAATCATTCATTAGACTAGAGATTATCCAATAATGAATAATATCTCTGTGGTGTAATTTCCATCACACAATTCTTACACAAGGTAAAGAATCATTTTTATCCAGTTTTAGTACTATGTGGAAGAATGTAATCATAAAAATATGACCAAGGGCATGGAAAAAAATTATAATACCCAAGATGTGTGCTGAACAAGCACTCGTCAGTTGACCCAGACCATAATCTCTTAAACATATCATTATCACTGTTCAGTATCTATATATAGCAAATTACCACAATTAATGGATAAGTGTCAAAAGTGTCATTATGTGATAAATATATATATATATATAAGTATGTGTGTATAAGATAATGAAAATGAATTTTATTTTTTATGTGCTGTCAGTATCATAATACTTCTTTGTCAGACTTAGTGTATGAATTAATATTAATAAATAAACTACTCAATATAAAAAATATACCAAAATTATTTTTCAGTAATATATATGATCATCATTACACTTGTAAAGAATTAAATACCTTTAAATTCATATTTATAGATGTTTTTATTGAGTTTTTATTTGGGGTGTGACATTTTAATCTCACAATCTGTAATCAAATATGATCTCCAAACCAGTTCGCAACATTTAACACATTTTATCAAAAGTAGAGATATTTTCTATCTCATTTAAAAATCTTTACACATCTTGGCAAAACATTATAAATGGTGAGATAAATATTCAATTAAAATATAAATATTTGTGTGTGTATATTAAGATGAAAGGTTGTTTTTCTAGCCAAGTGAAGTGAAATCAGTTATTAAATTCTACTATGCAAGTTGTTGTTATTATTATAGCAGAAACACTTCTGCATTCTCTGGATAATAAAGACATATGATTGCAACAACCAACTTTTAATGAATCACTTATTTTAACTAGATGATAATTAAATTTGGGTAAATGACAGAGCTATTATAGTTTTAAACAATTATACCACTTCTGAATAAAGACTTCATAGCAGATTCTCATATGCAGAAAACATATATAGCAATACATTATTATTTAATTAATTCTTAATAATAAGTGTATACACTTTTCATACAATTATGTAATTCTACCAAGCATGTACTGTTCAAATCAATATGAAAAGGTAAAATAAAATTAATAAAAAAGTCTTAAATGCACTAAGCTAACTTTAAGCAGATTTCTGTCAGAATCATAGTGCTGAATATAATGGTGCCATTAAAAATATGCATATATTGTGGTGAAGACCAATATGTAAATCAGGCACAATATGTGAATTAGATATTCTATTTTTTTAATAATGGAACACTAGATCTTTTCTATTGGCAAAATGAGGATCCATTGCAATAATCTAAGCCTCTTTATATTTTCTATCATTCCTCTTGGACATATTTTTTTACATTGAAAGGTGAAAAGGTGTGTCCCATAACCAACTTATGATCAAAAAGATTGATCACTTTTCATGATTTAAGTTAACTCTATTATATAATACATGTGACGGGTGACTCTCATTGATCTGGTAGTATGAGATTTACCATGATACACAGAGCTACAAGATGGGACAGGGCTTGAAATTTTATTTATAACCTGGGAGTATGTTCAATAGGTGTTATGTCTTTTATAATGTTTAAAAGGTTGCAAGGGAGAGGTGGCAATCTGAAGCTAACTCCAAATGTGTCTGTGCAGATCCTTTGAAGGTTCATTGCAGTACAAGGGATGTAAAGAAGGCTTATCATTGATTGAAAAATGCATTATTATTATCAGCAATAACCCATTTAAATCATGGATAAGCCTGCCTTACATCTCTCATGTTGCAATGGACCCTTAAAAAATCTGCATGGGCACATACAGAGTTAGCTTCGGATCACCACCCATCATTCAACAACATTTTAAGTAGCACAAAAATACCTTTTGAACACCTTCCTCATGTCATATATATAATTTTGGGCTTTGCCCCATCCTGTTGCTCTGTGTATTTATGTTAAATTTCATACTAAGCAATTGACAAGAGTCACCTAGCATACGTATTCATATAATAAAGCTAAATTAAATCATGAATACAAAAAGAGGCTTGGGTTATTGCAAGGTATTCTCATTTCATCAATAAAAAATTATGCCCCATTATCAAAAAAAAATGGAATATCTAATTTACATACTGTGCCTGATTTACATATTGATCTTCACTACTATATATTCATATTTTTAATGATGCAGTTCTATTCTGCAGTATGATTCTGGCAGCATTCTGCTGAATGCTGGCTTAGTGCAATTAAGACTTTCTTCTCAGTCATATTTTACCTTTTCATATTAACTTTCACAGTAACACATTTGGTAGAATTATTTAATTATATATATATATATATATATATATATATATATATATATATATATATATATATATATATATATATATATATAATAATAATAATTCAAACAAATATATTTATACAGTATTCAAAATTAAATAATATATTTTTACCAGAAGTACTTTCAATTGTTTCACTGACAATCTTTTTCCTGTTAATACAAACGTACAAAAAATAAAAACTTGTATTACCCATCATTCAATCTATTCAAATTTCCCACAATTCTGTTGTCTTTATATGCCGATTGTTTATTCATCAAACCACCTCTATTCCTAGATATCATCATTGCCTCTTTAATTTTACGTTTTTCACTACACCTTTCAATTTGAATAATTTTTATATCTCTATTATTAAATTTAAAACCATAATTACATGTAATTATGGTTTTAAATTTAATAATAGAGATATAAAAATTATTCAAATTGAAAGGTGTAGTGAAAAACGAAAATTAAAGAGGAATGATGATATCTAGGAATAGAGGTGGTTTGATGAATAAACAATCGGAAATATAAAGACAACAGAATTGTGGGAAATTTGAATAGATTGAATGATGGGTAATACAAGTTTTTATTTTTTGTACGTTGTATTAACAGTTGAAAAAGATTGTCAGTGAAACAATTGAAATATTTGGTAAAGAATATATTATTTAATTTTGAATATGTATTAAATATATTTGTTTGAATTATTATTATATAATTTAAAAATACAGACATTTAATGGTTGTAGTTATATATATATATATATATATATATATATATATATATATATATATATATATATATATATATATATATATATATATATATATATATGGAATTTTGTAATTAAATATTAGTAAATACAGTAATCAAATTTTTTTGAAAAGTACAAAAAATATAATCATCACTTAGAATGACTATCCTCATAGTCTTCATCAAGTAATACTTTGAAAGATTAACTTTCCCATAATTTCATAATCTTAACGTTTGCTGCTTGCCTATTGATTAAGTCCTGCTTGTATTTATATATTAGCATAACTTCATTTAAAGTGCTCCTAAGTGACGATTATATTTTTTGTATTTTTCGAAAATTTTTGATTACTGTATTTACTAATATTTAATTATAAGATTCCCTATATTGTTTTGTCGAAATACAGACATCGATTAATAATATTACTATATATATATAACATTTGTTTTTAATTCTCATTAAATTTTCAAGATATATTATATAAATTATATTCTACATGTGAAATGATAATAAATGTCAGTATAATACTTACTCAGTGATAGAGCTACAAAAATCTCTCACTGCTAAAAATAAAATTTTAAATGCACTCTATCCCTAATTTCAAACGCTAAACTTTTGTTCTCATTCGTTTATATTAAATCTTTTAATTATTTATCATATAAAGCAAATTTATAAATCCTCTCCATCCTGTATGTTTATTTATTTGTGTACAATTAGTAATTTTTATGTGTATTTTGTTATTTTCTTTTACTCAATAGCTATTATTCTTAATTTACTAAAATATCTTTTAATGTTACTTATAACCACTGTAGAAATGAAAATAATGGAAAAGTAGTACATGTTTTTCTGAAGGTTTGTGATGATGGTGTTCTAGTTGTATTTTTATATTGGACTATTTCCATCATCTAATATGTGTGTTAAATGTCTTTAGAAAAGTTTAATTTTATTTAAATATTCCAAATACATTCAACTGTTAGTAACATCCCAGCAAACACAGATTAGTATGCACCAACTGTTAGTAATATCACAGCAAACAGGTCAATATATAAAACAACTGTTAGTAATATCACAGCAATCAGATGAGTATATGCACCAACTGTTAGCAATATCATGGCAAACAGGTTAGTATATGCACCAATTGTTAGTAATATCACAGCAATCGGGTGAGTATATGCACCAACTGTTAGTAATATCACAGCAAACAGGTTAGTATAGGAACCAACTGTTAGTAATATCACAGCAATCAGGTTAGTATATGCACCAATTGTTAGTAATATCACAACAATTGGGTAAGTATATGCACCAACTGTTAGTAATATCACAGCAAACAGGTCAGTATATGAACCAACTGTTAGTAATATCACAGCAAACAGGTTAGTATCTGCGCCAACTGTTAGTAATATCACAGCAATCAGGTTAGTATATGCACCAATTATTAATAATATCACAACAATTGGGTGAGTATATGCACCAACTGTTAGTAATATCACAGCAAACAGGTCAGTATATGAACCAACTGTTAGTAATATCACACAATCAGGTGAGTATATGCACCAACTGTTAGCAATATCACAGCAAACAGATTAGTATATGAACCAACTTTTAGTAATATCACAGTAAACAAGTTAGTATATGCACCAACTGTTAATAATATCACAGCAAACAGGTTAGTATATGCACTAACTGTTAATAATATCACAGTAAACAAGTTAGTATATGCACCAACTGTTAATAATATCACAGCAAACAGGTTAGTATATGCATTAACTGTTAGTAATGTCACAGCAAACAGATTAGCATATATGCACAGCATTTTGAAGGTATTATTCTCCCCTCTGCTGACCTGACCAGTGACAGTATTAGCATGGATTCTAACCTGGGTCCTTAGATTCTTGATTATGGAATTTTTTAAGGTAATGCTCTAACCAATTTGAGTTATCCTGCCAAAGGCAACAGACAGTAGACATTCATATACTTATCTATGAGGTTGCCCCTGATTTCTCCATTTTTTCCTAAGAGCAAAGTTGATTAGTGGTTTCCATACATTATGTATAGTCACACTTTACAGCCAAGATAAAATAGATTTAAAACTTTTATCAGAATATATTGAGAAAAAAAAAATAATTATGAATTCAGTACAAAAAAATAAAAATATTTCACTGAAATATAAATAGTGAGTTTCTAGGTACTCACTCACATACTCTCTCTCCACAAATAATACATTTTTTTATGTCTTCACTGCTATGTCATGAAGGTTATTATGATAAAGTTGCAAACTTTATGTTGTATCTTATCACTATATGACATCTTTTTAATGTAATCTAGTCATTTCTCAATTTTTTAACCTAAACCACAAACATAAAACAATAATTTGCATATTTTATAGGATTTTCATTTTTCTACAGAAAATCTCAAAAATGTGTATATAATAAAAATGTTCATGTACAATATAAATTTTATGTAATTCAATGATTATATACTTTTTCAGGGGTGCAGTAGTTGTAATGATACTATATAATCAATTTAATAATCATTTTTATAAGTTTTATTATTAGCAAATAAAATTTAAACCTTATAAAATCTTATATTTTCTTTTGTTGCATTTGATAAGAGATATTGAACATGCTCAAACTTTTAGTTCTGTAAAAAAAATGTTCATTTTCTACTAAAACTCATCAAGTTGGACCTAATTTTTTTTAAATTTAATTTTATAGATTAAAAATCTGACTTGTAAACCAAAACAATATATCAAAAACATGAATTACTATTTTTTTTAATTTTTTTTTATTTTTTTTTTGGAAGTAAGCAATTCATGTTTTTAAATGAATCTGAAAATTATCAAAATAATTCTTCATTAAAAAATTTACTATTTTAAAATTCATGAAAACTATATAAAAAAATGGAAGTCAGTTAAAAAATAATATATCAACTTTGCATACAAATAGAAAATAATCAACGGGAAATAATAATAAGAACAACAAATTTTGTTTCAGCTATCAGGCTAAAAAAATAATTTTCAATGAATAATAAATAATTTTGTACTAAATTAGTTTTAGTAATATATAATAAATATAATCTTTAACATTTTTAAAATCAACTTGTAATTATAAAATAATGACATAAAATGATAACTACAATCTTTTTTAGTAGTCATTTATTTTTGATACTATTTTCTTGATTTATTTTCTACTAAAAAATAAATATATTCAAAT
Organism: Epiperipatus broadwayi; assembly: GCA_028023455.1. Lineage (NCBI taxonomy): Eukaryota > Metazoa > Onychophora > Udeonychophora > Euonychophora > Peripatidae > Epiperipatus > Epiperipatus broadwayi. Next base: position 357,561 of record JAQFVV010006634.1, on the reverse strand, counting down.
AAAATTTAAATGTGAATATGATATATTTATCAAAATATACATATTTTATTTAATTTTACAAAAATAGATATAAATAAACAAATAATAAACTATGTGCAAATTTATCATTTTGGAAAATTTTATCAAAGCCAAAAGCATAAGTGTAATAACTGTTTTTGGGTAAAATGTCAAACCTATTCATTGACTTAAAAACTAATAGTTTTCACTGAATGATACTGATATCTAACTATTTAAGTTGAAATTAATATCTGTCAGTGTGCATTTTAGTTCGATTTTTGCTATGAAAACATTTTTCATTGCAAAACTATCAAATGAATACTATAGAATAGCTGTCAGTAAACTCCTTTACATTATTGCAGTGCTATCGTGGAATAAAAAATGATGTGATTGGATTACTGGATTTGGAAAGTTTATGCCATTACTAATAAATATAGCTATAGCAATAAATTTGTAAATAATTTTTTTATTTATTTTATCATTCTTATTGCATAAAAATAAAAATAGTAATATTAAGAAAAAATATATGATCAGTGTTGTAAATAAAATTTTCCAGCAGAGAATATCCATGATAAAAATTAAATGGCAAGTTTCAATACGTTTTTTATTTTATTTTAATGCAAGATATTTAAATTTACTTCTCTTTTATTTTTTATTACAATTTAATATTGATATTTATCCACCTGTCTATTCAATTTAAAAAAATAAAATGATAGAGTTGAGCACTAAACATCTCTAGATAAAAGCTCAGTCTATTATTTTCAATGCACAGACATCCCATCACCTTCCAACTAATTAACAATTTAACTTATATTTAATTTTACATTATATTTTATATATATATATGTCTTATATTTATTTCCAGTTAATAAGAATTTTTGACAGTGTTTATGTATTAACAAAATATCATAAAGGAATCTAGGGAGATTCCAATCAGCTTTATTAAATCCTTCAATTCTACAACTATAGTCATAAATTTGGCAATCACTAATTATGTCATACATAGTTTGTATTACCCACATTAAGACAGAAAGTGCAATGAGTGTGAGTTATTCTGGATCTGTTGATACTTCTCAACAGTGTCTTTACCTACTTACATATTTCTTCACCAGATATGAAAAGTGAAGTTGCTTTACAGAAAATATACATACAAAAAGTACCTAAAATAACCAGAATAATTTTATGGTAGCTACATCTGTTATAATACATGCTTATGCTTCTAGGTACCTTTTATGGACACCCTTTTGCATCAATATGTCAAATGACATTATCATGTGAAATTTATGATCACAAGTATAACCTTTTTTTCTAAAATGCATTTCACAAATTTGTCAATTTTTGTAATGGCTGAAAAGTTAGACCAATGTGGAATTTTGTTTTCCTTGAGAGAAAATAGTAGGAAAAACAGTTGCACTGATTGAAACACTTTACAAGCAAATTGGCCTGGAAACACAAGTTTACAATGATTTAAGGGATGTGTTAAATTCATCAGTTTTTAAAAAAATGTGGCAAGTGAAATAAACTTTTAAGATGCTGCTGATTTTTTTGGATGCAAAGAGATGTTCAGTCAGAATTCAATGATTATAATCAGGCACATAATATCTAAAAGTTCTGAATATTTTGCATGATGGGTGTGTGGCAAACTTAAGAGTGCATGTTTTATCACAATAACATGCTATCTTATAAAGCTTGAATATAAAGCAATTTTTAATTAATTTCAGCATGACCCAGCTTATCCATCCACCACATTCACCAATCTCAATCTTTTCTAGTTCATTTTAATCTCTGAAATGAAAAAAAAGTCTCAATTTGTTTGTCTTCTTTTGCAAACTTAGAAGTGGTGAAAGAGGAATTAAAAAGCATCACTTTCCAAGTGTTTCCATACTAAAAGTGAAAAACACATTTAGGCTGATGTTTCTCATTAAATAGATTATACTTTGAAAGTGATTCACTTTGAGATACCTAAAAATAAATATACATTTTATTACAAAATTCTAGTTATTTTTTGTGTTTCCCTTCCTATAAATGTTAAGCAGATTAGACTGGATAATAATTTAACATATAGTTCATCAACTAAAACTCATCTCAAATCAAGATTTCTTTTTTTAAACCCAAAATTTACAATTGAAGATTTGTGGTATAAAAGTATAATTGTTATAACTTTCTTGATAAATTTCTTTTTCCAGATCTAACAATAAAGTCAGCTAGATTTGATTTTTTGACACAACTACATATTGTCTATTTATTTACTTATTATAATTTTATATCAAATTCTAATATTCTATGATAATTATATTCTGTTCTAAACAATATTTACTATTTTGTAAATCTTATACCATTGACTTCTAAAAAAAAATGATTGTTTTTTTTTAAATAAGTAATTAATACATTTTTATTAGTTAAATGGATTGCTTATAACAAATATATTTTAACATTAACACCTGTCATGAAGTTAAACACAAACAACGAGTTAGTAATAAATAATTAACTCAGTTGTTGTTGCTCTGAAATCATGTGACATTTGAAAAACAGAAATAGGTTATTGAGTTTCTTACTCACTATTACTACATTAAATTGCAGTTTACTACTCTAAATCTATTATTTTTGTTTATTGTAATTACCATAGATTTTTTAAAATTTTTTTAAAAATTCTTCAATTTGAAGAATTAATATAAAGCCTGCAGTTAACTATTTGTATTTAAAGAAGTTTTCCCAAGTATCTAGAGTGTACTTATCGATCTATTTGAAGATTTTTCTGCTCAACATGTTGGTGTATTGAATAATTAATTACTATTTACCTGTGGTCTCCTTTACTCAAACATTTAAAAAAATTAATTATCTATGTTCAAAATTAATTTGGGGAGGGAAGATTGCAGCTATCAGCTTGAGAGTTCTACAGAAGCCAACCAAAGTAAATGGGATGTCACTGCATTCAATCTCCATCTTTATGTTCCAGAACTTCATATAATGCCATCTGCACAATCTATCTCTTATATCTGAGTGTGGCACCTTTCTTGTTGATCTGATAGACAGGATTCCACCCAAGACAGGGGAATGAATAATTTCAGTGTGTAACACATCAGGCAATTTCATCCAGATAATCAGTCACCAATTCACAAAGAAGATAAAGTTCTGGAAGGCATATGTTCTGATGAATAACACTATAAATCTGAAACCAGTAATATTAAAGACAACTACTTGGATTTTTTTAATCAAGCTCAACTGGAAGCCTTCCTAACTAAATTTTTTTGGCATATAAAAAGGGTATTACTAAGATAGATCCATAATGTGGTCTTTTTGAGAGAGTGGAGGAAACTATTTTATGTCTTATTTACATGTCCAGCATTTCAGAGCCTTAGGATCAGGATAGAGTCCTTCTTGAAATCTAATTGTTTTCCATTAATTCCATAAACAGAATGTAATGCAAGAGGGTTTTTCCCATCCATTAGGCTCTCAGTGTTCCTATTGTTGCCATCTGATGTGTGAGATGTAAAGCAATATTCTTTGGAACAAATATCTATTTGTTTAGAGAATTTTAAAAAAAATAATAGGTAGGATCAGACATACAGATAAAATGCTTGCTCCAACAGAAGTTTACACAGCGACATGGAGTATGTTTGCTTAGTCTGATGATTAGTAGGATGATGATACAGTTTTTCATTACTGTTATCAGATTATACTGTGAATAAGTATGGAAAAAATGCATTGGATGGGATGTCATATAGAGTATTTTTCTGTTATTTTCTTGAAGTTTAGTATGAACTATATTTCTCTATGTGAATGTTTGATGAAAGGGAGCTGAGAAACCTTAGTTCAACACTGGCATTAAGGTCTCTGTGAATGATGTAAATATTAGTGTATAATTTTGATATCAATGTTAAAACTGTAATTTGCATGTAAATTAATGATTGAATAAAGTTTAAATTTAATTTTAAAAAAAAAACAAAACTTATTTATTAGCCACAATGCCAAGACAGGATGGTAGTTACTTTACCTAAATAAAGTTTTCAACAAATTGATATACTTATTTTCTAGGGATCTATTAACGATATTTCTTTGCTAAATTATAATTTAAAGATTTACGTCACGTATTTATTATTTTATTTTTATAGCTATGATACTAACACTTATTCTACAGTAGCTTTTTTTAATGGTTAAATTTATATTTATTCCATTTAAAGCTTTCTTCTTTTTTTTTTAGTAATGAGAACGATATAAAAATCCTTTTTTCTTTCCTGTTAAGCAGAGACCGCATTTTTTGTTAAAAAAAATGCTTTATCAAAACTGAATCTTCCACTTGCTAGAATGAAAAACTTATTTCTATGGAAAATTCGTTTACTGTATTTAAACAATTTCCGTTTGCCTTTTTCTTATTTATATATATATATATTCAATTTTCTGTTGAGTAAACAAAGATATTTCTTTTGTTAAAGTAATTTAATTGTTTTATTTATTGCTTACGAAAAAAGTACCTTAATTTATTTTTTTATATATAATAAACACATTAATATTATTAATTTTAATCAACCATCACCATCTATTGTAGGGTAAACTTTTAAATAATTATTAATCTCTTCCTTTCTTTCTACTTTTGACTAAATTATTATTAATCACATAAAATGCCCAAGATTAAAAAAGATTAACTAAAAGTGTAATATAGTTATTATTAATAGTAATAGAGTTTTATTAATAAGGTTTTCTTAGTAGTATTAACGTTAATGCTATTAAACTTCAGTTTTATAATATATTTTTAAATGTAAAACAAAAGAAGTAAATAATGACAAAAGTAAAAAAATATGTCAATTGCACATGCTATTTTAATTTTAACATTAAAATAGAATTCTAAAACATGCATGACGTAAATGAGTATAGTTATATTAAGTACAAAAAAAAATAGAAATAGAAAGATAATAAATAAACAAATAGAAAACAAAAAAAAATAAAAAATAGTAAACAATTAAATGATGGCATTACATACAATTTTATTATTACAATTCAGAAACAAGATTGATGATAATAGAAACTTATAATAACCAGGCTTTGTACTTACCTAAGCAACTGAAGATAGTAAGATAAAAAAAGAAAGTCACTTTAAGAAAAAATAAACAAAATTAATTTATTTATAAATTTTAGTAATAATTATCTGTTTTAGTTATAATGATAATGACAACTCTTTAATCATTAAATTTAATTAATCACCCATCATACATACAATGTCAAAAACAAATATTTTATTTCAACAAAATTACAAAAACAACATCATGCAATCAACTTTACATAAAAACTATCTACACTGAGATTTTTTTTTCAAATACTTTCCTATTTAAATACATCATATTCAAATCTTGATCCCTCCATAAGTTTCTTTATTCATTTTATAGCCTTACTGTCATAGAATAAACTATTTACATTATATAGCTCATTGGAAGCTTCAGTTGCTTTCTATTCGGTTTGTTTTTTATATAGAATCTGAATTATTTATTAATTACATATATTAAAAACAGTTTTCATTTCATGTTTAGAGATTGTTAAAACTAAAGCCTAGCTTTGATTTTATAAATATTTAATGGTAATTATTATCATTTATTCTATAAATACATATAATCAATAGATTAAATTCACTCCATTTAAAATTACACAAATAAATGAAGCATAAATAACAAAAATGCTAAGGGACAAATCTTGTTTGAGTGTTTATTTGCATTATATAAGTCATTAGTAGCTTTATTTATTTCATGTTCAGTTACTTATAATCTAAGTTATTTATTATTTACTAAAAATATTATTTAACTTATATTTTTTCCTTAGTTGATCTTTGAGATAAAAGTAATTATGTAAACTTTTAATAAATTCTAAAAATATTTTTTAACCCTCTTGCACTCCACTAACATTCTGACAGATTTCATTGTTCTCACTAGATTTAAGCTTTCAGCATTCATTTTAATATTAAACCATTATTATTTATCAGAATAAAATAAATTTGACCTTATTTTATAGATATTTTTATTTATAAATTAAATAAATTTTAAAAATTAAATTTGATTTGCAGAATTATTTTAAAAATTAGATTTTAATTAAAATAAAACACTGTCATGTCATCAAATTTCATGTAGAGCCAATTCAAGTTGCAAAATGAATAATATCCTCTTTCTTTGATGTTTGTTTTAAAAATCTGAATAAATTATTTTTAATATCTATTAAATCTATCAATTTATGCTTTAAAAGTTTAATTTTTTTTTTTTTTAATTTTCCAATATCACTAAATATTATAACAATCTGCTGAGTAACATCATTTTTAGACAGTTGTATTTCCTGTGGCCATAATCTCTATGGTAATAATATTCAAAAGAATATATTCTTTATATTTAAAAATAAAACATTTCTATAAAAAATAAATGTGTATTAATATAAATTTTGATTTCTAATAATTATTGCACAATTACAATACAAAAATAATAATAAACTTTCCCCCTCCCAAAAAATCAAAATTTTAGACCATTTTAATATTTTCTCAAAGTAATCTTGCAAAGTTTGAGATCACTGAATGTGTAATAACTAGACATCAATGTGTATTGACAGTTATTTTGAAATTCCCACTTATTTGATTAGCATGACACTTTTTTTTAATTAAAATATTAGAAAATAAATATACATGAATTTTAAAGTTGTAAAAAATATGTTAGCAATATTTCTTAATAAAGAATAAAAAATGCTAATTTGATTTCTAGATTTCTGAGACATGGGTCCATCATTTAAATGAATTGCTTGTTTAAAGAAATATTATATATATATATATATATATATATATATATATATATATAAAATTAAGAGCGTGCTAATAGCTCTAAACAAGCTTTTTTTTTTTTATGATAAATGCTACTACAAGAGAAGGCATTCAAATCATTTTTATTTTAAATGGTCCCCATCCCCAGACCGGTTTCGACCTATGGTCTCTTCAGTGAGGAGTTGGGACATTAGATCTAAAAAACCAACTCAAGCAAAGCATTTATCTAAAAGATAATTGTTAGAAGAAGATCTGAAACTTTTAGACATCTACATGTCTTTAAAGTCAGCTCTCCAACTGAAAAAATCATATGGGCCTGAACTTAATTCAGATACTCCATATATTAGTAGGCTTAGCTCTTTAATTTAGCTAAAGCCACAACAGCAAAATAATAATAGTAATAGTAACAAGTCAGATGTCACATGACTTATATATAGCTTGCACTTACAAATATGTAAAATTAATTAAGTTCAGTCCCATATGATTTTTTCAGTTGGAGAGCTGACTTTAAAGACATGTAGGTGTCTAAAAGTTTCAGATCTTCTTCTAACAATTATCTTTTAGATAAATGCTTTGTTGAGTTGGTTTTTTAGATCTAATGTCCCAACTCCTCACTGAAGAGACCCATAGGTCGAAACGGTCTGGGGATGGGGACCATTTAAAATAAAAATGATTTGAATTTTCTTGTAGTAGATTTATCATAAATAAAAAAAAAAAAAGTTGTTTAGAGCTATTGGTCTAATTTTAATATTTGTAAGTTTTATAAGTCATGTGCTCTGCTTGTTCTTTACTTTATATATATATATATATATATATATATATATATATATAATATTAAAAAAATACTTTGCCAACCTAGGTGGCAATAGAATTGATCACACCTGATGAGTAAGAATGAAATACTTGTTATTAAAATTTTATTTAAAATATATATATATATATAATACTATAAAGTCATCAATGCTCACTTATTTGTAGTTTAAAAATATAATAAAAATTAAAACAAATAGAAATGAGTAAATATTGGAAATTTTAATTTTCTAGTTTATATTTATCTGTTTAAAATTTTTATATCCTACTAAGTTATATCTTAAATGCATTGCTAGTGGTTTCTGCATGAAATATATTTGAAATTATATGTAATTAATTTAATATTGTTTAAATATTGCATCTTTTGCATTTTATCATAATCAATCTTATCGCAACATGAATAAAAAGAAAAATAGCAATATTATTTTGGTGATGTCATAATGCATTTTCTTAATTTAAAAAATTATTATTGTCAACATTAATTTATATAAATATTAAATGTAATATAATTTTTATCAGATGTAAATAAAGTCACAACCACTATTTTTATTATATAATAATAATTTAGATGTTTTTATCTACTGTACATTTTTTATTTTTAATTATGTGTATCTATAATTTTAAAATTTGTAATTTGTATCATATAAATATTGTATACATTATAAGCAGGTATGAAATGTAAGCACTTTATGTATTTGTTGATATATATATATATATATCAACAAATACATATAATACTAAATGTTTTATATATATATATATATATATATATATTATAAAACATTTAGTATTATCAACACAGTTTTATGTTAGTGATGGCAGGTCTTGAACTTAATTGCTATAGATATTGCATTTTTACTATACACCTAACCTACAATGTAAAATGATTAGTAATAATCATTAGTGTATTTATATAAAATGGATGGTGTCAAAGTTGTGAGTGGAGGGAGTTTGACAATGGTAAATGAAAATGTAACAACTTACTCTAGATAAATACTTTGCATGTAATAAAGGTATATATGAGAGATAGTGACCTGAACCAACTGATGAGTGCTAGTTCAGCATGAAATGCATCTTGGGGGTCATTTGTCTTTTATTATATCTTTATTTATATGAATTTGAAAAGAATGTGGAAGTGTGGAGGTGTTTATTATATTTATAATGTAAAATTACTTTTGATAAAATTTCTTGTATTTTATTACAAAAGCCAGTTGAAAATTTTATATATAAATTCAATTAAGATTCTCTCAGAAATAACTATTTAATTTTTTTGTTTGTTTAACAATCTTGAAATGTTCATTTGACAATTTTAATACTTATCTAATGTTTTTAATAACTTTGGTATTCGATCTTATACGCCTTACGATTAAGAACTTCAAATCATAAGCATTTTATAATGAAAATTTAATCATTTTATACAATTACGGCTAAAAAAAGGTTTTTTTATAATAAAATAGTATATGTGTTTATTCTTTTACAATAGATTAAATTTATATATACTGAACTTTAGTAATACTTGATGATTTTCTTGTCAAAATGGATTACTAAAACAGAATTATATTATTAACTCTTAATATTTTTTTATAATGTTGACTTCATTTTCCGTTAATCTGATTACACAAATTGATTTAACTTTTTAATGCTTTTAAACATTTTAAGTTCACATATCTGCTTTTTAAAGACGATTATATTATTATTCTTTGGAATCTTTTTTAAAACTCATTTAAAACTAAGTTTACTTATTTACAAAAATACTTAACATTCTAACAACAATTTACTTATATTCTGCTGAAAACATCAAAGGTATTAAATTAGACTTTCTTTTTTTTAAAAAAAAAAAATCGTTAATCGTTTAAATAAATTGAATAAAAAAAACAATTATAGGTTAATATTATATTGTAATGGTAACATATGTTTATCCTGTATACACAACCGCAGAGCTATATGCAGCGTTTTTGTCACAATGTCGTAATGTTACTGTATCTAATTTTTAAAAAAGTTCAATATTGATATTATAGAAATATTTTTGATGAATAAGGAATAAAAATACACTGTCAAGCGTTGGTGGCCGGGTGGTCAGCACAGCCGCCTTACAAGCAGTTGTCCCGGTTTTGCGGGTTCGTTTCCAGGCCGATGCTTTGACAAATGAAATATATATATATACGTGTGAATTAGTTTAAAATAAATCTTAGTAAGTATAATTAAAAATAAATATAAATTATTTTTTTAGAATTCATTGATCTCTTCCCCTTCTCTGTATCGTCACATTCCTTTTACATGATTTCACTTATTGAGATGCTTAATGAATAAAAAGTTAATACATTACAAATCAATAATAACAAATTGATGGCATTTTGACATTCTAATAGTATGTATGCAGTTATAAGTATATGGAAAAGTAATTGTAAGTAAATAATTAAATAATTTATTGCTCTGGAGTTCATAAAAAGTTTGAGTACCTTGAAAAAATTCACAATGCTGTTCTCTAATTGGGAAAAGTATCTATTAAACAGTAATCTCATAATGTTTGAAATATTTTAATTATTAAATATGATAACTTTTTTTGATGAACTCATAAATATTTAGAAATTCTGCAACAAAATTTAACAAATCAATATTCTTCATACTATTTGCTCCTAATCAGCAACTCATTTCATCAATTTTTCTATCACCCCAAACTTTCATTTTGTATTCGTATTAACTTGATTGCAGCAACAGATTAAAAAACAACAAACTACATTATTTGACTTCTATTTGTTTTTATAGCTAATATATAGAGCTGGTTTACATTATTTTTGCTTAAAGGTATAAATAAAACGTTGTTTGTAATGCTTTCTGGAAACATACGAGTGAAATAGGAGAAGCCAGATTATGTCATTTGCAGATATTGAAAGGTTATAAAATTGAATATGGATATATATTTTTATAGCCACTCCATACATAATGTGTATTAACATTATTGTTTTAATAGATAAAGAATGCAATTTTAGTTTTACACAATTTTTGCTTCCTCAACTGGCACCAAATTTTCCATTCATCACCAACATGACATTACATTGGTGCATATATATTATCAGAACTTGCCAATGCAAGCTTGTTAAATTAGGTCATGTGATATATGACTTGATTTATTTGCAATATATATATATGTCCACAGATGGCGTTCTACCAAAAATACCGATCAAGCGTATGTTTTGTTTACATAAATGTCAGAGTAGTATTCACTATCTCTAATTATAATTCCACTTTCAGATCATGATTTCAAGCTATTTGCTATCATCAGTGAAAGACAGGAATAAAGAAACTAGTAGTGAATACTACTCTGACGTTTATGTAAACAAAACATATGCTTGATCAGTGTTTTTGGTAGAACGCCATCTGTGGACATAAATACAAGCGTTAGCAAGTTTTTTAACTTGCATTTTTGTTTTTCATATATATATATTATATAAACATTTGACTTTGGCTTAATATATAATCATATATTATTACTATTAGCATTATATTTTAACAAAATATATCATTTTATCACTTTAAATTGAAATTAATGCATTATAATCTTTAAAACTGCAATTGGACTTTTTATATTTTTATATGATAGTAAAATCTTATATTAACAAACATTTTAATTCTAACAAAATTATTTAGTTATCAGGAAATTATCAGCCTTAATGAAAGAATAGCTCAAAATTTTGCTGAAATTTGTTTTGAAAAGAAATTACACTTCTGCACTGCTACAATATCAGTTACTATTTGATATCATATGAACAAACAATATATGCTTACACATAAGTTATTCTGTAAAATTATTAAATATTTTAATAAGAATTTAATATTTGCATGTAGGTTTTATTTGAATGTATTAAATTAATAGCAGAAAATTAGTGAGCTAATAATTTACTGATACCAAACAGGAAACATTTGCAAACAAATAAGAAACATCCATATTCATAACTTTCCTATTATTGCTTTCTCTCTCTTTTTTTTTTTTTGTAATTAAAAGTTGATTCAAAAATTTAAAAATATTTTAATTACAGTTACCTCAGATTTACTTTCAAATATGTCACCCAATCCCTCTCAATTTATAATACATCATGTAGATCTCAAAATATAATTCCTTATCATTCTGATGCTCTTTCTCCCATATTTCATGCAATTGACACTTACAATAAGGATTTTATAAATAACAATATCTATCATCTATATTTTAACCAATTCCACAAAAGGCAAAACTAAAATACAATTTGTGATCTTCTTGATACTTGTCATGTCATACTTCCCAAATTTTTATTATTTTCTTCATACCTTTATATCATTTTATTCAATGATGCATTATTTCTTACTATTATTATTTTTATGGGCATTCTGCAATTGGCCATTGATTGTTGATTTGTACTTTAAATAAAATTGAATTGAATTATTGGAACTTATGCTTATCTTATTTTATTTTAAACATGAAGATTTAATGAAGATTTTTTAAATTAAAATATATTTTTTGCCTGAAGGCTAAAGGGATTTTTTAAATTTAAATATATAGTTCCATATATTTCTTTTTTATTTTATTTACAAAATAGATATTTTATTTTCCAGATTAACTTTGTTTTTGCAACTTAAACTTATAATAAAGTGTATCAAAAATAAAGATATAAAAATATTGTTTTCACTAAAAAATAAAACAAAACCAAACCATGATAGACATTTTCCATCAGTGTGGCAAAAAGACCAGCAAAACTTTAATATATATATATATATAATACTTTAAAACTATTATTTATAGCGTAACAATTAATAGAAGCACACAATTTAAAATATTTTAGAAAAATATGTTTTAGGTTAATTTAATAAAATCATTATCAGCTAAATATTTAAATTTCATTATCTTTTCCTATTATTATAAAATATGAGATTATGTTCTTTTTCATTTAGTATACTTTACCATACTTGTGAAAATAACATAATCAAAAGATAAAAAGATTTTGACTTTAAGCTAAGAAAAAAAGCAAAAACAAATACAACTACAATTCTCCATTTGGCAGGTCAAAGCTTAAAAAATTATAAACTAATATTCAACTAACTATATAATTAATTTTATATTGTTTAGTATGTGATATGGTATCGATGTTAATTTAAGGATTCAATTTACAAGGTATTTAAATTTATTATTGAAAATTCTTCTTCTCTTTTTATTTTTGTGTAATTTCTTATTTATATTACAAAAGTTTATTTTTTTGTAACTATTTAATTATTCCACATATTATTTCTGCTTCTTTGATACAATGATTTTTAGTTTTAATTGCTCTTTTATGTAAAAGTTTATGTTCTTCAATATGACTCATTCTTACAATGTTTTATAGAATAATACTATTTTTTGTTGTTGTTGTTTTTTGGATTTTTCCCAAAAAGTCTTTTTTTATATTATTTTTATTTTTAGCTTTGTGTGAATTGATATCTACTGTTTAATATTGCTAATGTTTGTTTTTTAAATTTATTTTTAAATTTATCAATATTTAAATTTTGTAATCCATATTTTTTTTATGATTTTTGATATATTATTACCTCAATCTTTATCAAATTTGTAAATAATATTTCATTTATGCATGCAAAAACTTTCAATCTACTTATTTTATATGCTGTGATGTCTTTAAATTTTGGTGAATTAAATAAATTAATTTCTCTTTCATTTATTTATAAGAAAGTACAAAAGTTTATGGGTTTTTTTTTCGTTTTTTTTAATGCAATATGTTTCAAAAATTTTACAAAGCAATTATCTTTATTTTTCCTATAATATATTTTTGATCATCATTGATGTTTTTAGCAAATTATAAACATCAAATTATCTTATGAATATTCTCTTTTATATATATATAATCACATACAATTGTTTTTTATTTATAGTAACAGAAATTTTACGTGTTGTGGAAAAATGTTTATACAATCAAACATGTTTTATCTCTTTTACATTATATTTTTGGATAATAATAGTGATTCTTTTGTAAATAAACCACAAAATTTTTAAAATATTTTTTACCATTTGTTAAAATTCTTCTTTTATTTTTATAAGTGTTTAATATTATGAATGTTTTCTACTGCTATTTTTTTTACTCATCTGATGGGATAAAACTACAATTTTTTTCTTAGTCAGTTACAGTTTTATTTATAATAATATACAGCTTTACGTTATAAGTGTGATAGCACTATTTAATATTATCATAATTTATAAAAATATTAAAGTAAAATAATAAGAATTGTTGTTATTTAGCTTTAAAAATTGAATTATTTTGCACTCAAATTACTCAAATATAATGAAAAATTTAAAATAAAATTCATAATTGTAAAAAAGTATAAGAAAAATTACCTGCAATAAAACAAAAGTATTATTTTCAACCAATTACAACATATAATTGGAGTTGACTTACTAGTAGAAGTGCTGATTATTGTCTTCTATTATCTTTTCTTCTTCTAAAATTAAATATTTATTAATAAAAATCTAAATATAACCATTATTCTTAGTCAATATATTGTGAAAAATTATAGATATGTAAATAATTATGAAATAAAATAATTTTTTTGAATAATGCTTTTATGTAAACAGCTGACTAAAATATAAAAATAATCTGACTAAAAAAAAAACATGCATTATATCATAAAAGGATTTGAGGCCTTTTTGATTTTTATGGCCTCTAATGCTTTTATGAAATAAAACATGATTTTTTTAATCAGAATACATAATCACATTACTTTATTATTTTCTACTAGTTATCTGACTGTTTACATAAAATCATTATTGAAACAAATGTTTTTTTAAATATTATTTTTGTTATAAATAAAACATGTAATTTGAATTTAAATAAAATATTTTTTTTATTAATCTCTTTTTATTATCTTTTTTGTTTTCCCCACAAGGGAGCACTGCTGTTGACAATTTTAGTAGTTCTACTTTATTTTGGTTTTGGAAATGAAAATATATAATTCTCTAATCTTTCTTTTTCCACATTTATGATTTCTTTCACAAAATTTTTATGAAATATTAATTATTTCAGAATAATAATTTCCATTTTAATAGCTACTATTTACTTTTAATTAATTAAATATGAGTTAAATCAATATGAACAAAACATTATTCTACAAACATTATTAATATTTGTGTTGGCTCATTTCATAAGACTTTTTTCTGGGAATGGTAAAGATGTGAGTTTAAATTCTAAATGGGAACATTTTTTTTTTCATTGTTAAAAATTCAAAAATGTGGGCATACCAGACAGGGTAAGTTAATATAAAAACATTTAAAATATATATTTTTATAATTATGTTCATTAAATGTCAATAATTTACAAATAACATGGAAGCATTATTCATTTCTCTTTATACTTCTATTTTAAAAAAATTAAATATGTTTGAATAAAGTTCTATGTCTAACCATAATATTAGTCAATACATTGTAAAAATTAATTATAAATATAAACAGTTATGAAAAACATATATTTTCATGTTCAAAATCTATTATGAAATAATAAAAGATTTTGAATATTCTTTCTGGTGTCAGTTAGAAATTCTTACTCATCAAAGGTGGAATGAACAGTCATTTCTGTCAAACACTATATAAAATGAAAGATGATGGACAGTCAACTTTTTCTAGGACCATATAGAGCAATAAAAATTAAAATTTTCTTCTAAAATACTGACATCTGAAGAATTATTTGTAAAATAAAATCACTGCCAAAATAACCAATATATGGCAGACTGAGGTTTTCTACAATTCTGAATCATAATTTTCAGAAAAAAAGTAAACTCATTAACAAATATATACAATTTCTATTGTTATTCCTGGTGGCAATTTTTGTTAATGTTCAACATTTGATTTTAATTATTACACTATTATTCTATATTATAATTCAATAAATTAATTAAATTTGTTAGAAATGTAAGTTTATAATTAAAAAACATTCAAAAATTATCTGAGCCAAATAAATATTGAAATAATAATAATAGTCAGAGTACTTATTACTTAATAACAACAAGTATCTCATCATTCAATGGTGGGCAGGAAAGTACTCAAGCAAGCAAATTCAGAAAATCAATGATATCTTCAATGATTGAAATGTATTTTTAAAATGAGAATGAATACATATGAAACTCTGATAAGTTATAAAATTATGTTTTAATATTTAAAAATGCATTTATAATTTTTATGATATATCAAATAATCATACCATAACGTCAGTAAAGACATTAGCAATCAATTTTACAAGATGTGGTCATCATATTAGTTGTGTTTTTTCTTGTTACCATTATGCTAGAAATTGTTAGCTTTATTTTTTAAAATAAAATACATATGTATAAAATTAAAGTGTAATCATGGTATACTTTTATCTTGTAATAGTTAGTTATTATACAAGTATAGTGTAAAAATAATCTTAAATCTTTAATAAAGTAGACAATACTCAACTTTTAGTGATTCCAAAAATTCTTTCCAAAATAATCTCACAAAAACTATCAAACTGGATTACAAAGGAGATTACATCCCTCAAACACTTGGAGATGAAACAAAATTATTTTGACTTTATCACTGATTGATAAGTATTAACTTCTTCAGATCTTTTTTTCTTAATACATCAATAATAAATTAATTTCATTTTCTTATTTTATATGAGTGCATAAAATAGAAAAATAACAGTAAAAATTGTGTACAAGACTGAATTAAAGAAGGACAACTGGTATATCTTCTAAGCAAATAATCACATAATACACCAGGTCTGGAAAAAAGAGTTAACTATAGACTCTAAATATACATGTGATAATGGGATAACAGATATATAACTGTAATTAATTCTAGATCATGTCAATGGTAATGATAATAACAACCATGAAGTGAAAAACAGCTAAAAATCCAATAATTAAAATGAAGACAATAAATATATGTTAGCTAGACTATTATGATTACATTTAAAAATATTAATATTTATTTGATATGTACTTGTTTTATGCTACATATCTGTGATAATCTTAGTCATATATTATAAACGCCAAGTTATAAATTAAAGGTATAAAATAATATTCACCACTCTTTTATTCACATAAACGAAAACTCAATTTATTTATATCATTTCAATATGCTTTATTAATTTTTATTTTTGACGTATGTTTAAATAGTTCAGTAAAACATAAATGATAAGACCGTAGATACCATGACAAACAATATGGGTGATGCAATTTAATAAATCAATAATAAAACAAATAAGCATTTTGATAAAATTAATCAATAACACACATATACTAACTAGAGTTTTAATTAAAATATTTCACTGAATATGTAATTATAGCAATTGCACTAAATAATTCTGAAAGTTTGAACAAGATTAATTGATCATTATATAATTTAAATGCTTTTGTTGTAATTGTTGTTGTCAAGCATTGGTGGTTGAGAGGTCAGCGTCAGCTTCAGCTGCTTTACAAGCAGTTGTCTCGGGTTAGTGGGTTCGTGCTATGACACATGAGAAAAAAAAGTTTTGTATTCTTTTAAAATAATTCTTTTGAAAGTATGCTCTCAAAACTTAAAAGAGATTTGCAAAATAATTAATAAGCAAACTTCTTAAGAACTTATTAGTGTTTGTGGATATATATTATTCTATGAATATCTTTGGAATATTTCTTTCCGAGTTCTGTCCACAATGTTGTAGTAACAATGATGTCATTTTTATCACTTTGACTTAAAATTCATGCTCTCCCAACTATTTTCAATATTCATTTGCAGATTTTGCCTTCATATGATGACAAAAATTAGAACTAAAATAATATTGATTTATTAATTTTTAAAAAAATCTTGAAATATCAGTATTGTACAGAGAAACCTGACACAAAAAAGCTTATAATGTGACTGATTGATAGTTTATTTGTTTTCAATTTCATGTCAAAAGAGGGATTATTTTTATTTCCTATAATTCTATCAGCTGTCTATTAAAAAATGAAAACTGAAAATAACTGTTGAATGTTTAAAAAATAAGCATTTTAATTAAGAGATATCATCAAAAGTATTCATCACACTAATAAAGTAGACTGATAATATGAATAGGAAATAACTATTATGTAAAAATAGGAATTTACACCAAAAATTAAATGTGCATAGAAGTATATTAGTATTATTTCATTACAAGCAATTGTTTAAATACAATGTTCATGGATGTTTAGTGACTTCTATATAATATGCATTTTATACATACACATATACATATAAATGTATTGCAATAAACTTGTACACTGTTATTTAAAAATTATATACCTGAAATCATCAGCAAAACTTTTTAGCGGAGAGCAAAATATATTTTACATTTCTAACATATAAATTACAGATCTTTTTAGCATGTATAAACAACATATACTTTTCAATGAAAAAATAAATTAAATTATACATATTAATATGTAACATTTTCTATTTCAAATCTATTTTTGTAATAGTAGTTATTGATTAAATAGACACAATATCAAAGTGTTTTAATTCACAAAACTCAAGTTTTTGAGTTTGTTTTAAAGTAACCATTTTCTTGCTGTATTTTATAAATATACTACATATGGGTGTGATTTTAATTAAAAATGTAAAATTTAACAAAATTAGAACTTAGTTTGTTACTAATTTCTAAGATTTTATGTTTTACTTAACACTAGCTATATCCCAGATTTGTTCATGTTAGTAGGGTAAAAGAATTTAACACAATATATAATTGTTTTGTCACTTTATTGATTTATGTATTATTTACATGAAATAATAATATATGAATTATGAACAGTAGTATCACAAAAATGTAACTATTTATGATAAGTTATATTGCTAAATTTGACCATTTTTTAGAATTTTATTAAAAAAAATATTTCTCATGTGATAAACTAATGTTTTACAAATGCTTACATAATTTTAGCATTGTAAAGTATTTTTTGTTGATATATATATATGAAATAATTTTTAACTTGCTTAACCAAAAATTATAGTTCTCTCCATTTCTGCAGTATATACTTCAATATTTAGTTCACAACAGACTTGTATCCATTTTAAACATTTTGCAAGGTCTCCAATCTATTAATCAATGCTGCTCTCTTTTTGTGTCTTTTAGGAAGTCACTCCAAAACAGTTACAGTTTTAATGCATTTTTGAATAGAAAATTACCAATTTTTTTAAAAACAAATATCATAAAGTGACAATTCATAACCCATGTAATTTTCCATAAGAAAAAAAACAATCATGCAAAATTTATCAAGATTGGTGTAATATTGACTGAGTTATTAAGTAATAAGTAAAAACAAATTTTCATATTTAATATAGTAATAAAAATTATTAATTGGCAGATTATAAATGTATGTTTATGGAAGATGAAGGAAGTAATTGTCTTAGAATTTTAAAATAAACTGAATGTTTAATGTCTGATTATATATGTATCATTGTTATAAAACCTACAATATATAAAAAAAATATTATTTTCCTTAATAATTACTGCTTTTGTAATATAATTTTTACAGTTTATAATTTTTCTAAACTGGAGTTTATAAAGCAAAATATTCAAATCATGCATTTATTTATTAACTTTTTTAATAGAAAGAAGCATAACTGTTATTTTCAGAATTCTATGCTCTAATAATGTTTTTACTCACATGCATGTCTTTGTCTGTATGCAAGCACTAATAGAGAAATTTTTGTATCACATTCTTAAATTACTAAAATATAATTTATATCATTATTTACTGAATGATGTGAATAGTGTACAGAGTTATTAGTAATAATTTATAGCATTTTTACATGGAGTCAAAACGGTCTATGTGGTAGTGCCACTAAGTGCAAGCCAAAGTAATCAATGGGTATAGGAAAGTTTGTGCATAAAATTCCTATCTAGTGCTGACTCATCCAATACCTCAGGCTAGTTTCTAGATTGTGGCTTTCATCAGTGGAAAGCCTTAGATCTGAGAACACTGCATCTAGATCTTAGGATCTAATGCAACCCTCCAGCAGCCACCTTTTATCTTATTAGTTCTAGGTGCAGTGCTCTCAGATCTAAGGCTTCTCACTGATAAAACCCAAGCTATAAACTAGTATGGAGATATTGGATGAGTAGGCACAAGATAGGAATTTTATGCACAAACCTTTCTGAATTCAATGATTACTCTCATTTGCACTGTGAGGTGCCACTTGTATAGAGAGTTTGCCTCTGTGTAAACAACTTGTGCAAGCATAAAGAATGATAATCATGTGATTTCTGGTGCTATAGCATTTTTATTAGATTGGAACTAATTTTTGAATTAACTTAACAAAGAAAGGCAGTATAAAATGAGCTGACTATCAAATGGAAGTTGTCCAAAGATATTCATAGTAATCTGTATAGTATTTTAAAAAGTATTCTAAATAAATTGTAATATACAGTAAATTTGCCATCTATTCCAGTGCTATTACAAATACTTTTATTAAAATTATTACATATTAATTTAGTAAAAATATTTTGATTTACTCTTTACTTTATGTAGTATATATTTTTATAATATATTGTGTATATATTTGAGAATGGTTGCAATTTTGAACTAAACCAATCTATTGATAAATGTTTGCATAATAGTTTTTTTTATTTCTAATATTATTTAGATTTTGATGTTTTATTGTCAAAAAAATAATAATAAAAAGAGGAAAGCCAAAATCTGAAACAATAAATTTAAATGTGAAAGATAAAACCTATAGAATATCTTAAGTAATGGGATATAAAAAAAGAATCAAATATTGTTGGTCATGCTTTCTTTTTTTCTAATGAAAACAATATATGTTTCAATTGCCTTTAATGATTTGCATATTTTATAACTGAAAAGGGACATTAAACAAATTATTTAACAGTAATGATTTATTTTCATCTAAAGTTTTAGGATCCTGGAAAATCCTATTGCACAACTCTAACACTAAAACATTTCAATTAAAATTTTTATCCTTTGATGAGTTTATAGTTGAAAACAATTTAACAGTTAAAATTTTAGTTATATAATTATTTTTTTAAAGTCAATAACAATTTCATTATTACAAAAAATAGCATTTGTTTTAGTATAAAAAAATACATTTTTTCCATTGGTGGTTACATGAAAAATAAGTATATATTTTTTATTTACAAGTTTCATTTTGTAAAATTATTAGCCATCTGTTTCTAATTAGTATGTAATGTTTACATATTTTTATTTCAATATATATATAATTTTTAGGAAACATTAGCTTGTCAATTATGACATGATCAGTAAATTGTCTTTGTCAATATTTTTTTTTCTTTTTTTTAAATTCATAAAGTGATTTAGATCTTTAAGTTTATTTTCATTTTTTGAACTTATGATTTTAACAAGAAGTTTTGTAGAAAAATACATTGTATTATTAAATGCATTTTTAGATTGTCTTTGTGATCATAACAATATTGCTATTTTCTTAAATTTGTATAGTTGATAATTTATTTATAAGATTAAATTTATTATTTGCACATTTCCATCAACAAAATTTATCTTAAATATAAAAATATGATGACGGATAAGTGATGTTTTTTTAATTTAAAAAGTGCATGAAAAAAATTTAAAAAACTTAGAAATTTGTTTAGAATAGAATTTTTGATAATTATCATATTTAAGAAGAATCATCATTGAATAATTCCCGTAAATTGTTGTTTTTTGTAATTTGTATTAGCATATGTTTTTTTTTTTAATATCATAAATTCTACAATACAGATTTAATGATTTTTATTTGAAAGAAGATCTGAAGAAGTCAATATCTTACAGACAGTTAGCAAATATCAATTGTTTTACTTTTTTGTTCTTAAAAATGATTTATTTTAATGGTATTCCTTTTTTCTTGATGACACTTCATGTGTTACAAATTGTGTAACATCATAATTTGTCAAAATTGAAACAAAATTAAATTTTCTTCAAGTATTTTAATAATTATATAGCAAATATCAGATTTTAAAAAAAGAATTTGATAGATTTATTAGAAATCCACCTTTGTTTTTTGTTCACATTAAAAAAAACTTAAAATAGAAAAGCATTTATTTTCTGAAAAGTGTTTACACTAACATTGTTGATGATGTTTATATGCTTTATATTTATTTATTAATTAGTAAATGTGATTTTTTAGATTATTAATTATTTATAATATTAATTTAAAAAGCAATTAAATCCAATTTATTGAATTTTGATATATTGATCAATATCAAAAACTTTGACTAGTCATAACAATAGAAAATGGCTGGATTTGAAAGTTAAATTTTGTTCATACTTTAACTCATATTGAAAGTTTAATTGCTTTTTCTTTTTTTAATATCATAGAAATATATATAATAAAATACATTTTTTTTTTATGTTAAACATTAAATATTATTTCTAAAATTCCTAACATGCTTGGTGTCAAAAACAAAACGAAATAAGTTCAAAAGATATAAAAATCATTAGATATATTAGTGAAACCAAAATTCAACCCTGATTAGAATATGAACAAATTTAAGTTTATTTGATAGGATTTGCTTTGAATATGAAAAAGTGATTTTTCAAATCATGACTCTTGTTTTTTCCTCCATATAAAGAAGGTCGTTTATTTTTGTTAAAATATCGCTATATTTACAAAAATGTCATTTGAGAATTTTTGCGCAAATATGTAGCCATGATTTAAGTATTAATATTTTTTTATTATGGTTATTATTATTAAATTATCATCTGTTTATTTTACTCCAGTTCAGCCATTTATTACAAGTATGAGTGATAAAAAGATAGTAGAGGGTAGTTCTTTATAAATCCTAGTGTATTGTTAACCTATACATATTTCAGATCAAAGCTATGAACCAGAACTAGTTTGGATTTATGTGAACTATGTTGTATTAATATAGACTACTTTAATTATATGCTATCCATAAAAGTGTAAATAAGTAAATAAGAAAAACATTAAAAGTCATAAATTTAATACATTTTAAGATACACCTCCAACAATTTTTAATCTGAGAGAATATATGTAATTATAATAAGAATCAACAATCACATGACCTAATTCTCTTAAGCTTGTAATATATAAACACTGAGCATTGCCAATTGCTCAACAAGCTTTGTGATAAATGCTTAGCCAGAGAAAGCATTTGAAATATCTCTGTCAGGAACACCCCCCCTACCTCTGACCTTTTTTCATGCTTTGACACTCCTCAGAGAGATGCTAGGGTAGCTTCAGACACTAGATCTAAAAATTACATAAATATGAGTTTATAATGGTGGTTGATTAGTAGCTAACAAGATTTGAAGCTCATCTGGTGATTGTATTTATTGTTGTTGATGGAAAGTAGGGATAGATTGATATACACAGTCAGTTAAGTGACATTGAGTTTGAATGAGAGAGAGTATAGTTGGTTTCTACAGAGTCCGTGTCTTGCCTTAACAGGTTAACCCCATCATCGGTTTTTGATATATTAAGTTTCTGAGCCTTTTTGGGGTATACAGGCTTTCTTTTTATTACAGTAGAAATGTGGAAAGAAAAGGGGACTGGTATAGGTGGTAAATTTGGAGAAATTTTCTGCATGATATGTCTTAGTGCACTGTTTTTTATTTTTTACATAAATTTCCTCTTAAAGCATATACAATATACTTTTTCAGGCATCCAAATTATACATACTCACCAACATATTCCATGCATACCATACATGGATGATGACACTGTCTTTCTGCCCTCTCATAAATATTTCTCCCCATATTGCAATCCATCCTCAATCAATACATCACAATCTATAAACTTAGATTAAACATGCGAAAAACAACAGCATAGTTTATACACATCAACAAACCATGCAATCAAATATTCCAGGGAAAGGCAACTCCTTTCTTAGGCTTCCCATTTTACATGGCCTCACTTGTGATGAAGAACACCTTACAAAACAATCTTTAAGACAAAGCTGTGTGTACCATTGATTCTCTCTTCAAAGTTTATCTCTCCCTTTATGCTAAATTTGCCTATTTAATATACACTTAATGAGTAAAATTATATATTATTTGCCTATTGTTAAAATTTTAAAATTATTTATTTCTGACATCTCTTCCCTCTACAACAAGCTTCTATGGCAGGAAGACAGTTTCAATCTCAGCTAAAAGCTTAGTTGCCTATCCATTAATGATTATCTGGGCCTCCACAGTATCCAAGTATTTTCTACCAAAAAAGCCATAAATTTAATTACACCAATTGTTAAAACATTCCCAATACTCTGATCACTGTTACTAATAATCTCTACTGATAGACCTCCTTATCTCATTATCTTCATTTCTTACCACCCTTTACAAATCTGCATCCAACTGATCAACCTTTCCCATGACTATAAATACACAAACTGGGAAGCATATGCCATGCTATATCCAGAAGCCAACATACATTTTCCTTCTTCCATATTTGGTATCAATAAATACCTGCTTCCATGCTTCTTCAAAAGATGGTCCCTAGACTCTTAATTTTTTTGATTTTTTAATTTGTCTCAACCTACATGCATTACTGACATCTCATTTCCCCCCTGTATTTCTGTTTATAGAAAAATATAAACCCATTCTGTACCTTATGTTGTGTGACAGAAGAAATTCAGCAACACCTCTTTCAGCAGTGTCAAGCATTTAAATAAATCAGGACCATCATGCTAAATATTTATAGGCAACCAGTTTTATCTATACAACAGCTAATTCAATCATATCATAAGTAATACTATCACAGCATGTGCAACAACCTTTATTCTATATGCCTTCTGGTGCACTGCTGTATCTTCACCATTGGCAACAATATAAGAGTACATCTAGCTACATTTATCAATAAGCTCCAACAATTCTAAAGCCAAAATAACAATACTCAACCCATAGATATTTCTGGTGCTACCTGATCACTACTGAAACAACCATCCAGTCTATAAAAATTCATAGTCTAACAGAAACCATATTGCATAGCACTCATGGTACCATGTATGAACCTCACCATAACTCACACTAACTGCCTCCAAGACCATCCATAACCAGACTAGAGAAATTACTTCCCATCTGTCACCAAGTTCCAGATGCTCACCATATGTTGTCCTAATCTGAATTGACTTTGTTCTTCATACAGTACCCATAATTAGATTATCTCCCTGTTGTACTGCCAGATTAATAAATTGCAAGAATAATAATAAAGATTCATTTAGGCACTGTATATGACTTCCAACATAATGCCAGATTTTACATTCTTAAGCCATATCTGTTTATATATAAAATTATATTTTATATTGAAGTTTTTAGAGACTTTAAGGCTGATGTCCATCACTGTATACAAAACTAGTGACAATGTTTGTAAAAAAACATACCTTGCTACCTGATTAATATAACCTTTAAAATCAACTGATAAAAAACCTGTACAACATGATTGCACCTGTAACCCTTGCAATCAATGTTATGGAAGAATTAATAAAAATTGTAATTGAAACATCATCAACATCATCACTATAATAATAATAATAATAATAATAATAATAATATCATAATCATCATCATCATCATCATCATCTTTTTAGTAGTATCATATACTCAGTTTTTTTCTTCATTTACTCTATTTAGCATTGATATTATTACGATTTTATTTAAAATCATTTAATGTAAAATATCATTAATTATTATACTTAGCAATCTGTATAAATATGTATGTATTGTCACACTTTAATGTGAATTATTCTATTTTATTACACTATAATTTAATTGCCATAAATTTTTTTACTTCTTATCTATAATATAAATTTAAATTAATAAAACATAAATTTATTAATCTTGGTCTATGATTCTCATTCTTTTTTATTTTGTGGAGAACTTATCAGATTTCTAAAATTTTGGTGGCACAAAGAAGTCAAAAGATTACTTTAAATGTATAAATTAGTTTGCATAATTTTATTTTAATCGCTATTCCCTCTGACAAATAACTGCAGGCAATATTTACAATAGATTGTAAATTTACATATTAAATATATACAATTTTAATAAATATCTTCATAATATATTCATATTTAATTACATAATTATCACTACAATTCTTACTTTGTGTAGTCTGGTACAAAGTTTCAATTCTCAATCCCTTAAATGAAATTAAAGAAGAAAGTAGTTTAATCTATTGAAAAAAATCTGTTCCGGTTCAATTTACTAATTAGTTATTGAATATCATGTGACCTCAGAGAAATTATTTTACTTGATTATTTTTATATGTGTATTGAAGCATGTAATAAATAATTGGTTTTATTTATTATTTAAAAGACTTATCTTAATGAAATATCACTGTTGTAAGATATTTTCATTACACAATATAATAAAATGTTCATTTCATTTGTTACGAATACTATTAATAATTTTATTATCAATATACACCTGGGTCTCTTTTTACGTGGACTTATTTGACATGATTTTGAAGTTACGCGATTCAGGTTTCACCGGAAGTCGAACTCCAATAATGCGCTATTACTTTAAATAATAAATTTTGCGCACTTATGTTATATTGAAAGTAATAGCACATTATTGGAATTCGACTTTCATCTTAGTAATTTCAATATTTTCAGTGCTTTATAATAGTAAGATTTTATGCAATAATGAAATTAAAATCATGATTTCCACATTTTATGTATACACACATTAAATTTTACAAGATTATAATGTAAATTTGTTCAAACATTGTGCATGTTAATTTTGCATTTTAAATCACATTCTGTTTTTGCTTTTTAAAAAAGAATTGAATCAATTATTAATCATTTAGTGTCCACAAGTTTATTTTTAAAAGGTGAGTAATAGCAGTGGGCACAATTAAATTTGACAATTAAAAATTAAAATCTGATTTTTAATTGTAATTAACAATTTAAAAATTACTTATGGTAACTTGAAATTAATGTGATGTGAAATTTGATTTTTAAACAGAATTGAAAATTAAAAAATTAAAGACAAAAATAAGAATTTAATTTTTAGTTGTTAGTTTCATAAACAATTAATAAAATCATCATCTCAAAGATTAATTACTAATTATGTTGTCACCAGAAAACCATTGACACAACATGAGTGTGAAGTTGGCATTAGTTGTATTTCCTCTTGTGAAAAATCTGATTTTTTTACCAGTTTGAAAAATGAACGTGTTTTTCAGCAAATAGTGATAATAATTAAAACATGTATAAAAAATGTAAATTACTGTAAATTATGCATAAAAATATATTATTTTGAATAAAATTAAATATTATAGTTAAAAAAAGTTTGTCTTGTATCAATTTTTTTCAAATTTGAAATTTTTTATTAGTCATATTTTATTTCCTTATTTTTTTTCGCGTGAATTTTAAAGTAATTTTACGTTGGTGCTTTGCTTTTACACAAATTTTGAAAAATCACAGACTGCATACCCCCTTTTTCAATGTAAGTTACGTCTATTTTTGCGCAATTTTGTTTGCATGTGTTTTCTGAGGAACTTATCTATCACGTAAAACGAGACCCAGGTGTATTTTTTAATTATCGTTTCTGTTAATTTTATAATACTAATTATTTTACTCAAATATTTGATAAATTTTATGTTGTATTCAACTTTCATGTTTAAATTTCATATCCTCAAAAGGTACTTTATACAGAAAGGTTTTGTTCTGTGATAAGTAATTTTTCATAAGTTAGTTAATGTTTATTATTATAATTGCTTTGATAATTATTTTATTTGCATAACTATTAATAAAATTATCAGATAAAAGTAATTGTTATAATAAATTGTTAATTGATTACATACTAGGCACATTCTAATAAAGGATTAATGTTACTATAGTTTTTTTAAACATGGGTTTTAAATCTAGTTCTATAGTTTATAGCAATGATGACTTTTAATAGTATGAAAAATGTTTCTCTTTTCATAGTGATTGCAACACCTCTTTAATTTATATAATCATTTTGAACCATAGATAAAAGTGGATATCCATCTATATAGTAAAAAGGAGGTTGCCTGATTGACATTGTTGGTTGCTATGCTATTTATATTGGTATTGTATAAGTGTTGGCTGCTTTCATGTATTTATTTATATTGAAATAAGTGTGGCATAAATCAATTCAATTTTCAACCGAGTTTCACTTAGAATAGATACTATATATTAAACAGTTGTAATATTAATAGCTTTAAAGATTATATAAATGTAAATAATCAAGTGTCAAAGTGAACACAACCGTTTTATTCAACTGATCCAATTGAGATTTTATTTTATTTTGCTCAGTTAAGAACTATTCCAAAAATCTTTAACTTTCAAATCAGCCATTAGCTCATTTTGATAAATTACACAAAAGACAATCAAACAAGGATTCCACATTTATTTTAGTTCAATAATAAAACAAACTTTGAAAAGGTATGATTATATGCACTAGAGCAGTTATCTTCAACAACTGGTCCATGGACCGGCATGGGACTGCAGAAGTTTTCTGCCAGTCCATGCTAGACTGGCAAGAAAGTTAGTAATAACAAAATAATAAGATTTTAAACTTTTAATTAATATAAAACAATTTTATTCATTTTTTCATTGCATTTTTACCTGATTAAAAAAAAAGAAACAACAAAAACAAAATTTAAGCAATCATACATAAATTAATTTGTTTTTCTATTTATCACAGATGTTTATGGGGGTAGAAAAAAGTTTTTTATTATACAAACTCTGGTTGTCTTTTGATAGCCAATCATGGCCGCTTGTCAGCATTGTTAAAACAATAAAATGTAATGTGACTTTTTTTATCTCTTAAATTTTTTCTACTCTCTCTTTTAATATTTCATTTTTAGCGTTTTTTTTTTTTTTTTGGCTATACGGTGATTTTTTTTTTGGCTTTAACTTTTATTTTTGAAATCAATTTTTATTATCTTTTTCCAAAAATAAAAACCAAAAAATAAGTTCTGTCTCTAACTTTTACAAAGTATTTCTCAATACACCCCCACCACCCCAAAATGAAGTACGATCAAAACTTTTGACTTTTTCAAGTTTTTTTTTTTTGTTTTGTTTTAAAATATTTAGCCCTACAAGGCAATATCTTTTTTGCCTTTATTTTTATACCACTGATATACTAAAACTTTTATTTTTAAAACCAATTTTTATTACCTTTTTTTTAAAAATAAAAACAAATCAAAATTTTGTCTCAGTGAAGACAAAGTATTTCTCAACCCATGCCCCCCAAAAAAATTAAAATAAGATCTTTTTTGGTTTTAACTTTTATTTTTGAAATCAATTTTTATCACCTTTTTTAAAAAGAAAAACAACCAAAAAGTATTTGTCAATCAATCCCCCCAAATTAAAATAAGATCAAAACTTTTGACTTTTTCAAGTTTCGTTTTTTTTGTTTAAAAATATGCCACTTTTTTTTTTGGCCTATAAGGCGATATTTTTTTTGGCTTTATTTGTATACCACTAAAATACTAAAACTTTTATTTTTAAAACCAATTTCTGTTACCTTTTTTTAAAAAATAAAAACAAACAAAAAATAACTTTGGTCTCTATCTTTTGTCTCAGTGAAGACAAAGTTATTTCTCAACCCACTCCCTCTCCCCCAAAAAAGTTAAAATAAGATCAAAACTTTTGACTTTTTCAACTTTCATTGTCGTTTTTTTAAAAGACAGCGACTGTATGGCAAATTTTTATTTTTGGCTTTATTTCTATTATGCGATGTCTATTTTGCCATTTTTTAAAAAAACTTTTCCTATTAATTACATTTTTTGATCCATTCAACACACCAGCACACAAAAAAATTACAATAACATCAAAACTTCAGACTTTTACATGTTTCATTTTATTTTTTCAGATTTAAAATAATGTGCCTTTTTTTTGGCTGTACGGTGATTTTAATTACACAATTTCTATTTTGCCCTTACTACTATCAAAAGATAACCTCCATATATATATAACTTCATCTTGTATATTTATCATTAAATACAGATATTACGTTTATCATAGTTATTGTCATGTAATTATACTAGCTGTGATATTTCCCAACATTCAGGTGAATAACATTTTATTTTTGCAAGTTTTAACAATGAAATAATAAATGTAGAAATGCAAGCACATTAATAAGAACGATTGTTATTGTACTGTTTTCTGTAGCGGTATGACTGTGCAACTCAAGAAAGAGTGTTAAGCATGTGAAGGTAAGCAACACCATTACAATGCACAATAACTAGTGTGCTGTTTTGGTCAGTTATAACAATTATGCTTACCTAAGCCTAGAGCAGGTTACATCTTTAAGAAAATTTATCTCTAAACTTCTGCCAGTCCATGAAATCTTATCCTTATTTTTTGCCAGACTGCAGGTGTGAAAAGGTTGAAGACCTATGATCATTTTTTCTGTCTCATAGACCTTTACATGTTGGAGGATGTTGGCTTATTATGAATACATTCAGAGACTATCTTTTCCTGTTTTCCTGCTATTCAAGCTAACACTTTGAATATTAAAACTTTCTTAAAGTATTTGCACCTTAAAAATTAAAAATCTAAAACCTTGTGCATATGTTTGATTTTATTATCATTTAAAAACCATTTTTTTAAATTTAAACATTCTAAAATGCTTCTATGTTAAAAAGATCAAAAAGCAAAAAGTTTAAACATTTGTTAACTTTAACTATCATTTAGTGCCCATTAGTCTGGAGTCAGTCAGGAGAAGTTAATGGAGAAGCCAATGACATTTCAAATTGTTTTTATTTTTGTTTATTATTATATAATGATTTTATGTAAACAGCTGATTAAAAAGTAAAAAATAAAGTAACTGATTACAAAAAGATGTGCCATTTTATTAAAGCATTTGAGAACATTTTAATTTTTATAGCCTTTAAACCCTTTAATAAAATAACACAATGTTATTTAGTCGATTACTTTATTTTTTAGTCAGCTATTACATAAAAGCAGTATACATTGTACAGGCTTAAACCTGCATTTATATATGTAATATAAGCGGGGTTCGAATTCAGACTTTCACATGACCCACCATTCTCAGTGCCATCTCATATTGCTGACCCACCTCATCACACACATGTTGAAAAGATAAATAATCACCAATATATATATATTTCATGCTAAACCAGCAATCACCAGTTGGTCTAGATTACTATCCTCACACACATATATAATCAGTACTCAGCTTTATATTAAGATAGCCAATATTTATATTTTAATGGACAGGCTTCAAACTATTCCAACTCACAACTCTTCAGCCTTCCATTTCATTGAAAATCTGATGATGGAATGTTCAAAGCCCTTGATAGTGCCAAGGTTGTCATCCTACCCATGTTGACATATTAGTCATTCTGACCCCTCATGTACAGGAGAATAATCCATTTATATATACATATGTGAGAGATGGGCAGACCTTTTACACACTATTTATATAAATTAATACTAGACCTACTGATGATTGCTGGTTTAGCATGAAATATGTATATTGGTGATTATTTATCTTTTCAACATGTGTGTGATCAGGTGAGTCAGCAATATAAGATGGCACTGAGAGTGGTGGGTCGTGTGAAAGTCTGAGTTTGAACCCGCTTATATTACATATATAAATGCAGGTTTAAGCCTGTACAATGTATTAATTTATATAAATAGTGTGTAAAAGGTCTGCCCATCCCTCACATATGTATATATAAATGGATTATTCTCCTGTACATGAGGGGTCAGAATGACTAATATGTCAACATGGGTAG
Organism: Epiperipatus broadwayi; assembly: GCA_028023455.1. NCBI lineage: Eukaryota > Metazoa > Onychophora > Udeonychophora > Euonychophora > Peripatidae > Epiperipatus > Epiperipatus broadwayi. The sequence continues at coordinate 326,275 of JAQFVV010006634.1, read as the reverse complement.
GATGACAACCTTGGCACTATCAAGGGCTTTGAATGTTCCATCATCAGATTTTCAATGAAATGGAAGGCTGAAGAGTTGTGAGTTGGAATAGTTTGAAGCCTGTCCATTAAAGTATAAATATTGGCTATCTTAATATAAAGCTGAGTACTGATTATATATATGTATGAGAATAGTAATCTAGACCAACTGATGATTGCTGGTTTAGCATGAAATATGTATATTGGTGATTATTTATCTTTTCAACATGTGTGTGATCAGGTGGGTCAGCAATATGAGATGGCACTGAGAGTGGTGGGTCATGTGAAAGTCTGAGTTCAAACCCACTTATTAAAGCAGTATTTAAAAAAAAAAAATTTTATTTTTTCACTTTTTAGTTATAAATAAAACATATAATTTAAATAAGATAATTTTCTTCATCAGTCTCTTTCAATCATTTTTAAAATTATGTTTCTTATCTTTCCAAAAGAGATTGCCTGCAGTCAATGATTTTGTCCATTCTATTTCTTTATTTTGATTTTGGAAATAAATAAAAAAACAAATATAAATCTCTAACTCTTTTTATACATTTATTATTTTTTTCATAAAATATTTATTAAATATTAATTATTTCAGAAGAATAATTTAGATTTTAATAAAAAATAGTTATTTTTAATTAAATAAATAAATCCATATTAGTCAAGCTTATTCCTGGGAAAGGTAAGTAAGTGAGTTCAAATTTTAAATGGGAACATTTTATTTCTTTGTTAAAAATTCAAAAACATGGATATCCTGACATCACTACAAATATAGCAAGATAATATAAAAGCATTTAAAAAGGTATGAAGAGTGTTCTGCATGATTTGATATAGTACTGTAGTGATGAACCATCAAAGTCCCATAAGTCACAGCTCTAGCTCTTTCCTTCCTAGTATCAAACTTATTATGAGTTGCTGATTAATAAATTATTAAAGATTATTTTATTTTTATAGAAATAGTGAAGCATAATATGTGTTACCACAAAGTGTGAAATATCTCATTGTATGCAATGGATAACTTTTTGTGCTAAATATAAAATTTTATTTTTAATTTCATTTTTTCATACTTTTCCTAGACATTATATAGAATACCTAAAGCATATTAGAGAAAGTCAAATATATTTTTGACAATTTATAAAAAAGTATTTTAGAAAAATAGACCATGACAAAATGTAAAAAATATGAATAGAAGCAACAAGACTTTTTTTTTCATATTTAACTTCTTTCACAGAATAATGGAATAAAAAAAACTGTACAAAATAGTGGGTGTTTTGTGAAAATTTAGTAAATAATAAATGTTTATCTATATGTTAAACTTCTGAACTTACACTGGAATTTTACTTTATTGATTTTGAATATAGCATAATTAGTATTTCTTATTGACAATCTTTATGGTGATAAAATGTAATACTAACAAATTAGCATGTGATGTTGGAAATGAAATAGAGCTTCTTTTTTAAACCTTGAACAAACCAGAAAAAAAAAAAAGAAAGGTATTTTCATAACATTATTTTGGAAGTAAAGCTCCATGAATGAAGCTTTATCAATTTGTATAAATCTTCCACAATGTAAAGAGTTTCAAGGCAACTATCTTTCTACTCTTCATTAACTAAATATAAAATGTACATATAAGATTTACTAACAATTTCAATTTTATTAAGTTTACTAATCATCTATCTAATAGTGTAAAACTTAATGTTGCCATAACATTTCAATCTCAAATGTTTGCACTGGACTATATTATATATGGCAATATTTTTTTTTGGCATTTTATAGAATGCCTAGAAAATGTGCAGTCTAAGCATTTCATACTTGGTTATTCCACTTTTGACATTCTATAATATTCCTAGGCATTCTCTACAATGCAGTTTTCACAATTTCCCAGTAACATATATAAGAAATTACATTTTTTGCAATACTGTATCAATTGAACAAATTTTCTTAATTGTGAAAGATATTTATAAATTAATATCTATAAAATTATTATAGGTAGATTGGGAGAGGAACTCATTAAAATCAATTACTTAAAATATATTTATTCATTGATGCCTTTCCATGATTCATATTTAGCTTATAAAAACTTTAAGCATTATGACCTGGCAATTATTTTCAGGAAACAAAAATGTTTATTTAATCTTATAGTTAGTTTCTGTGAAGTTCATGTGACATTTTCGGAATATGAAAATAGTCATTTATTATATAATTAGTTGTTATAGACTTTGTATAACACTTTAATGTTACTGTGACAGATTATGAGTAAATTAAACAACCTGATAATTTTCAGATTCAATTGAAATAAGTCTAAAAAGCATTTTTAGTCGTTGAGTTCAATATTGTTACTATAGTTAATTATTAAAGGTAATTTTTATTTGCGCATAAGATAAAGTGAATTTGATTATCAAAGTGGAGTAGTTTGTTTTAATTATCAAATTCTATTTTTTAAAAATCATCTCTGTGTGTATATGTTTTGCATTTCCAAACAAAAGTTGATTTAGGCACATATTTTTTTTTTATCTGAATATTTTATTTAGTAAAGTTAATTTAATAGTAATTGAATAGTTAGTAGTGTTATAGCACCGTAAATGCTGAATTAAGCTAAAAATCTTTAATTCTATTTTATAAAACTATTACGATATAAAATGCTGGACTCAGTTAATAAACCAACTATTTTTAACAGCATATATTAGTATATTCAACATCATTTTCAACCATCATCAATCCAATACAGGATAAAGGTCTCTCCAAAATCAATCCACTTTTCCAATCTCTAGTCTCTCTTCTGTACATTACGCCAGCATATTTTTATTTATTTCATCCATCCATCTCACATACGGTTACTTTCTAGGTCTTTTATAATCTGACAAATTGTTTATACTATAATTTTATTGATTGTACTTTTTTAAATCTATAATAATATAATATTAGATTGTAATAATATAATATTATAGATTTAAAAAGTGTAATCAGTAAAATTATAGTAGAATAATTTGTCAGATTGAAAATAATTTTATAATGCTGAAAAATTTTAAAGTGAAAGAAAAAACAAAAAAGGCTCTTAAGATTATCTAAAAGCAGATGTCTAATCATAATAAGAATAATGTAAATATCTAATGACAAACTCTCTTAGTCCACTCTCCGACTTTTTAAAGCATTTAAATTATTCTGTCATTAAAACAAACTTATTTATAGTCCTTATTGCTAGCAAATGTTTTATTTTTTTTAATGCAAAATTTTTAAAGCTATTGGTTAAAATATAAAGTTGTAAATTCTATAAACAATGAAATTTAATATTCATGAATTCTCTGATCATTTTATTGACATTTTTATTGTATACAAATAATTATTTCTCTTTCACTGTTTAATTTTAGATTATGTAAACATATCCAACTGTTAAAAATAGGTTTTTTTATTTCTTTTTTTTTATTAATTATAATACATTTAAAACAAAGATATTTTAGTTTTAAAAATTAAATTTCATATATAAAAATTCAATTTTGTAATAAACGTTAAATGCTTTTATGATAAATTCACATATCCATTCAGACAAAAATAAGTAAAACATACTTAAACAATTAGGATCATTCTCATTAGACTAGTGACAATTTTGCTTTCTAATTTATCAATTTTATTCATGCTCTAGCTATTTACAATTAGATATCTACCTTATGATGCCTAATTGCATGTCTATTTATATATGGGATGCAAATATCTGGGGAATATATATATTCAGATAGTCAAAAACATTTATCAAATTATACTCCTTACTGAACGCAGTGAATGTGAAATTTAGTCCAATATGAAGCCTCTCACCAATGTAAATTACATTTTTATCATTGAAAGATTCAGAATAACATGTGACTTCAATCATTATTTTGATTTTGAAAAATTTTTTTTTATCAAGATAGCTTACTATTACAGATTTAAAATGATGATAAAAATATAATTTATGTTCATTTATCTGAAGAGAATATAAAATATAAACAAGAGCAGATCTATTTTGAAACCATCTTACTTTAATTAGTTATGCACCGGGGAAACAATTTTTAATTTAATTTTAGTTCAAAAAATTCTAAGATTTTAAACATAAACCAATCTATGCTTCTGGTTGCCATATTAGCCAGTTCTCTGCTATGTTGGTCTTCCTGAAAAAGGCTTTGTCACAGCCCATACTGAGTTATTTGAAAGGAGAAGTGGCTAATAAAATCCATAAGTACAAATTTTATTATTTCAGAGTCATTTTCTATCAAAGAAAGCTAAGAATTAGTATGAAAAGTTAAATTATAATCTGGGCAAGATGTTATACAAATGCCTGCCTATGGTAAAAATAGAACAAATCCAGTTAAAAAAGATGTAATTAATCAAAAATCAACCTCAAACTTAGATGATAAATCTAAAATAATAGTAACAAAGAATAATAATAGTAAAAAACCAGCTAAGAAAAATATAGTGAACAGAAAACTTTTAGAAATGCTGGAGAACTGTAAAAACTCAGATAGCATTAAAAAAAAAGTAAAGGAAAATGCGATTTAGAAAGTTACGGTCTTCAAACAAAGTCTGATAAAGAAATACAGTGTTCTAAACACAATGATGAAACAAATATGATGGATAATGACGAAACTAACAATGCAAAAAAAGAATTATGTGAAAATATTCAGAAACAAAAAAGTTATGCTAAAAACAATGGCATCATTTATAAACAATGTAAATTTGGTGTCTTCCGGGAAGTAGTCAATAGTGGCGAAAGTTTGCAGGATGGAAAATGTTACAAGATGTAAATATGATCCAAGTTTTAAAAAGTGATATTATAGAACACAATGACAGCTACAATTCAAGACCAATTGTGACTTCCGCCTACACAGAAAAACAAAGTTATAACCATAAAATGGGCACAGAGGTGGCGCTATTTAAAAATAAACAACCGGCAAAATCAACTTTTAATCATAACGATATATATTTAGAAGCTAAAAATGAAGATATAAGTAATACAGATAACTACAAACATCAGGAGTAGCTTACTGGAGTGGGGGGTGGAGAATCCTTTCTGCATGGGGAGATAGTGGAAGTATTGAAAACAGTAATAGGAAACAAAATAATACCCCCAAGCAACTAGAAATGCATGAAAAGACCCATGAAAAATCCATTAATAAGGACTTGGATCAAGGGGCCAGATGTAAAATTCCTATTTATATAAATGGTAAATCAAGAAATACTTATTTTGATAGCCAATTAACCACATTAAATGAAAATTATAAAGCCAACTATAATGGTTTGACTATAGGAACAGTAAGAGATAGTCAAATATCAACAATAAATCATCTTTCAAAAGACAACTTTCCACCTTTGACAGCTGATACAAAAGTCAACCCCCTTAAGCAAAACGAGTCAAAATTGGGACAGTAAAATTCAAAACAAAAATAATTCAGTGCCCATGTCATATGCTGAAACCATAAAGATGAATATAAACAAGCATAATAATAATGATTTTTATTTGCAAAGTGGTTTTCAGGGAAAAGAAGAAACAAATAGCCACATAAGATCTTTGCAGTTGATGCACTTGGATGAAGTAAATAATGTGGATGAGGTGACATCAGAAATTGGTGACCTTGAAGAGGAAATTAGAAATAACCCCTCACTATATCCCACAATCTCTGACAAATTTAATCACGCTATTCCAGCAGTCCTGATGAGGACAGTTGAGACATATAAACATGATAGTACATTGATTACGATAACCACAGACACTCATTTAAATCTATTTAAATTTCCTGTACAAAATCTATATGCTTTAATTAAACAGCACAGACTCGAACAAACAATATATAAAATTTTATTTCATGCGAACAATAGATAGCTAATTGTGCAATTTAACAATTTTTTTATGAAAGAAGCATTTAAAAATAAATTCAAGACTATAGCAAATAAACTTTTGATCTACATAAATTTAAATAGACCCATGTGCCAAGGGTTTGATTCGAAATTGTGGTGTGAATTTTGGTCATGCAGACTTGCAAAAAATTCTAAGCCCTTTTGGAAGAATTCTAAGTCTACAATTCCAATCGATCAATTTTCAGGGCACACACTACTTAACAAATTCGGCCAATTTTTAATTAATATTTAAGAAAGGAATATCTCCTTTGCTAATTCCCTCTTTGATTGAGTACCAAGAGGCTTCATTAGTCATCTTGCTGAAAGGTGTAGCCCCACTGTTTTTTTGCAAGCATAGAGGGCATCTAAGGAAGGAATGCCCTGACAGAAAATGTAACTTATGTAGAGCTATAAGGAAAAGATTTCATAAATGTCAAGCCAGAAGTTATAATAACCTAGGATCATGGCCTAGTGTAGATGCAAGAGAAGAACAGAAAAGAAATAAACTTAAAACAATAAACAAGAAGGAGGGGATATTGAATGAGACACAGAACTTGGAACAAGGTGTTTCATCGCAGTCTGATACTCTCAAAAAACAGTCTTTAAATGAAGACATTGCATAATCCATGGGAGAGTCTAGTCCATGGTATGTAGAGACCTCATCACAAGAGGAGAAAGACACACAAAATGAAATAAGAGTGTGGCATAGAAGGAAAAAAGACTGAGAGCAAAAGCTTCAGTCTCTCCTCAATCAAGAGTAAATTTGGACTGTGAAAGTGTACACACAGTGAATTTATTGGATTTATCAGATCAAGAAATAGACTCATCACCTCAATTAATTAAGAAAACAAGATTAAATTCTTCTCTAAATGAACCACTGATGGATCCCATTCCAAATGAATTTATCAATGACAACTTAGATATTATTGTCACATATGGTGACAAAGAGAATTTAGAAGTTAAAAATGAAACAATTAAATCTCCTAAAATCAGTGATCAAGAAGTAATACCACAGTTGCCAAAATTTGCTATGAAGTTAAATGAGCACTATCAAAAGAAGAATGAAACCAATGAAGAGCTGGAAGTGTGTTCTGATTTTCTTAATCCAACTGTTGAGATGATTAAAATTGCCTCAATGAATATTAGGTACTTGAATTCATGGGCAATGGGTTTTTCTTTGGAGTGTTGGTTCCACGTTCATAGCCCTGATATATTATGTCTTGGGGAGACAAAAATACATAACAAAACTGATCAACACATTATTAATAAAAATAAATACCTTTGGGTTTTTTCATTATTCCTATTCTAATATGGCTGCAAGAGGTGTTGCAATTGTAATAAATAAAAATTCCCCTATCACCTTTTTTAAAATCATCAAAATTGACAATAACTGTTTGATTGTAATTATCAAATTTAAAAATTATACTTTTAACCTAATTAACCTTTATCTACCTAGAAAACCTGAAATCATACACAAAATTATATAGAATATAAACATAGCATTCAGGACTAATCCCCTTCCCACTTTAATTATTGGGGATTGTAACTTAACATATGATATTTTTCAATATAGATATGGATGATTGATAAATCAGAAATTGATGAGCTGTCGATCACTGTTTCCATATGCGGCCTTCTCCTTTTATAATAAGAAGGCAAAAACACTGATTGCATTGCTATTTGTCTCCCTGGAAATTTTTAAAATCTCTGAAGGTGCAACTGCAACCAATTACATTTCAGACCATTTTTCAATTGAATGTGATTTTCAGTTCAATAACTAATGACTCAGCACAGGAATGCCCCAGAACTATAAGAATGTTAACTCAAACAAATATCAGCATCCAACTAGTATCTGAGACATATATTGTTCAAAGAAGTTGATTTGAGTAATCTTCATCCATATTATGCATGGATGCAATTTACAGAAATTCTTGGTAAATTGATTACTAAATGCACTTCATAAAGCCCAGGGCCTTATTCAGTTATCCAAATTAGATAAGATTGTGACAAAACTAATGAACTTGCCCAGTGAGGCACAGAATGTCGAATCTATCATAGACTTGAAACTGTAATACAAAAGTAAGCAGGAGGAAGTTGCTGAATATCTTTCTATAAAGAGATCACAACAATTTATATATCATCAGCACTGCTGGACCAGGTCTATCTTAGGTGGGCCCTTGGGGCTGGAAGAAAGGCCAAGGCACCCAGAGTGATTGAGATAGATGGAACCTATATGGAGGGTCTTCCATGTTGGCCAGGATATGTGATCATTATGCTGAAAAGTTTAAGCCACATGGAATCATGATTGAAAGAAGAGAATTTAATTAAAAATTCAAGCCACAAAATCTCAGAAAAAAGAATTATTGATAAATTAAAGATGATGCCAGACAAAACACATCATGGCTTGCATGGAATCCCAAAATTCCTCCTGCTTCATTTAAGTGCTTTCTTAGCACCAATCATTAAAAGGATGGCAGATCTTTTGGCTGATGGTGGCCAGGAACTTCCAGGGATCAACCCAATTGCCATGGTTCCTCTGGTTAAGAAACTAGAAGGTGCTTGGAACCTGGGGAATCTCAGGCCAATATCAATGATCTCTCTATAGGTAAAGACAGTTGAAGTCCTAATTAAAAATGGCATACAAGATATTATAATTGATCAGCTGTCTAATTGCCAGTTTGCCAAAAAGGGGAGCTTGATGGCCGATTCTGTGAGCCGATGTTGTCTATTGATAGACTACATTCGCATAAAGATCTCACAGCCAATCGCAGTTCAGCTCAATTTTGCTGCTGCGTTTGATTGTGTTTGAGTTGACACACTTATGAAGATCCTGGAGGGACTCAAAGTACCAGCTGCCTACCTCCAGATGACAGAAAATCCCCTATATAATAGGGAGGTGTTTTGTATCTGGATGGGAGGGTGTCACCAGGATTTAAGCCTGTTGTTTTTATTCCTCAAGTCTCTCCTCTGAGTGCACTCCTTTTTACTACCTATGTGAATCCCCTCCTGCTAAGCATTGAGACATCTCTTAAAGAGATATCCATACCTTTGCTAAGAGAGAGGGTCCATTGTGTCTTCTATATGGATGATGTGATGGTCTTTCTTGCTTCATAGGAGGATATTTCTGGGCTAGAGGAGCTCTTGGACCAATTCAAATGTGAATTTGGTCTAAGAGTCAACACGGAGAAATTGGCAATCTGGTCGGTTATGACTGGCAAGCAAATTCCCAGCATATTTAAGGCTCCACCTCAGAAGTTCCTGGGATTTCATCTAGCACCCCTCCCCATCTAAAATGAGGAAAGAAATTGAAAATGATCTAATGATTAAGATAACAAAATTTATTGGATCGTTGGAGATTTATTTGTCTTTGTTCAGGAAAATCATGCTGATGAATGCTGTCATGCTTCCCAAGATTACATACTTCCTTGCGGGCTTCTCACTGATGGAGCCTTTATAAGGAATGTCGAAACCCAATGTAGGAAGCTGTGTTGGTGTGGGGAAGCTCCTGTCATCAGCCTGGGCCTCCTACAGAAACCTAAACAGATGGATGACATAGGACTACACTCAATCAAAATCTTATTAATACAGTGTTTTCATAATACACTTACCAGACTATTTATGAAAAACCCAGATAAGGAAGGGGCAATATTCCCAGAAGAAATAACTCCTACCGATAGGCCACCTCCCAAAAGTGGAAGGCTTTGGATTCAAAAGCAAATCTCCATAGTATTTAACCATCTAAAAATGAAGCCAGGAACAATGTTTAATAACAAACTAAACTACTGGAACACATATGATTGAGTGAATCCAGAAGAAACTAAAATTGACAATATTCTTTTGATTGGGATATCGAGGTTCTCCAGGTTGACCAAACATCTAAAATTGGAACCAATGTTTGTTGATTTTTTAACCAAGGTCAACCTAGGGACCTTGCCTACTGCTGACTTACTACATCGTAAAAGGAATTATAATCTGGACCCTATATGTGCACTATGTAGGCATAATGATGAGACAATGGCACATATATTGAAGGAGTGTCATATTTGAAATAGCATAAGAAATATTTTTAAATCTCTCATTAAAAACAAAGAATCAGCTTGTGTAAATTTGACTAAGGCCTTCAAGAGTGGACATTTTGGGGTCATAAGATTGGCAACATTAATAAATTTTTCCATTTGGTCACTGAGAAATAAAACTATTTTCAAAAGTGGAGATGAATATGACATGATTAAAATGTCTTTACACTTACTAAAAGAAATTAAAGAATTAGACCAAAAATTTTTCTCAGAATTGGATGTTCAACCAGACCTGGTCTCTAATAAACCTAAAACAAAGTTTAGTACCGATAATGAAAAGAATATAAAGTTGTAAACCACAGATACTGACAAAATTTGAATGAACCATTTACCTAAAACATTCTAAATAAACTTTATATGGAAGAGGTCCAAGAACTAGAAAATGCCATTATAAATCACCTAATTGATGAATAATAGGAAAGGGTTTTCATTTGATTAATGGATCAGTTTTAATCAATGACCCAATAAATATATTAAGACTGCTTTAATAATGCTTAATGGTAACTGTAAAGAATCTATGATATATTTTGTGTAATTTTCAGTCTTACGTATTCTATGAAAACCTGCTTTCTAAGTAATTTTTATCAATGTAATCCCTATATTGGATTGGCTAACCTCATGATCTACAAGGAAAGTGTATGGTTTTCATATATGGTTCACAATGATTAATCTCTCAATATTTAAAATGTTAAATTAATACACACAGAAACATTGGAAATGCTCTTCACTTGATAAGATAAAGCTCTATAGACTAAATGGCCAAATATGGTTTTAATCATTGTCCACATGTTCATAAATTAAACAAACTTATATGTGTTTGAATTGACTAACACCATCACATATGTGATATACGGTTTTCATATATGGTTTATAATGATTAATCTCTCAATATTTAAAATGTTAAATTAATACACACAGAAACATTGGAAATGCTCTTCACTTGATAAGATAAAGCTCTAGAGACTAAATGGCCAAATATGGTTTTAATCATTGTCCACGTGTTCATAAATTAAACAAACTTATATGTGTTTGAATTGACTAACACCATCACATATGTGATATACATGATCAAATAAATGTAAATGGGTCACTACTATGATTTCTGGAATGGGAAGTTATATGTCTTCAATTTCTGGTGATAACTAATGTAATTGATATAAAATTAATTGTTTTCTGTTTATATATACAAGCATAACATCTGATTTTGTTGACTGGTCTCCTTTGAGAATGATATGTAAATGTCCTTCTTTTTGTAAATGATTCTTATGGTTTGTGAATAAAATTTCCTTTTGAAAGATAAACCAATCTATTTGAATAATTGCATAAAACTAATCTCAATTTAATAACTTTATATTGTATTGACTTCAGTTTTCTTCTAATGGTGATTAGATTTTTAAAAAAGGTCAAGAAATATAGTGTTGACATTAACAAGATTAATTTCATCTTATTTAGCACTATTTATCATAACCACCTACTTTTTCTATCATTATCAATCAATCTTCTGCAGGATCATTATCTCTGAGTTTATTGATATTTTCTGATCTTTAACTTCTCTTCTCCCATCATTCCATCAAGCTTTCATATTTCTAAGTCTCACACATGATCTCATTTTAAATCTTTTACAATCTCTTGGTATCTACATTAAAGATATTTCATCTACTGACATTCTTTTGAAAAATATCCAGACCCAATTTATTTCAGCTTTTTAAGTATTTTACCAATATCAATACCAACTATATCAGTTTTCTTAACAATATATATATATATTACTTTATATATATTTTTCTTAATCCAACAAACAACACTCCTTCTGAAATATATCATCTATTTTTTTTATTGCTTTTTTTGGAATCAATAAAATAAAGTTGCAAAATTAAATTTGCACTAAAGTTAAAATAGATCATTTAGTTTTTTTTTATGAGGCAATGTTTACAGAAAATTTATGATGCTCTCTACAATCTTGTCTTTATAGCTGCATGAAAATAATTGACATCAGAAATGAAAATGGTGAGCAGTTCATCAATATACACCAATTATCTAAGTAATTTTAATTGCTTTATTTCTACATTTAAAACTAAAATGTTATCACAACCACTTTTTTATCAGATTTTATCAAATGCATTTAAGTCCTTAACAGATATGCAAAAACAATTATCTTGATGACAGAATTTATTTATATATTTATAAATGTAAAACAAAAAACAATGGACATTATTTGCTATATTACTATTTTATATTATTGATCCAGGCTAACTGTCTCTATTTATTATCAATGTATGGTGAAACAACTAGAATTGGAACCATACTATAAACCCATAAATAAAAAATACCTTATTAATGGAGAAGAATGTGTTTATGTACCATTATTTTAATGAAAGCATTCCTTGGGCAGGAAATCCCCGGAGTCCTTGGTTGGCACCTACACAATAAATAAACTATATTTAATTTAGAAAATAATGATAATAGATGTGTCTTTATTGGGGGGGGGGCAGTGGTACTGTGATATGCAAAGCAAAAAAAAACAAATATATTATTTATTACTAGTATAATGCATCTATTTACAAATAAATAAATAAGTGAACAAAAGAGTTTGAAATGTGATTATATCAATAGAAAAGTGAAGTAAAATGATTATTATGAAAGTTATCAGGAAGAGAAGACCTTCTCAGAATGATAACAGTCTTTTATTAGAAGCTTTTAAGAATAGAAAGCAGAATAAGAGTACAAGAAAAATGCTAAGATATTTTTAATTAATACAGATATATAGAAATAAATCAATTGATATTTATTCATTCATCATTAATTTTCTTATGCAAATCTGGCAAATGATGTTTTTCTTTCCAGAAGAAAAAATTCAAATAGTGATTCCTTCAGAAATTATGAAAAAGGGTTCAATGAATCTATTCCTCTTTTTTTATCATAAATTAATTTTATGACAACTAATGCCTCCTATCTCAATCCACAGTAAGACATACCAAGAAAGGTTTTTAAATTTATTTCCCTTCATCTAAGCTTGGCACAATTGATATTGCATAAGGCTTAAATATATCACGATTTTCATCTAACCCAAAAATTATTTGATGCATTAAGAGATTTCCAACTAAGATTGAATTTTCAATAGAATGGACTAGTTATTTCTTGGTGCAGAATATATAGTCATGGATATTTTTTATACATGATATAACCTTGAAAAAACAAATAATTCAGTAGTAGTTATTAACATTAAATAATTATTTCTCCAATAATTCCATCATATATCAATTCTCCTTCTAGACTTTTCCCCACATTACCAGCAATAAAAACATTCCCCTTTCTTTCTTTATATTATTTTTTATTTATTTCCATTATTCAATCCAAAATCAGTTACAAATTTTTAGCAGATTTATACATTATTGATTATGGTGTTCTTTAATTTAAACTTGTATAACATAGCCAATTTCTATGTGTTCATATATTGTGGATGATGATAATGATCCCTGCATATTTTTCCATCCCTTAATGTTTTGCTTCTTAGTGATAAATATATAGTGTTTTTTTTTTTTTTTTTTTTGTAGAATAATTTTATATTTGTTTCTTATATTATTTGTAAATGTTTTAGTATTCATAGGACTTTTTCTGTTTGGCCCATGTACTCTTGGCATTAATTTAAAATTAAATGTGTATCTACCTATTAAATTAATATTTTCAGCTCCAATCCACTTTGGAAATAAATATTAAGTGAAGAGTACACCTATTGTAAGTATTATACCCAGATAGTATTTTATTTTCCAAATGTTGACAACTACTATGATGATATTTAATTCAACTTGGATTGTGGTAGATTTTTTATTCAAATTTTTATAAATATATACCAAAATCTGATTTTCTTCAAGAAGCATTTGTTTTTACTTTTGTACATTCAATATGATATATTTTATTTTTTATATAAGTGTGGGACTCATTTACAGATTCTAAATTCATTGACTATAATTATATTGAATGTCAACTTTGATTTGTCAAATCTTCTAATCAATTTTTGAATTTTGGTTTTAATATCATTATAAAAAACATATTTCATATTTTATATAAGCCTTTCTCTATATTCATTTAATTTCATAAGTAATTTACTCTTACTTTTTTTGACCACAAATTAGATGAGTAATTGGAACATTTGAGTGCTAGTTACCTCTCATTTTATTCCATTTTTTAGTCTAGTAGTTGTTTTGATTCTTCTACAATCAATTCAATATAAAAACAGTTTTATTTTATGCAGTATGTTATTTCATTTCCATGTTTTCAGCTGCTAGCATTTTCATCTTCATTATAGATCAGGGATTAGGGAAATTTATGTCCATGGGACACATCCAGCTTTTAAAAGCTCTTAATCAGGCCATTGAATATTTTTTTAAATATATATAAAATGTCTTTGTATAAAACTTCTATTTAAATCTTCATAGAGCAAATATTGAATTAAGTCAAGTTAAGTAAATACTTTGAGTTCATAATTACAGAATTTTAATATTCTAATAAATTATCTATATTGTGAAATTAATCTGGCTATGGATTAAATCTAAAGGCATTTGATTAACTTTTATAATGTTGTTCCCATTAATCTGCTAAGCTGAAGTCATTTTGTTAGTATTTATAGTGATTTCTGAAAATTTATATATAATAATAAAAATAAAACTTGAATTTTATTTTATTTTATTATTATTTTGCATTATTTTTTTAGGCTGGCATATTTTTATTATTATTAAAATGCAGACAAGGCATTATAGAAAAAAATCTAAATTGGGTCATAATATTTGAAAAATATGTTTGTCTTTGCCTCATATCAGAACTCCAGATATCATCTAATTCATATACTGTGAATCGGGAGCAAAGGCCCCCATCATGCCAACAGTGCAGATTATTCACAATATAAATTTACACAATCATGAACTATTTTTTGACCAGTGAATATGTTAGTTTCAGTAATAATTTTTTTTGTATATTTTTTTTATCAAATGTAAATTCAAATAATAATTAAAAAAAATATAAAATATTTACAATTGGAATGCTTGCAATAATGTTCACACATTATACAGACTAAGAAAATCAGTAAAATCTTCCTTTTTTTTCTGATGAAAATTTTAAGGTAAATTCAGTTCCATTAAAAATGAAAAAAAACTAAGAAAAAGACAAAAAAATTCAATTTCCTAGATTATAAAAATTTTCATAAAATTTTTAATTTTTATCATAGAAAAATGAAACTTACATTTTCTGAAACTATAAAGAATGATAGAAACAAAGATGTAAAAAGCATAACTGCAGACTGTGTAGATTTTCAGAATTTTAAACTGAAACCGGATGTTGCAAATTCAAAAATCAAAATCGCATTGTTCCATCAAATGCCAAACAGGTTAACAAATTTTCAAGTGATATTGCACCAATCTCTGTTTAGACCTTGCTCCATGGAAACTAGTTGAGAGCCACCAAACACTATGATTTAACTTTTATTTATCTTTAGTTATGCTAAAATTACTTTCAAACTTCAATATGAAATTGAACATTGCAAATTAAATAAAAATTGCATAGCATATTTGATGAAGTTTCAATTAACTTCCAGACTGTTGATGACATTATTTATTGAAAGAAATACATCATGTGTCCAGAAGAGACTGTTTGTTGGTTTTCATAAAACATTGTTACTTTAAAGTTTGTAAAATTTTTGTAGATGTCATAGTTAAATGAGTATTATTTAAAATTAGTACAGATATATGTAGCTTTAATTACTTATTTAAATATATTTGTTTTGCTGTCATGGTATTGATGGTGTATATAGATGTACATTATATATTAAAAAAATTTAATACACTAAGAACAGGGCAGGGAACTTTTTTCTGCCAAGGACTATTTGGATATTTATAATTTCATTCATTGGCCACACAAAATTATCAAATTAAAAATTGGTCTACTCTATTAATCTTAAATTTAATTAATCCATTTCTTATAAAATAAAGTAAAATTATTATAAAGGTTGTACAAACAGGTGTAGTTGAGAAAATAAATATTTTAATTTACTTTACTCTTAATTCAGTATTTACACATATATTTGCATTGCACTTCAAGAATGTTTAAATAGAAGTTTTATGCAGATACAATTAATATACATTTGTAAAATTGTCTGGGGGCCAGACTGAGAACTATCAAGAGTCAGACAGGGATTGCAAGCTGGAGTTTATCATCCAGTTTGTGGTATATTGATTAGTGCATTAGCATGATGTTTTCATTAATTAGTTCAATTCTGAATTAAACTTGGCAGTTTTTTTTTAATTACTAATTTAGGATACCTTAGTTAACACTTTGTGATCATGTGATCTTTAATGGTTTAACACTTTAATGTAGGTTGGTATATGAAGTTTTAGCTATAATGTAAAAAAATTCCAAAGATGTATTGATGAATAAATAAATGGAACATAAATATGGATTGTTCAAATAAGTATTGATGCATCAAGTATAAAATGTATCGTGTAATAGTTCAAGAAATGACATATATTTGGAATTAGCAAATAATTACTGGAATAATTTCAACATTATAATATTGTGGTTTTCTTTTAATTTACAAACAAAATTAATATGTTTTATGAACCCAACTACTTAAGATTAAAACGATAATTAAAATAGAGATGAAAGCAATGGGGAATATTAAGATATCAAATATCATATGCAACTGAAAAAAGAAAATGCTATTAAGTCACTCTATACTGAAAATTAAAATATCTTTTCTGATTAAAAATGATTTAGATATTATTTCTAATAATATCAATAGCAAGAAAGCTGGTCATGTGATGTTTATTGGCTCAAAAATATAAAGTTAGCACGTATTATTGACCCCCCCCCCAAAAAAAAATTGATGTAATAGTTATTAGTACCAACATTACATGACCTTTCATATCTTTTTTTTTTCCATTTGTCATAGCATCGCCAGAAGGCGAACCCGCAACGACCGTCTCCAACCAACTGCTTGCTTGCAAGGCGGCTGCGCTAACATCACGGCTAACAACGCTTGACGCTCATATGTTTCTACTTATTCTAGAGTCATTTACTGCAAGTTTTAGTAACCAAAGGACCAGAGATAGGTATGTGCTACAGATCTACTAATTTTCTCTTCCACCTTCAGTGGACGAAGAATCAAAGCTGGAATAATATGACTATGCATTATGAACACACACTTTCTAAGCTTAGAAAGATAATTAAAGTTGAGAGATAGCAGAACAGATACCAATATAAAAAAAAATTACATATTGTAACAATCGGGGGGGGGAGCAACTATTTAATAGAAAGCCGTTTTCTTTTAGTAGAATAAATCCTTCCTTACGACCGTAAAAAAATTAAGTCGTATAAAAACAATAGTTTTATTATTATTAACCTACTCCTATATTTAAAAAATATATATAATTAATGTTTTTACTTAAATGTATTAAAATCTGTGCTTTTAAAATATAACTTTATTATTATTCTATATCGTTGTATATTTCATAACTTTTTTATTTTATTTCTGTCATTTTCTTTTTCCAAAAAATCACTTGATATTTAGCCTGTCAGTATGAGAATTATATATGGTTTTTGAAGAGTTTCTAATTGCACTTTCTTTACCATTTCTAATCAGTTTATTTTTTGCTTGACTTACATTTACTTATCTTCGAACGCACACATTTTGCTTTAACTCTTAATTGAATAAATTTTATTAATTAAAATCATATGTTTTTGCTTTAAGTAAAACATAAAGCAGCCTTTAAATAACTTATTGCAAAGCAAAGATTTCTTCAATAGTCCTTCAAAACATGACAGTAAAAAAATCAGGTTTGTCATTTGTCAGGTGGTGAGGGCATTAGTAATTTTATATCCTTCTATATATACACCAAATTTTAATTTGCTGTTTTTATTTATTCTTGTAATGTTTTTGGTAATTAAAATACTATAACTTGCCTTCATGTGGCGATAACAATAATAAAAACAATACGTAAACAATTGACCTCAATATTCTATTATAATTATGCACTTTTAAGTTAGTCATTCCCGAATATCATCATCATTCTCAACCATTATTAGTCCACTGCATTATGAAAGTCTCTCCAAATTCAATCCATCTTTTTTGAACTCTAGCCTCTCTTTTTCACATAACCCCTGCACACGTTCTTATTTTATCCATCCATTTCACATGTGGTCTTTTTTTGGATCTTTTACAATCTTGTGGAATCCAACTTAAGATTTCAATTTACCATATATTATCATATCTTACAGCAATATGTCCAACCCAACTTCTCTTCAGTCTCTTCATTCCTCCAACAATGCCAGTAACATCCATCTGCTCTCTTACCATATATTGCATTTTCAATTTTTCTTGTTGCTACTAACATGCATTTTTCCATACTTCCCTGAGTCATCCAAAGTCTCTGTATTGCTTTTTTATTAAATGTCCAAGTCTCAGATCCATAAGTAAGAATTGGTAAAACATATGTATTAAAAGTCTTTCTTTTCAAACATATAGGCATATTTTCTTTTAATATTAAGTTATGTCTACCAAAAGCACTCCAACCAAGTTTAATTCTATGATTAATTTCACCCATTATGTTTCCATCTATAGTAATAATATAAACAAGGCAATTGTAATTATTAACTTCTAACTTGTCATAATCAATCTTTATTTTTATCTTTTGAGAGATTCCATTGACCATCACATTAGTCTTTTTAACGTTTACCTTTAGTTCTACATTTTTGCTTTCGTCTTATAACTCCTGCAACATTTCTTAAAGCTCTAAAGCATTATTTGCAAAAACAACTACATCATCTGAAAAATTTAAGTAACTTTAAATAATCTCCATTTCCTCTTACTCCTTTAGTTTCCCATTTTAATCCATAAAATACTTCTTGCAGCACTGCTGTAAAAAGTTTTGGAGATATGAAGTCAAGCTGTCTTATACCCTTCTCAATGTTAACCTTTTTTGTACCATTATGTAATCTAATTGTTGCTGATGCATTTTTATAAATATTTTTCAAACTATGACAATATCCTGGGTCTATAATTTAATTATCCAATGGTTTAATCATTGAAGAAATGCTTATAGTAAGTAACAAATGCCTTTTTATAATTAACTTATCCAAAGCATAGTGGCAACTCATATTTATTTATCCTTGCTATAATTTCTCTCAATACTTGGATATAATCTACTATACTAAAACCACTCTTAAATTCAGTTTGTTCTTTTGGTTGGTTGAAATCCAATCTTCTCTGTAAATGAATTGCAATTATGTTGGTAAAAATTTTGTGTAAAACTGATAAAAGGCTGATAGGTTTCTAATTTTTAATATCTTCTTAATCACCTTTTGTAAATATTAATATTAATACTGAATTTTTCCAATCATTTGGTACATCTTTATCATTTAGACATTTGGTATATAACTTTGCCAAAATTCTTTTCATTTCCTCACCTGCTTCTTTTAATATATCGATTAAAATTCCATCATTACCTGGAACTTTTCTTTTCTTCATAAATTTAATTGCATGTCTCACTTCTTCATTTAAAATTCTGGGCAATTCAGAATATATAATAAATGTAGTAGGTACTTGTTCTTTATTACTATATAATTCTTGAAAGAACTCTTCTACCTATTTCATGATGTCATCTCTCTTTCTAGTAATAGTTCCATCTTTTTTTCTTATTGCAGATATAAGTTTCCTACCAATACCAAACTTTTATTCTCTTCTACAGCCTTCCTTGCTAGTTCACAATTATAGTTTTATAATTATCAACTCTTTTTCATACCATTACACAATATTTGGGGTATTCAATCCTTTTTAATGCATCATATATATATTATATTATT
The DNA here is from genome assembly GCA_028023455.1 of Epiperipatus broadwayi. Classification (NCBI taxonomy): domain Eukaryota; kingdom Metazoa; phylum Onychophora; class Udeonychophora; order Euonychophora; family Peripatidae; genus Epiperipatus; species Epiperipatus broadwayi. The sequence continues at coordinate 306,471 of JAQFVV010006634.1, read as the reverse complement.
ATATATATATATATATATATATATATATATATATATATATATATATATATATATATATATATATATATATATTCATATTCTTTGTTTTCTTCATTTATTCTCTAGTCTCAATAGATATTTTATTGGTCAATTGCTGCTTTGTTCTATCAGCTGTTTTTGTTGCAGTTTTTAAAATCTATCAGTTATTTTCTTGTCAATTTCATTCCAATCTGAATCATTATCAAAATCTACTAATACTTGAAATTTATTTCCAAGTTGAGTTTTTCTGAAGATTAGGAATATCAATTGTAAATATTATTTTCTTAATAATTTTTGTTTCTCTAGTTTCACATTAACATGTGTCTTAAATCTTACTAATCAATGATCACTTCCTGTGTTGAATTTATTAAAAACATTACAATCTTGAAATATGTATTTTCTGTTAGTCAAAATATAACCCAATTCTGCTGTATCTTCATTTGGATGTTTCCATGTCCATTTCCTTTTAACATTTTTCACAAAAAAAAAAGAATTCATAATATAAGGTTTTTCTTTTTCTTCAATCTCCACAAGTCTTTGTCTTCTTTTATTTCTATTATCATAACCAAATTTATCTAGAGCACTTTCATCTTTTATTTACCATTTCTAGCATTAATGTCTCCCATAAAATTTTTAAAATGTTGTTTTGTCTGATCAAAAGTCTTTTGTACATCCATATAAAAATCTTTTACTACTTCATAATTTTGAGAAGTTGTTGGGGTATGAACCTGAATTATCTGCATTTGGTATTTAGTTAAATAATTTTGTCACTATCCGATACACCATCGATCTCCACAATGTTGTTCTTCCACTTTTTATTTATAAATAAATCCTACTCCACTTGTACATTTAATATTTGTGCATTTGTACATACCCACTTTTTAAATCAATTACCTCTTCACCTTTTTTTCTAACTTCACAAACTCCAGTAATGTCTCAATTAATATAAGACAGTTCCAATTCTTGCAATCTTTCTTCACTTGAAAGTGATCTGTTGTTGTACATATCTAAATAAAAAGTTGTCATAAAATAGCAACCTTGGTCCGCAATCAGAGGATTTTTAGAACCCTCCACCTTTGGTCTGCAACTGCTGCCTTGACTGGTGACTTTTCAGCCTGCTGAAAATAAGAGTCATGATTTATTTTTGTTCATCATGATTGTATATTTCTATTACAAATTGTTTTTCAATTCAGACACACATTTATTCTATCTTATCAGGCAAATGAGAAGAAAATCATGGGTGTTTTTTGATTTTAAACTCAGAAATAAAAAAACCAATAAAATCAACATGCTGACTAATGTGTGTTGGTGAGCAGCCCATCTGTGTTCTTATGCCATATAAATAATCACATAGTAATATCAGCTGCAATGAAAAGAACGTATGGAGTCGACATTCGGAATTTGCTCTGCGTGGTTCCTTTAAGGCCCCCAAAAGGAGTCAAAGGGTTTATACCAAATCATTATCTCAGTGAATCTTTTACTTTAGATCAATCATATCACAACCATTCATCAACCCAGAAGTCAGACCAACCTTTCATGCTAAAGATATATTGAAACATACTTTTTTCAAGTAAGGCATATAATTTGACACATGTTACAACTTTAACTTCATATACACGTGATTTTTTTTAGAAATATTTAAATTTAACTACTGAAGCCTATTATCAAAGACATGTGAAAAAGATAAAATAATCAATATTCATCAGTTAGCCCAGATCAATGAATGCTTCTCAACTGATTATATACTGTAGACCAGTCAATTTTTTTCATTAGAGACCATATGAAGCATTAAACAAAAAAAAAAAAGGAAGAATGGGCAGGTGTTTTTACAGTAAAATATAATTATTGTAATGTTTAACAAATTTAATATATATATATTTCAAGGAAGTAAAAAAAAAGACAGAATAATCGACAAAAATATGCAAAAGTAAATTAATCAACAAAATATTAAATTACTAATAAAATCTGAAGAAAAACAAAAAATAATATTTAAATAACTCAGCAAAATGTGATTATAATTATAAGACCAAAGACTAATGTGATTGTTGTTGATTCTTATCAGTAATTAACTTATCATATCTTGGAGATATATATCTGTGACTGCTAAGGGCAAACTTGGGTTTATTAACAAACAATTTATCTCTTTTGATTTTATGAGTATCTTTGCCGAAAATGTCATTTCACATAAGTATGCTATCTAAAGCAGTAATAACACTCTTAAGGCTTTTTCTTGTAACTAGATATTTCGTTTTAATTTTAACCCAAAATTGACTTACACTTGTCGAATTAAGAATAACTTTTTCTACCATGACAAATTAAGTCGATTTTTTTTTCTGTTCCAAATCAGTTAGTTTATTTTCACGTTCGAGAAATGAATTTAAAATTTACATATTGCCTTTCTGTAGGTCTTCTTCCTGTCGATAATAATGACCAAAAGCATAACACAAGTGCTGTTAAATCTCCCTAAATAGTATTTGTTAATTGGCCGGACATTTATATCAGTTTCATTTATCAATTCTGAATATAAATGAAGCACATCATAGTTTTTTTCTTCTACATCTTACATTATAGTTTTAACTTTGTCTTAAATGCTTCAATTTTATTCCATAAATCAAAAATAGTACTATTTCATTGTAGGCTTAAATTTAGTTCATTTATTAATGAAAATATGTCCAAAAAATAAGCCAGTTATGCAATTCAATTGTTGTCACATAAATATTTCTCAATTATGAATTTTTTGTGTCTAGAAATATTTCAACTTTTTTTAATTCATAAAGTCTTGTTAATATTTTCCCTCTTGGCAACTATCGGTAGGTACTTCTTAATGAAGTAGTAAATTTTTATGTCCAAATCATATTTTATTGATAAACTTGAGAATAGTTTTGAATTTAGTGCATTGCATTTTATATAATTTATTATTTTTATCAATTGAATAAGAACATTGTTAAAGTCAGGAGACAACTTTTTAGCTGCTATAATTTCTCACAGTGTATAACACAATGACGAAAAATCATTTTGTCTTTCACTATTTCTTTAATTTTCTTTTGCAATTTCTGAATGCTTTCCAATCATAAGCCAGCACATTTTTTTTCCAATTAAGTGACTTTTTTTCGATATAATTATCAATTGCTTTAAATACATCTGAACTAACACGATTAGGAAGTTTAACACAACAAAAATTTCTTCTTTTACAACATTGATTTTGTAATCAACATAACGAATATAACATAAAAGTATGGTTTTATTGGTAATATCTGTACATTCTTATATTTTGAATTATGAACAATGATTTATTTACTTTTTAAAATAATTGATCTTCAACATCAGTCATTAATTAATTAAATCTTATCAAATTGTATCGATACAAAGTGGTAAAGTCTTCATTTTGACTAACAACTATACCTAGTATTTCAGAGCATGCATATCTTAAATATAGTTTAATTAAGTTTTCAGCGATAGAATATTGCTTTTTGCATGCAGCAATTTTTAAAACAATTAAATATAATGCCTTTACAAGAGACATATCAACTAAAGCAAATATTTTTATTTTTTAATTCAGATTTTTAAAAGTCCATTAGCTTATTTTGTACATTTGAATGTTTGGTCTGTAAATGATGCATTAATTTTGATGGCTTCATACATTCATTGGATAAAATTTCTCTACAAATAACCCATTGAAGTCTGGGTAAATTTTTTTCCGACTCAGGTCAAAAAATGAAAACAAATTTTAACTAATCAGGATTAAATTGATGAACAAGAGTACATTTTTGTTTTGCCTGAGGCAAATCATTTTGTGAATAAATAATATTTTTATTAGCATTCAAAGTACTTAACTTATAATTGTTTTTGAAAAGCAAAGATTGCAATAGTTTTTGTTGTATTCTTGTTATTATTCATTTTTTAAAGGGCTAAAATTTATCAAAAAAGTAAATATCAAGTATACTTTAATTTATAGTATACACCTATTATATAATAATTCTTATCAATGCACGCCTATGTAATTGCAATTGGCTGGTTGTGGCAAACAATATAGTACATAGACTGAAAACTGTTAGGTTATTTTTGTACATACCAAAGTCTGCCAAAAGAAAATTTTAGAAGTGAATTAAAGATAAATTTAATAAAATTAGTCATAATTTAATTAAAGATTGTAAAAAAATATCTAATTAATATGAATAAATTTATAAGCTGTTTGCACTCGTCCATGCCATAATCTTTTACATATATCTTCACCATCTGTTTAGTATATATATATATATATATAGAGAGAGAGAGATAGGTTGATAAGATGTATATACCACTTAAAATTTTTAAACAGTAGTCAACTTAATTTTTAAAAATCCATACATTTTAATCTTACTTTATATTAGTAGCAGAAAAACACATGACTGAAATAAAGATAACTTTTTTTTCTTCGTAATTCGTTTCGCTATTATTTATAACTAAATTAATCACCATTATTTTTTTCCTATCATTTCCACATCATCGTTTTTTCATCTTACTGTCTTTAATCTATAGGGTTTAAATATCAGCTTCTCTCATGGAATAATTTTTTTTTATTATTATTAACTATTGTAATAGTATTTGTTTGTTAAGCCGATGTAGTTTTGTTATTTAATTTCATTCAAAACGATTTTGATTCTAATCTTGTTTTATTTATTTGTTTATTCTCATAAAGTTTTATTTGTTGTTCTTACTTCAATATCAGTTTACAAGGTTTGCTAAGGTAATGATAAAAGTAGCTAGATATCAATTTACCAACCATTAATTAGATGACTAAAAGTATTATCCATACTGGGGAAAAAATAAAAATACCTTAATCTCTGTCGAAATTGGAAAAAAAAATCCCCATTTTATACAATACAGACTTAAAATGCATATTATGAATATCTTCTAATCATTTCATCGGGATAGTGTCTTTTTAGCTCAAAATTTTAAATAAAATTACAAAATAGAAATTTTATGCAAAGATATTTTTAAAACTAATATTTGTTTGATTGTATGATTATTTTTCAGCATATCATATAAAAAAAATATTTTCTGTAGTTTAAAGTTAATTTTTTTAAAATACAATTTGATGCTGATTATTATTTTTAAAAGCAAAATTTTATCAGTCATTTTTTATAACAATCATATAGAAAAACAAATTATATATGTCATAAATGCTATAGTTACTTGGATATATTATACTTTTCTGTATAAATAATTGGTGCATTTTTAAAACTTTGGGAAAAAATTAAAATGCCGATTATAATGAGATATATAAAAACATTAAAACAGATTACAAGGTATAATGGTGCATTAAAAGCAAGCAAAAGTAAAGAATAATGAACATATAAACAAATCTTTGTTCATAAATTTACAGACAATATAAGAAAAGTTATAAATAGTTCATCAATATTGGTCGGTGGGGGATGTGTGTCTATCTTTTATGTCATTGACTTTATTTTTAAAAAAAGAAAAGTGATATGGGTTTGAATGACATTTAAAACCAACAAGAGGATGTTGATTATTTTGACTAACGTTAAAAAAAAACAAAAACAACAACTCTCTATAATGGTTATTAATATATATATATATAAAAGCATTCGAATATTTGGAATGTGTTATGTATTTGTTTAATGTAGTGGATTTAAAAAGAAAGTGGGTAATGATATCCATTGTCATATCCATGTGGATTTGATTTGACACCAACTTATTCTAGTCAACAAAATAACATTTTAAAAAGAGTTTTGAATCTAATTTTAATAGATTCCAAAGATTTTGTTTCTAATAATTGATATTTGAATTTTTTAAGGACAAATATTGGCTCAAATAAAGAAGTAACTTTTCCGATCTAGGGAAAGGGTATGTATTATATATATTCCGATATTTAAGTTTCTTGTTAAGCAAAAAAGAGAGTATTGAGCTGAAAATTTAATATTTATTGATGAAACAAAAAAAGTTTCATTTGATAAAATTATTGCTAAATACGAGATTTAGGAAACAGTTTTGAAAAGACAAGATTTATTGATAGACCATGTCATCAAAGACAAGGATCTTTCTGAATGTCGTGAAAACAGATTTTTATTCCAAATCAATCAGAAGACAGGTTGTTTTTTTTTATTTTAAAATAAAGAATTAGTATAATTATTTTTAATGACACAACAAGCAATTTTGGTGAAAATAATATTATTAAGAAACATTTTAGTATGAATAAAAAATATGTTTTAGAAAAAGAATCAATTTCTTTTTTTTTGTCAATAGAAATAAGGACAGGAAAATAGAGAAAGCTAAAAATTTGTCTGTTAACATAGGAAAAAAAAACTATTTCCCAGATGCAATTCTCCAAATAGAGAATATACTTGTATTAAGCTGAAGAAAAGGTTCCTTACTATTAAGAACCACTTAAGATGAACAGTTTAAACTTTTTTTTGAGAAAGAAAAGATGACCAAGTCAATCATATAAAAGAGGCATAGAAGTACAATGAGATATGCTTTGAATTTTTCTTAGTTCACATTCTATCCCAAATAAATTGATATTTAGTAATTAAGATAAAAAGAAATATATTTATAGAAATCCGTAGGTGATAAAACTAAGTAATATTTTCCCTCCACTCATGATGATAAACTCTTTTCTTTTTGTCATCAGGTTTATAATTAAGAAAATATAATAGAAAAATGTGTTATACTATTTTAACAGTTGAATGATGTTTTGTAAAAAAAAAAATAAGTTCTATTTAAAGGATATATTAAATTGAATAGCTGGGGATAAAGAGTTCTCTAATGATATTGATAATAGTTTTAAAAATGTTGATTGCTTGGAGAACTCTTTTTAGTAATAATAATCATTATAAAAAGAAATATAGATATGATCTTGGTTATTCATTAGAAGGAAAGATTGCACTTTGAAAAAGAAAGTATTGATAAAATTAATCAATAGTTCTAATTTTTATTTATTTTTGAAATAGTGAAGTGTTTAATATGCATAGAAATTTGACTGTTGGAATAATCTGAATATCTAGATGATTTGATATCAGTTAAAAATTAAGTTTAAACACTGCACCTTGATTAATTATTTCTGCTTATTTATTATTGGAATCAAAACACAGGAAAGATAGTTTGAATTGTAGTGACTTTTCAACAGATTTTTCACTATCATAGTTTTGCTTGATCAAAATAGAACCTTTTTTATTAGGAAGGAAATATTTGTTCCGAGTTTGCAATTCAGGACCAATTATATATATATATATTGTTTTGACAAATTGTGGGATTTATTTAGTTTAGTAGATTTTATATATTTTGTTTTTATAGGGAGATAAATTGTGGGTAGTTAAGGACTGCAAGGACGAAAGTGGAAAGTTTCAAAGAGGTTTATTCAACATTGACAAATGTGTATAATATCTCAGATCATTTAGAACCTCAAATTGATCATTTATTTTATTATCATTTTATATTTTGTAGAGTCAAAATAAAAAATAAAAAAGTAAATTTGATCTTTAAAACTTATTAAACAGGCAAAACTCTCCATACAGTAGTGCTATCCTGTGCCAACCAGAGTAATCAATGGATGCCAGAAGGCTTGTGCATAAAATTCCCATCTAGTGCCTACTCATCCAATATCCTTAGATTAGTATGCACTAGATGGGAATTTTATGCACAAGACTTCTGGCATCCATTGATTACTCTGGTTGGCACAGGGTGGCACTACTATATGGAGAGTTTTGCCTGTTTAATAACAGTTATGTTCTAGCATAAGAGATGGTAATCATGTGATGTTTAGTGATCTTTAAAACTTGGTTGCATGTTAGTTCATTTATTAATAGACATATATGATAATGACTAAAGAAACTAAAGACTTAAAATTTTATATTTCTCAACTGATACATAACTATATTCAATTTTTAATTAACTTATCATGACCAGATTAAAAAAATTTGGATAGTTTTTATTTAAAAAAAAAGTGTGGCAAACACCAATACAATTTTTAAAATATCAAATGATAATTTATTTATGAGTGCATAAACATTTGAATATAAGACTAAATATAAGTTGTGTATTGCTTTTATATAGAACTAAAATGTGGATAATTAGGAATATTGAGGGGGGAAATCAGAGGATTATAGAATATACAAGTTTTAAACTAAACACAGTAGTTTCAGCCAAGTGACCAAACATAATTTGTTAACAATACTCAGTTGAGAGTCCACTTAAAAATCTTTTAACTCATTATATCCCAGTTTAAAACAGTAATACCATTCTATTGAATTGTTCTTGTAACTACTGCTAGAATTATTTTTTTCTGTGGTAGAATCATGAACTTCTAATATTATACATTAAATTTAAATATTCCTTTAATATAGTTTATGATATAGTACTCAATTCATTAGTTCAACAATATTTAGGTTTTAAACCCAGCCTGATACTTTCTCAAATAGTTGTGGCTTCCCACATTATTGTTATTTAAAGATTCAATGAAATTAGAATAATAAGTTTAGTCACATGAACATCAACACACTAATATAAAAATACATTAAATGTGATTCAATCTTATCAATAGTGATAAAATTGATCATGCAATTATAAGTAATGGACCCATAAATTATCTTTATTTGCTATTGCATGAAGTTTAAAAAAATACTTGCTCTAACTATTTACTGATCTTCATTTAAGTATATAATGTGATTTCAAGTATTAGTTGTTACAATAAGTGTATGTTCAAACATAAGTAAACTTAGAAACTATGACAATAATAACAATATCTTGCATGGTTTAGTACAATCATAAAGTAGTGAACTCAATATCTAAAAGTTTAAAAAATGCAGTTTGAGTCTGAAACTTTTGATGCATAGATTTCAAATGATCTTCCTAAGAAACAAGCCATTTGATTACTTTATTATTAATAATGGATGTATGGTTAGTTGTGCAGGATAGTTTGAATCTAAACATTTCATTTGAATCCATACCTCTACTGGTATAATATCACACATCTTACAACACAGATTATTAAATACTATAGATTTAATTACTTAAACTGAGCTTGAGAAGAGAACTTAATATTTACAAAAATATAAATACCATTTGAAAAAGTTGTAAAATTGATAGCCATCATTATTTTCAAGCATTATCTGTTTGTTAAAAAATAGAAAAAACTGAGTTTTATGCAGTTTTTATTTATATCAATCTGCAAGCTTTTTTTATCTTATTTCACATATGATCTAATTTTTTCTGGACTTTGATTTAAAAGGTATTTATTTATCTATGCTCATCTATTATAGCAATACATCTAGCATAGATTCAACTTAGTTTCTTATATTTTTTTAACAATATCAATGTTTCTGACTTGTCTTTGTTTACTTCTGCATTTTGCTATATTTGACTGTAATATAGGGAATCTTATTATTGCTTTTCTCTTAAATGCTCAAATTTCAGCTTTTTAATTACTCGCTGATGAAAAAAACATCCATTAAGAATATTTTTTAAATATTTAAGTTGATTGATTCTATTATTATTTATTTATGTTTATAATAAATACTCCACCCAAAGTTAATATTATGATTAATTTCATCTATTATGCAACATTGTTATTATAACATAATAATCTTAATTAAAAAAAACTTTTTTTTTGTAAAATATTAAAAATAAGATTTATAAAAAATAAAACAAACACATTTTAATTTTAATGCTAGATCATCTAAATGAAATAAAAAGATATATAATAAGTGTGTGATGTAAGATGCTCATTTTTATAACTGCATCTTAATAATATTAATAAAAATATCATTGACGTCATCGAAGCTTTAATGAAACAAATTCAAAATATATGTAATATTTTAGCGTTAAATTAGTAGGTAGCAGGCCAAGATTTAAAAAAAAAAGCATTGAATCATTTTTTTTCTAATAATTCCTATTTTCGTTATAACAATCATGATTTTGAAGCAAACTTTTACGGATGCAGTCTTCTCAGATCGAATATGCGATTTTGATTATTAAAAAAATTGATAAATGTCCAAAAACACTACATGAAAATCAACAAGTTATTGTATGAGTGAACAATGTGTGGAAATAATATATAGTTGTTTTTTTAAATAGTATTTATTTTTATGGACATTATTTTTTCTAATTATATTTATCAGTACAATACTATTCAAAAAGCATTTTACTGCAAAATGCAATAAGAAAAATATTGATTTACTATAATAGATAAAAAACAACAACTTTTTTTTTTTAAAGAAATTTTTAAATATAACATCGTTTGCAAAGTGTAATACAATAAATTACGTAGTTTTTAATCAAATAATCATCTATAGCATCAAATTAATGAAATCAATAACTTATTATTACAATATATTTAACGATATTCTACTGCTATCAAACATTTTTATAGAAGAAATAAAGATTTCACAATTACACGCAGTAAAAATATGTATAATCGAACGGTTTATTGTTCAAACGTTCATAAGAGGTTTAAGCACCGGAAGTGACAGATCATAAACCATGATTCATAGTCTTTGAGCTTCAAAGACAACATTGCATTATCATGGTATCGCCCATTCCTAAGTCGGACGTTCTACCAACTGGGCTAAACAGGGCAGGGCTTAGTAGCAATAAGTAAGTTTACATATTTATATGTAATATAGGGAGCGTACCAATCGCTGTAACAAGCAAAATCACACGATATATGATTTGCTTTATTGATTATTACATATTTATATTTACAAAAATAGATCATTGCAATTATAGGGGATTTAAACACAAACTTCTGAGCTTCCTTAAGCTATCCACTCTATCTCAAACCATCAATATACATGCCCACTCTCGTGTGAAAAAGAGAAATGAGAAATGCACCTCCAATATACATATTTTGTGCTGAACCAGCACTCATCAGTTAGTCCAGACCATCATCTCCCATATGTATATACAGTAATCAGTGCTTGGTTTATATTAAGATAGCAAATCTTCAAACTTTAATGGACCAACTGATGAGTGCTGGTTCAGTATGAAATACATATATTGGAGTCCGTTTATCTTTTTCACATGTGGGTAGTCATATGTATCCATGGATTGAGATAGTGTGGATAGTTTAATGAATCTTGAAGTTCTGTGTACAAATTCCCTATAATTACAATTACCTATTTTTGTAAATATGAATATGAAAGTATACTTTTGTGGACAATTAATTATTTCTACTAAGTCCTGCACTGTTTAGCATGGTTGATAGAGCATCCAATTTAAGAATGGGAGATTTCCATGATAATGCAATGTTAGAGTGTCATCCCTGGAGCTCAAATACCATGAATCATGATTTAAAATCTGTCACTTTCAGTGCTTAAACCTCTTCTGAATGTTTGAGCATATGTATGTGATCATGCATGTCAGTGGTTTGAGATAGAGTGAATAATTTAAATGAGCTTGAAAGTCTGTGTTCAAATCCCTTATAATTACAATTAAACTCCAAGTATATAAAGTATGCCTGTATTTTAAATATTAAAAATAGATATTGTAGTCTATATTTTTGATTGTTTTATAAAAATACAATTTAAACAATAAAAAGCAGAAAGGCAATGATTTAAGACACAGCATAACATTGTTTTTTTTTTTAAAAAAATATATGTTTTGATTGAATAGCTATTATATTATATAAGTGTCAGTGAGATTTAGTAATGTTATATTTAAACCACTAAACATCACTATTTCTTATGCTAGCATCCATTGATTACTCTGGTTGGCACTGAGTGGCACTACTGTATGGAGAGAGTTTTGTGCTAGCATAAGAAATAGTGATCATGTGATGTTTAGTGGTTTAACACCAATCCTGCATAATAGGATAGTGGTGGTTATGGTTGTTAAAGAGCCAAAGACACCAAAATGTTTGGGTACTGAACTGGGTTCAGACCCATATGACTATATAAGCTATTGAGCTTAGATTGAAAATATTGTGTTTTCAATTTTATTCTTATATTTTTGTAGTTAAGTAGAGATAAAAGGTGGCTGCTGGAGGGTTACATTAAATAATAAGATCTAGGTGCAGTGCTTTCAGATCCAAAGCTCCTCACTAATGAAGGCCACAAGCCAGAAACTAGTCTGGGGATATTGGATGAGTAGGCACTAGATAGGGATTTTATGCACAAGCCTTCTGACATCCATTGATTACTCTGGTTGGCACTGAATAGCACTACTGTATGGAGAGAATTTTGCATGTTTTAATAATGTTATATTTATTACTTTTGTAAGAAGTCTGGTCCAATGAGAAGACAAAAATGTTTTGAATTAGATTAACATCAATCTCATTATCTTCATCAAATGGACTAATCATGAAATTGAATAAAATTTGCCTTCAGGATCTAGAGAAGGGTTAGCCTGTATAGATAACTTTTAGAGTAAAATAATCAAAAATAAAAAAAGCATGTTGACATGTGTTAAACAATATTACATATTTCATAATCCTCACAGCTTTTCTAAACAAATCCACATTTACATTCAATCGATTAAACAAAATGTAATTTATTATTTTTCTTAAGAAGAAAAAAAATCACAAACCATTAGCTTATATATCTACTATTCTACTAGTGTGCTTACTTGTATCAGATAATTCACATGTCAATATTTTTAAGTTCATTTTCACCTTATGCATGTTATTAACTTATTTTTATAAAATCCTTTCTATTATTGTTAGTATTATGATGTAGTCAAGCTTATCGAAATGTTAAAAAAAGAATCTTAAGACTTTTTATAAGGTAATTTACTGTAATATTATTTATTAGACCACAACAGAAGCACATTAGTTCTCTCCTCTAATTCTAATAGGAATAAATATAGATTCTGCTCAATTAAATTTAATGTTATTCATATTAACAGTATAATATTTATAAATTCCATAATTTTTCAGATAAAATACTCATAGTATAAGGTTACTTACAATATGGATCAATACATTAACCTAAATTAAATACTATACAGAAATGTTATTTTTATTGTTGTTACGTTAGGAGTATTATACAGAAGGAAGTGTGTATATTTTAATAAACAACAAATATCATTATATTTGTACCATTTTTAATTTAGCCACATTAAATTGTGTTTGAAATACTCAAATATCATTTCTAATGCATTTCAGGAGATACAACATATACCAGACCTCGATAAATATTAAATTATGATGATAAAGGCTTGTGGTTAGAGACATAGGCCAACTGATAATGACAAGTTTTTCAAAAAATGCACATATAAATTAACACCTAGTAAATTAGATGTATTTTTATCTTGATCATTATGCCCTCTTTCTTTGAGATCTGACTCTACATTTTATCTTAAAATGTACATATATACATATAACCATGCTTAAACATCTAAAGTATATTAAGATTACATAAGGTTACATAAGAAACTAAATGCACATCAGATAAAACTTTCTGATATCCTGTTTTATTCTCACCTAGTAAATGGTAAAAAACTCCAAAACCATAGTTTTTTTTAGTTTACAGGTTTAATAGCTTACATTTTTATAATAGTCATATGATTAGTTTTTTTTTAAAAAAAAAAGTCTTGTATTCTTCTGATAAAGAATTGATCTAAAAACTACTGACCTTTAAATCTTTTCACCATAGTAGTAAATCACATAGTCATCAACTTACATTTAATATCTAAATTAAAAGAAGTAATCTATTTTACTGCTCTACTCCATGATTGCTAACTGTGGATCTAAAAATCTAATGTCTTTTATCTGTGAAGGTAAATAATTGAAACTAACATAAGATTTGGTTGGGGCTACCATAAAATATTATTGATTAATTATTCTAACTTATAGTAAAAGCTTTAGAGTTGAATAGTAAAATAGATTATTTCTCTTAATCTTTATGTGTACACTAAATATTACATTAACAAAATTGCAAATCAAGCCAACATCTTTCTGATTTGGATGATTGTAATTAAGATAAACCTGCTGAAAATTTAAATATCGGATTGTCATGATGTTATTATATTTAATTTTAGAATAGCTTTTATGTATAATATATATATAATTATAGGGGATTTAAACCCAGACTTTCAAACTCTGTACAGTCATCAATTCTATTTAGTACAACAAATACACATGATCACCTTCATGTGAAAGAGATAAATGATCTCCAACATACATATTTTATGCTGAACCAGCACTTATCAGTTGGTCTGGATCATCATCTCCTACACACACACACACACACACACACACACACACACACATATATATATATATATATATATATATAATCAGTACTTGGTTTATATTAAAATAGAAAACCTACTCAATTAAATGAACAGGCTTCAATCCTCTCCACTCTCCAACTCTAGCAATCCACATCATTGATAATCTGATGATAGAATGCTCAAAGTCCTTAATAATTCCAATATTATCGTCATATCCATGTTGACATTAAGTCAATCTGACCCCCTATATGTAGTAATTTAATATTTCCATTTAAATACACAGAAGAAGGATAGCAGAATACAGACTGCATATGTAACACTGAAATATAAGTATAGCACATAACTTTAACATAGATGTAATTAAAGGGGTTTTGAACCCAGACTTTCAAGCTCCAATAGTTATTCACTCTATCCAATATAATTGATACACATGACCACATACATGTGAAAAATATAAATGATTTCAAATAATGTGGTCATGTGTATCAGTTATATTAGATAGAGTAGATAACTGTAGGCAGCTTGAAATTCTGGGTTCAAATCTCCTTTAATTATATCTGGATTAAGATTAACTACACTATACTTGGATTTCAGTATTACATATTGAGCCTGTATTCTGCCCATTCTTCTTCTGAGTAAGTAAATGGACATATTAATGCCCTATATATAGGGGGCCAGATTGACTTAAGATCAATATGGGTATGGCTATAATATTGGCATCATCAAGGGCTTTGAGCATTCCATCATCAGATTTTTCAGTGGTATGAATGGCTGAAGAGTTGGAGAGTGGAGAAGATTGAAGCCTGTTCATTAAAATGAGTAGAATTGCTATCTTAATATAAACCAAGCACTGATTATATATATGTATGTGAGAGATGATGAGCCAGTCTAACTAATGAATGCTGGTTTAGCATTAAATATGTATACCAAAAATCATTTATTTTTTCACATGTATGTGGTCATGTGTATTGGCTTTATTGGATAGAGTGGATGACTGTAAAGAGCTTGAAAGTCTGGGTTCAAATCCTTTTTAATTACATCTAGGTTAAAGTTAAACAATATGTTTATATTTCAGTATTATATATAAATAAGTGTGTGTGTGTGTGACATGCATGTCTGAGAATATAAAAGAAAACATATTTCTAAGCAACTTTGAATATATATCAACAGTTAGTGACCATACTCATATACTCATGACTGACTTACATTTGAATAAAATTTCAAGAGTAGAATCTGCCTTATCATTTGCATTTAAGTCATCACAAATATGAACAGCAGTTATGATGAAATACCATGCACACCTATCTTTTTATTGTTTTATTTTCAGAACTATATATAGAGAGAACATAAAGCCTTATGGTAATATAGTAAAACATTTATATTATAAGCTTAAGATATTGGTTTGAAACCAGGTTGAATAAAACAGATTCTCTTAGGTAGTAATCAAGTTTCGGTTTTTTTTTACTCTGGATTACAGCCCATAGCCAACTAAATAATCATCAAATATTGTTTTGTAAATGGATGGTAATTATTATTGGGGATAAAATCAGAAAGAATAAATGCACAAACCCTCACTATCTCACAATTGCCAAGCCTGTAGAGTAATGGCTTTCCATTCATTGACTTCTATTTGATACTGTTGATAGAATTTTTGCTTCTCAATGGTTGCTTAAAGGATGTTTTGCTTCCTTTTTTTAAAAAAATAATTTTTAAATACAAGTAAATATTTAATCTACTTGGAGTTTAGATGTAAATATAAGGGATTTAAACACAGACTTTCAAATAGCTTTTAGATATCCACTCTATCTCATGCAACCAATATAGCTGACTACACACGTGAAAAAGATAAATGATCTCCAATATATGTATTTCATGTTGAACCAGCACTCATCAATTGGCCCAGATCAACCTTTAATTACAAATTTATGACTAACTACTTATACGTAAATAAAATATGATTTAATATAAATAAAAATATGCACACGTATATGTCTATTTATATATAAAACTAAATTATTATTGTACATTACATCTTTTTTCAAAAAAAAATTAATATTAAAAAAACGTTACATAGTTTTGTTTGAATTGATTTAGTAATCAAAGCAGAACGTTTTTAATAAAAACTAAAACTCTTCTGAAGTGAGAAAAAGATTTTTTTAACAAACTTCTCTGAACTTAATCATGATTTATTCGATACTTATCTGTTTTTATAGGTATAGAAAACTAATTCAGTTTAGAACTTAAGTTGTGGTTGTATAGAGGAAGGCTGGAACAACTTGAATTTTGATTTGAACTGACGTCAATTGAAGTCAATTTATTTTACAGTTGTAAACACGTTATTCAATAAAAGCATGCAAATAATACTGCTAAATAAAAATTATAATATTCTTTTTAAAATGCAGTAAAATGGAATTGTGTACAAATTCAGTTTCCACCGAGCGTTTTAATCTTATACGATATAAAATAAAATAAAAAAATCTTTTTTTTTTTTGGACATTATTGTTATTGTATGTTAAGTAAGAAGCTAAAATAAAATCAAATCTTATTCAAAATGAGATAAATAGAACTGATTAAACTAAAAATTCAGTTTAAAAGAGAACTACATTTTATCAAATTTCCGGTATTTTTATTATTAAAATTTTTTTAATCTCGTAATAAAATTATATGAATACATTTTATTATTACTATTAAACTTAAACATCTAAATTATTAATAACTAAAATTTAATTTTAAACCCATATTGGTCTAAAAAAAATTACAAGTAACAAAAGTTAATTAGTCAAATATTCATTACTACTGAATAGTTTTTTTAATATTGTAAAGAGATAATTGAATGTAATAGCTTTATGCCAACCCACAGCTTCTTAATGTTGTAAAGGACATCATTATTTTATGACATAATTCCAAATTTGAGATTCCAAAACTGAATTATGTTAAGGAAGTCTCAAATTCTAGAAAATTATTACCAGTAATGATAACGTATTAGCAGTTGGTTATAATAGATTTAGGTCTAATTATCCCAATCAGCCTTTGAACAGTGTTTTTTTTTCAGATATGAAGACCTATGAAACATACCCTTAAATAATGATTGAATACTATCATCTTATTTCAAATTGTTTTATCACTTGGTATTTTGTCTAGAATACCCTAGCTTAATTATTATATTTAGGCTTTACTTTATATTCAACTACTTATCCTATTCATCTTTTTTATTTTCTTGTTAATTATACCATACTTTTCATATTTCCTTAAGCAACTTACAATATATTATTTTTGAATATGAAGTTTTACACCCATAAAGCAAACTATATATGGATTTTTTGTTTTTTTTTAAGCATAAGAACATTGCTCATTTTAAGTAATTTTATATTTACAAATAAACCATGTTGTTTTAGCTTTTTGGATTCTTTATTTTACTTTATCTTCTTCAGGTAAAATTAAAAGATTTTCAAGGCTTTTAAATGTATCTTATGAGTTGTTAGCACTCATTTTTAATTGTGCATAAATTTGTTGAAAGCAAAAATAAACATTACTTGTATCTTCTGAGAATTTAAGATTGTGAGGTGTTAATAGAAAGAAGATAAATAATTAAAAAATAGAGATCAATGCATACTTATATAAAGAGGATTATAGATATATTTAAATATTGTTTGAAATTAAAGTTTATAGCTAGCTAAGGTTAGTATAAATAAAAATTTAATTTAATAAATATGATTAGCAACCATTTATATATTTTTGAAAGATGATCAATATAAGTGCTCACTCAAACTAAAATATTTATCACATATCCAATTTAAAACAAAGGCATATTATAAGTTTGTCTCAATTGAAGATTCCTACTTGGGGTCTAACAAAAATTTCAAGAATTATTGACATATTTTTTCTAAAGTCTACAATTACATTTGAAATATAACAGTCAATATTAAGAATATAAAAAATATGCATAGATAAATAATAATCAGCTTATTGTTTGGAAAAAATATATATAGCCAAAAAGATCTTAATATATATAGCAATGAAAACCGAGTGTTAAAATCTATTGCATCATAATACTGATGAGAATTATGGTTTAACAGACTTTAACAATGAGGAATGCATTATTATACATCTGATATCTAATTAATTTTACACACACACACAAATATATATATATATATATATATATATATATATATATCATTACTTCACTGCAAAATAATATTTTAGATTTTAAAATGTACTCCTTAAATTAACATTGGTTTACATTTTTATTTTGAGATATAGTTTATAATATTATAGATTTCAAATTAAGAAGTGCATGGCTTAATAGTTACATACATATTTATTATAGTGTAATAAATATTGTATGGCTAATTGCTATAATATTAATAAAAAATATTCCCATCATGTGACAAATGTGGTATCACACTAATAGATTAAACATCATATATATATATAATTGTAAATAATAAATAAGACAAAAGTTCTTAGAATAAGTTAAACATTAAGTTGACATTTAATTGTAAAGCCCTAATATAATTAAATGGCAATAAATTTAATTTATTATTTTTTATACTTAGGTAAATAAATAACTGGAAATTTTACTGTTTATTCTAGGCCATATTTTATTATGTCAGACTTGACTAATAACTTTGTTATTAGTTTTATACATCAGTTAATAATTATTATATATGTTAGGAGATGGATGCATTAGTCTCTTTTTCATTTAATGTTTATGCTTATCTTGCCATTATTTTAAACATATGGTAGTTGTGTTTTTTTTATATATTATTCTGTTAGTGCATGTATTTTATATAAGAGTTTATTACATTGTCTCTCTCTCTCTCTCTCTCTTATGTTGGCATTTTTCTATGAGTGGTAATATTTTTCATGGTTTATATTTTGTGTAAATGCTTTGTTTGAGACAGTTCCTATTGTTCCTAATATTTATAATGGTTTATTCTCATTTTCTCCATATGTTAATAGAAAAAGATCCTAACATATTTATTTGCTTTCAAAATTCAGATACTCTTTTGAGTTCATGCTATCATTAGGTTCATTACCTTATTTATTTTTTCCTCTTGGAAGTATTATATTTTGTGTATGGCCATGTGTTGTGTAATGCATAACTTCATCATCATCATCATCATCATCATCATCATTATTATTATTATTATTATTATTATTATTATTATTATTACAAATAACATTGTTATGTGTTTGTGGAGAATACCATCTTTTCTTTAGTTGAACTTTTGATCACCCTTAGTGTAGATTAAAGATGATTATGGTATGTATGTCAGTTTTGCTGTGCTATGACAGCATTTCAGAATATAAAACCAATAATTCTTTTATTTGAATTTTTAAAATTGTAATTATAGGCCAAAATAAGTAATACATATATTATCCTAAGCATTGAGTAACTCCTGGATTGGTAAAACATGATTGGTATTAAAATGTCCTCATTGTTGGGAGAATATTATAGTGTGACTGGTATGCAAAAATGTTGAACTTTTTTTAATAATGCTTAAGGTAATAATAGCTTTTATAAGTCAATAAAAAAATCATAGCTTATTGTACTAATACCCATGTTAGAAAACATATCAATCAGACAAGTTAAAATAGTTATTAACATTTAATTCATAAATTTACTTGTTTATTTCCATAAATTGCAAACTTGTGAAATTGTAAGTATTATTTTGATAAATATAATTCTAAAAATAGCTCTTTACAAAAAAATGCTGATCTCTGCACTAGGATGAACGTTCTAGAAACTTTTAGCTCTCACTGGCATAGCTTTTGGATCATGGTAACACCCAAGCTCATTATTTGATCAATGGTCTTCACCAACATAGAGATACCTAAGGAATATCCAAAACACCATCTACAAAATGCTTAGTCATATGAGCAGTTTGTTTATTTTACAATTTACAAATATGTATTACAGTAACATTTTACAGATGAATAATTTTATAGTATAATGGGATAGAATGTAAGCTGCCATGCTTTTGTTTAAAAGCCTCATAGATTTTCACAGCATACATAATGAGATGAACTTTTCTTCTAGGAGAAATGTAGCTAACTGCAATCACCATTTGGTTTTCAAAGTATGACATTAAACCTGATAGGACAAATCAATTATCCAATAATTTATCGGGATTTTATGAAGTGGTTCTATGATAATTATTGATTGGGTGGGATGGAATTCACACTTAACATAACTCCTCTTGCTTCATCTTTTCTCAATACTCATTATGCCATAGGTTCAAACTCAGAAAGGATGTACACATACTCTATTTCATGGAATATTTATTCTGTATCTGACGTGTGTATTGAATATGTGTATAATGTAATTTATTAGAAAATAGAAAATCAAATGACATTCAACTAATTTAATTTAATATTTAACGATGGTTTTCATTCATGATTGTTTTGTAACAAAAATTTAATAATTGAATAGTTATTATCATTCTTCATTTGTGTTCATTAACTATTTTCTAACCTATACCTTTGATCCCTATGAAGGATAGTCCTTCACCACTATAATTTAATAATTTCAACTTTATATTGAATACAATATAAAAAATACCTATATTTTAACAATTAACTGTGCGAATTAAAATTTTGTATGTTAGTTGCTCATTAATTTCCAATCTGTCTATCCATATTTTATAATATGTTAAAGGTTGCTCTTATATTCTGAACTCCCTTCTAGTCTGATGTCATATAAATTTATGATAGAACAGACCAGTCATCCAAGGGTTTAGTCATACATTCCAAATAACAAATAATTAATAATTAAGCTAATTGAACATAAACATTGAACATAAAAAACATTATAGCTGTCAAACTGTGAGTGCTTAATATTGGATAAGAATAACTCATTTTTCAAGTCAGTAGATTCATGTATCAATTGGCAAGCAAGTTCAGAAGTCTGCATCTAAATTTTATTATTAAATTAAAAATTAAAAAAAAAAGAATCGATGGCTCCCCTGCCCTTTAGAATAATTGCTGCAATCAGTTATATCTTAATTTCTTTCAAAATAGTGAATAAAAATTATTAACTAACTTGCAACGGAGATAATTAAAATCTCCACTTTAAATATTTTAAGGATTCTACTTGGCATATTAAATCGCTGTTTCGAAATAATAATATTGATAGATAATAATCGATCGCTATGCGCTCATTATTGTCATGATTCTATATATATATATATATTATAAATTGCATTATATTTCACAGGTTTGCTTAGTCAGTTTTTTTATAATTTATGACTTTTGATATCTATTAGTTAAAAGTGATATGCTGGCTAGAAAAGATATTAAAGTATATTTGCTAATGATTATTAATGCCCATCAAATATGCTTTCCCTTTTTAATTATGAATATATATATATAAATTATTAATCAATGTCTGTATTCCAATTATTGTATTGTTTTGAATAATTATATATATATATATGCAGCTTCAGGATTTTAACTTAGGTTATAATTTAATTTAAGTCCTTTTAGTTTGCATAATTATAATGCTAGTTTAAGAACTGGGTTGTGTTAGTTTGGCAGATAGAAGCTATCTATTTTAGGCACAATTAATTAATTATTTGCATACATATTGGTCTTTTGTGTGTGCATTGTGAGTATGTCTTTATACAGTACACATTCACATGCTTACATTTTGCTGCACCTTTCAAATTGAATCACAGTGACAGGCTGCCCCATTCTTTATGGCCATCTTTATTAGAACTGGAACATGAGAGTTCAGACCTTGTTTATAAAGCCTATTCTAGTTCCTGAACTTATATGTTCCAGTATTCATTGCAGCAAACTGTCTGGCCTCAGAGCAACTGAGCATCCTATTCTTTAGTATTTTATGTAGCACCATAATATATATATATATATATATATATATATATATATATATATATATATATATATATATATATATATGAATCTAAAAGTAACTAGTTCTTTTCCTCCTCATTAGTTAATTATTCAGCATTAAACTGAAACTCAAATCTTGGTTTCCAAGTTGAATCTGCATTATCTTGAGCTTACTTATTTGCTCACACTATTAATATATATATATATATATATATATATATATATATATATATATATATATATATATATCAGCCATATTAGAGGTGTATTTATTCATTATCTCTGCTAGGTTATTAACTTATAATATTAGCAAACCATGAGCATTAGGATGGGATAGTACATGATTATAGGCATGATTTATTAACCACACATACATTTATTTTAATATATTAAAATGAGACCACTGTACTGATAATAGTCTCACCTCTTATGTAAATGCCTGCAGATATTGACCACACATGTTTAACGCTATGTAATCCTTATCATTTTGTTACTCTATTTTGTGTTGTTTTGTTATTGTTTTAATAAACATGTTTAAAATATAAAATTTGTTTCATATCTTTTTTGTTCATAATTCTAGTTCAATCCAATCCACATTATCTGATTCCAATTTCTTAATAATTTATATGTTGAACATACATTGTTTTAGTTAAAGTAATTAGTGGGTCTGTTCCACGCATTGAGTTAAATTGATGGTTAGCCCCTGAATCTCATGGTTCTCCCTGTTCTAAGCCAGCTCACAGGTTAAATTGTGACTGGGTGTGACCTCAAAAATGTGAGTCATAAGGTGTTAAATCATGAAGTACTAGCAAATGAGATGAAGTTTGGTTGGATTAGAGGTCTCACCATCTCACTTCGGTCAGCTTTGGTGTACTTTGCCCAGATTCTGGATTTTGTTGCATGAGTGTACAAATTTGACCATTACAACATTGTGAAATGTCTCAGTATCTTTGCCTTTAGGAAAGTTCTTTTGTATGAACTGTAGTTTATCAGATAATCTTCGGTCATCATCTGGATCATCATGTTAGTGACTCAAACTCTTTTATAAACTATCTTTTTTGAGCTGAGAGAATTTCTTTGCTTGATTGTAGTGGGTTGTAGATCTTTTTACTGTCATGGTCATCAAGGTGTTAATTTGAAATGACAATAGAATCTGGAATCACATTTGCATGACAAGCAGCTCCATCCCCACAATGTTTTATCATTTCTAGCCACACATGATTTGTTGTTTTCTAGCTTATAACTTGGATTAAAGTGTAAGATTTATGGAAATAGGTAGTGGGTTCCTTAATCGACTTCTTCAAGTTGTAATTGTAGTGACTTATGAGCTCTACTATTGAGGATAGTTAAAATGATAACTAAGTGTAAAAAAGTAAAGTTTTTTTAAAGACGTAATTTTACTCTCCTTCCTTTTCTTTTTTTCTTAAAAAAATGAAGTTATTCTGTTGTCTCATCTTTCATTGATTGATATATGAGTTTCAAGATCAAACTTTTATTTTCATTGTTGACGTCATTTGGACATTTATAAAATTTTATGCTGTATTAATAAAAAAAAATAAAAAAATAACATTAATGATTTCTTTCTTTTGTTTTTCAAAATTTTTACTTGCTTGCATTTATAGGTTTTATATTTATAAATATGTACAAGTCAGTATTGTCAAGAAAATAATTTTAACTGACAATTTTACACAAAATTGATGAATATATAATATCTTAAAAATTATGTTGGTGGGTTTAGTCTTTAATATGGATGTGTGAGTGGCGATTTTTGTGTGGTCTGTTTGATGTGCCCTCACATTTTGATTTTCGTGTTGGTGACTCAGACTCTTTTAATAATATGTATATAAACACATTATTTTCAAAAACAAAATGTAGACTTTATGGATAAAAGTCTAAAAAGAAAAATAATTTCTAACAAAATAATTTTAATATTTATTATTCCGAAGTTGTTAGACTAGGTAGAGCCTTTACTCTGTAACAAATAGCTTATTTATTATCTCGTTAAATCATAACATATAAAAAGTTGTCGCTCAGAGGTAAGTTATAGCATTAATAAAAATAATTATGCACAATTAAAACGAGTTTACGCTTTACAACTGACAGTTTTATTTTACGATCTACTAGATAAAAACTATTATTGTATTCGTACAATATGTTCACTGATTTAAATTTTATTTTAAGTTATATATACAATATATCGAGAAAGAATTGAGATCTAGGCGTTAGAGTTTATTTATTACATATATACTAAGGCCTTATTTTTTATTGCTTTTATAGATTTTGTTGTAGTATAGTATTGCTTAAACATTTATTATTTAGTGAGCTGAGTAGAGCAGCGTAACTGCTAAAATTGGGCCTCAAAGATCAACCTTTTAAAAACTCCACCCCATTCCTCTGTTCCAAAATGCTAAATTTTGTTTTCATTCAAAAATAAAAAAAGTTATATATTACATGATCCCACATTAGTTTTCATTCATTTGCAATAATTTTTTATTATAATTTATTCTACAAAGCACATTTATAAACTGATTTGTTTAAAAGAGTATTTCTTCTTGTATTTACGGTTGCAAAATTTATAGTTATTATACATTTTTTTTTTTTTTTTGACTTTTACAAAAACACCGTCTTATTTTGCCAAAAAAAGATTTTTGTTTATTATCTTTTTTTTTAAAATTAAGACTTGTTTTTTTATTAATATTATTTACAAACACACTAATTAATCACTACTTATATACTAATATCAAGAATTCATGATTCATATTACTATAAGCGATGAATATGATATACACCGTATATCAAAAGCATGCTAGGTAGTAATAAAGTTAGTCATTATTAAGCAAATTATGAAAATTATATTTTTTTTTACTTGTTTCTTAGAACAATAAAAAGGGGATTTTAAGTAGTGTCACAAATGCTTTTGAAGTCTAAGAAGAAAGAATCTACCAATCAAGAACATTTTTTTTTTACATTGTGGGAAGATTTTCTGTTTGTTTCAAGAATTTTGCTCTATAAAATAATGACATTGAGAGCTTTTTTTTTTTTTTTTGCAACATAATAAGTCAGAACTTTTGTAGTTTTAGCTTTACAATCACATGAATACTAAACTGGAAAAACAGTATTACAGGTAGCTGCAGAGGAGTGAAGGAAAAGCAAAGATGCTCCATAATTATGGTATATTGCACTTAAAATTTACTAGTGTTTTAAAGTAAAAGTACTTCATTCCATAAAAGTATATTCATGTAAATATCATCAACCTATAATCATTTGTCCCAAGATCTTGTTAAAGTAATGCATTTTTTTGAGTTCAAAAATGATCTGTATTCTCTCATTTTAAATACAAACTCAGCTAAGACCAAGAACAAAAAAATAGATAATTAAACTGCAATTAGGCTTATTAAATTATGGGTATTTATTTTAAAGATTTTTTTTCTTTATAAATGACTATAAAAACTTTATAGAAAAAACAAAAACATTAAATAACAAAATTGAAATTTATTTGGGTAATAGTTAGTATTCAATTAACAGTTGTTTACATATATGTGTAAAAGTAATTATTTTTGTTATATATATATATGTGTATGTAATCTTATAATTGAATATTTATAAATACAGTAATTAGATACATGCTTATATGTACTAAGGTTATAGCCTTATTTAAGTATATATGTAAAGTATAACTTTAAAAGTTTTATTCACTTAGACGACTATCCTCGTAATCTTTATCAACTATGAAGATAGTCGAAAGTGCTCCTAAATGGATAAAATTTTTAAAGTTATACTTTATGTATATCTAATTACTGTATTTATAAATATTCAAGTATAAGATTATGCATATTGATTTGAAGAAATACAGACATTGAATTATAATATTTTATTATATATATATATATATATATATATATATATATTGTAACAAGCTATATATATATATATGTATATATGTAAACTAAAATGTATGGTGCAGGATCACTCAAAGGACAAGTCACACAGGCACCATAATACCTATGAGACCTCTTACAGACAATATATCTAATCATAATTACTAATACTGTGTACTAAGTCTCATATCAACTTAAATTTTATCTCAGGTTTATTTTACTTAAAAGTTTAAATTTTATATTCATTTTACAATTTTTAAAATCTCATACCAAGTTCTAAAATGTCTATATCTTAAGGTTCAAAATAAAAATTCACTTGGCACAAGAAAAATGATAATGTTAATGTATTTTAGAATTCTACACATTTCATATTCTTCTCTTAGCCTTGTCAATAAGCATTTATATTTTAGGTAAGCAGAAATGTGACTACACCATAACGAATTATTTAAATACTTCAACAACATGTGGCTAGTAAAGTAAGACATTTCTAAATATTTTAAAGTTCTTTAAGAGTAATTATTTTATTTCCACCACCTATAAACATTTTTAAATTTTCTATCTTTTGATACAACTTTTAATAAGTATTAACAAAGGATAATACAGCAGGTAGGAAGAGTATATTTTATACTACTATCTACATTATAAGTGCATTTGAAATAAAAAAAAATAAACCTAGTATTTATCTTCTTTCAATGCAGATAAAAATGAACATTAAGCAAAGTAAATAAATAAATTCTATGTGACTCTTCTAAATTAATTTATAATAAAATTTGATTAAGTAAGATTTTTTAAATAACAAAGGTCATAATGTTACAATGGAAACAAAACACAAATATATTTAATTAATAGCAAAAAATATTTATTTACAGCATATGAGAATATTTATACAATAAAATATTTATTTACAATAATCATCTTTTTTTTGTAATTTAATAAATTAAACTAACAAAATATTAAGAAACTTTACACATAAATACATCTTTCCATAAAACATTTCCTAAAGAATTTATAATCTAAGTAATTATCATCACCTAAATGTTTTTACTTTGATCTAATTTGCTTTTTCTTTAAATATTATATATGCAAAATAAAATAATACACCTATATGCCTATATTCAGGCTACCAGTAAGATATTATATACTTTAGATGGTGAAACTAGGTTTTAGAAAGAGTGTGAAGATACTTTTTGTATCTTTACAAAAAAATACTATGCAAAGTAGTAACATCAGTATGATAGTATTAATACCTATGATGGGTTAAGAAAATAAATAAGCTCTATGCTTATAATATATTTTAATTTAAATTGTAACAGAAATAATAATATATTTTAAAGATAGACATGCCTTCAGATATTATAACATACCAAAATACACATTAATATTGAAATTCCAGGCATAGTGAATAATGACAAATATGAATAAGTAAAATATGAATAGGCACTTGGTAACTATGTGCAAACAGTGCTGATAAATAAACATCCCATGCTCTCACTAATGAATGGACCAAAGGCAAATAAAAGTAATATACTACCATAAAATTGCCTAAATGGATACTACTAATAGTACAAAGCATAGATTTTATAAGGATAATAAATAAATAAACATTTTATAAGCACACATACAAAGGCATAAAATGCATCCATTTGAATGTCACCAAATCATAATTTCATAATGATAATAACATTCAATTTTATAAGCTATCTCAACTTTCATATATTCCGATGTTCATAATACTTTTATTTAGGATGAAACAACAAATATGAACACTTTAAATGATACCAAAAAATAACTTATAAATAAACCTTTTTACTTAATATTTCTCACCCATCTTTGTTCATGTACACATACTATTATCAATATATTTTACAATACCATAAATAATAATAGCAATTAAATATATGATATAAATTATAGCTACATGGTATTATCAATAGTAATTTTTAAATATATATATCAATAATTATCTTGTTTTATCATTTTAGATTAGGGATTTAAGTTATTTTTATTTTATAATAAAAATAAACCCCTTTCATTCAAGTTCTTTTTATCTTATTTAAGAAATTACCATAATACAAACTTTTTCTCAAGCAGATAAAAAATAAATATATAATTTAGAAAAGGAATTTCTTTTGAATGAGTTCATAATTAAAGCACAAATTTGAGAAAATATGAGCAAATAGAGGATACTAAATAATAACAGTTCTTTGCAAAATTCCATATTATAAAATTTACATATTTTAATAATATTAAATATCAGATAAGTTTAAATCATTTCTTTTTTCTTTAAAGTAAAGTAATATACTTCAAAACAAATAAGCAATTTAGAAAATATTCTAAATGAATAGGCAGATAAATTGAGAATATATAATCATATTAATTCAACTTTGGCTTATTTGTGTTAGTAGAAAATCAAACGAATAAGATATTTTCTTCAGTATACTAAAGAAACATTTTAATTTTCTTTTTTTAAAATTATATAATAAAATTCCAAATCATTTCAATTTTTTCTATTTTTAATACAATCAGTGCTTTTACAGTAACTTGTCATTATTATACTTTTAATTTACTACAAATATAATGACTTTTATATGTTTTTCCAAAACAAATTACAAGTGATTGTCTTTTATAAAATTATTAATCAATTACTTATCTTTAGATCAGAGTTTTATCAAACATGTAATAAGTACTTTATTAATAAGTAAATTTACTGTTAATATCAATTAAAATATTAAAGTATTGAAAACAATTGTTAGAGCCAAAGTTTAAATTAGTTAATGATTTTAGAATAAGAACAAAATAAACATATGCTTCCATTGTGTAATTAGTGACTGGTGAGTTTCTTTTAAAAATTAATGGTATTTTTAGCATCTTTCCATGATGTATTGCTTGATAAGTCAGTCAAACATATATACCTTAGTGTAATACTGCAATGGATAACTTTTAACTCTTTTATTCAGACATTTGAAATGGAAAAGAAAAATAAATTAAAAACTTTTAAACTGATTTACAATAATGAAACAAAATCCAATCAGTTAAAATAATTTCAATAAGATTTTTAATACACACACTAATAATTATTTCCTGTTTTCTCCTCTTTATATCCAAACACCTGTGCATGTCTGCAGTTCCTATCAGCAGAGCCAGTTCAATTTATTTTATTTAAATACAGAGGCAAAATATTAAAATTATTAGGATAGGTTTAAATTTTTATAATGAATTAACTTGACCTTGGACTTTTAATTGACCTGCAAGATGACTAGACTGATAATGAACTTTGTTAATTGCAATTTAATTATTAAATAAATAATTTATTTAACTAATTTAATTATTTATTAATATTTTTAAATTACATACTTTTCACTCAAAATATACTCTTTATTTTATTTCCAGAGTACTTTTTAAAATTACCTTTAGTTAAAAGTACATTAAAATATATAAACATTATAATTCTTTTTTAAATATTTCATTTATTCAAATACCTGCACCTATATTCAAACACTATATATAATCATTAGGTATAACATATATTAGATATAACCATTATTCTAAAAGAAATAAAGTTAATTTGTTATCCATTTGAAACTTAGTTAATTTAAAACTTATTTAAATTAAAATTTATCCCAATTAATCATATTCATAACTCTGACTTTAAATAATTCTCACATGAACTAACATTGTATCAAATAATTATTATTTTTAAACCATTTATTTTAAATCTAATAAAGATCCCAGCGAAAATTAAAAAATCATATTTTGTACAGAATAAATTAATGTTATTAACTGTATATATCTAAAACATAATAGGATTTAAACAAATGCTATTTAAAGCTAAAGTATTAACTGGGATTTTTAATCAAATATTAACTAATTCAATTAGTATATTTATATATTCTAAGTAAATTATTTTAATCAATAATATAAAACTTTTAACTAAAACTTTATAATTTAACATCAAGAAAGAAACATTTAATATAATCTAATAAAAAAAAGTTAACACATAAAATATATATTTAGCCCACAGGACCAATTATATAGCTACAATATATATATATATATATATATATATATATATATATATATATATATATATATATATATATATATATATATATATATATATATATATATATAGAGAGAGAGAGAGAGAGAGAGAGAGAGAGAGAGAGAGAGAAAGATATGCACATTTGAGGATAATTTAGAGCTGATATCTACATGCTTGTGTTTGATATATACTTTTTAATATGTATATTAAATTTTTATCTACTATAAGGATAAAAGGGTATAACACCCAACAGACTATTTTTCTGCAATGATCTTTCCATGAAAAAAATAAGCTACTGTTTATCATACTACTCGTTAAAAGTTTTATTTTTTCTTTACTGTTTTACTTTTTTTATCAGAAAATATCTTCATAATCATTTTACCAATCACAGATAGATGACTTTTTGAGTTTGTGTATGGTTAAGATTACTTATATTTTTAACTTTATGAAACTACTTTAAAACTTTATATAGATTACAACTCAACTAATAATAATAATCGTTAATGAAATTCTTTGGATATATATATATATATATATATATATATATATATATATATATTGATTTTAATTGATTGAATTTACTATTTTAAATATAGATAGCCTTCAAAATAATATTTATATATGTAATATTTAAATATATGTAAATTGTGTATACCAAAATTAATGTAATTAGAAAGAACTTGAAGGCAGACTTTCAAACTCTCTACAATTGTCCATTCTATTCCATACAACCATTGCACATGACCACATACATGTCAAAAATATAAATTATTTCCAATATAAGTACATATATGTCCCACACATATATGCAATCATTGTTCAATTTATATTAAGATAGTAAATCTTCAAACTTTAAAGGACAGACAAGCTTCAATTTTCTCTATTCTCCAGGTCTTTAGCTATCAATATCATTGTAAATCTGAGAATAGAAATATACATGCATTTAAATATTACATATTCAGCATATATTCTACCCATTCCCCAAATAGACATATTAAGGTCCTATATGTAAGGATTCAGAGTAACTTAAAGTCAACATGGGTGTGACAGTCACATTGGTATCAGCAAGAGCTTTGAATGTTCCATCATTAGATTTTCAATGATATGGATGGCTGAAGATTTGGAAAATATTGAAGCTTATCCATTAAAGTTTGAAGGTTTGCTATCTTAATATAAACTGTTTAATGATTGTATTATATGTATGAGAGATATTGATCTGCACCAAATGATGACTTCTGGTTTAGCATGAAATATATATATTGGAAATCATTTAACTTTTTCACATGTACATGGTCATGTGCATTGGTTGTATGGCATAGATCAGATAGTTATAGGAAGCTTTACAGTGAGATTAAGTCCCCTATATATATATATACATATATATATATATATATATATATATATATATTGTAACCATTTGGCTACATTCCTATATTAAAGATAAACAGTAACCATGGGTCTTCAATTAATTAAATATTTTAAGTACCTAAAATGATAGTATGAGAATTCTCAAACATTAAATTTGTTAAATAATATGAATATGAATTTAAGAAGTGAATTTTATGTATATTTTTCAACAATGAATTATATATTTGAAATTATAATATGGTTTAATAAGTTTATTTTTTAACTAATAAAATATCAATGTGCACACACATTTGAATGTGTGTCATGTAGACCCATATATATTAAAATCAATTATCAACCACATATATTTTAAAATTAATTATTATGTATTATTAAAATGAATTTTTATTATTGGTTTATGGCAATTCAAAGATGTTGAATTTAAATTATTATATTGCATATCTGAGTGCTTACATATAGGTGTGTTTTATGTAAACCTATTGAGATATATGTAAATTATAATGTAATAGCATATTTTTTGTATTGCTTGAATCAAAATCAGAATTGTGAATTTATATCTCTATCATATCTTAGCAGACCTTAATTTTACTTTATTATCATTTTTTCTAATTAAAAAACGTATATTGTATTATATTAATTCAGTAAATTCATTCATTTCTAAAATAGGTTTGAAATATAATAAATTATTATATCTTGGTGTTATTTCTTGTTCACAGTAACAGTTATAGGCTTTTGCTCAATGAGCTAAATTCCTGCATAATGGTCAATTATATAGACTGCAGTTTATATTTAGTGTTATGGACATCCAGAAAATGATGATGATCCTGGTTGACACAAAAAGATATTCTTTAAAGTTCATGCACTAAATTTTATTTTATTATTAATTCAAAATAAAGTTTATAGTTGGCCAATATATTAAAGATACTGAATGGTCAGAGTGCATTGATGATGATCAGTATGTTTTAATATCCCAGCATTATTTTTTTAATTGTTATATTCTTATGGATTAGCACTTAAGTTTGTGCATGTAAATTATTGTTTATATAATTTTCCATAAGTTTGGCAAAAACTAAATAATTAGCCTAGTCTGTAGTGGACCACTTTCAAATCCAGTCACAAGATTGATTATTGATTTTATTTTTTGATCATTGTAATGCTGATGAACTTAAATTTAGATTAGTGTATTAAATAAGATTGATGATGATGATGATTTTCCATCACCCCAGGTTCATCCCTGAGTTCATATTGCTATAATATACATATGCCCAATGGTCATACAGGACTGATTTTCTTATCAGTTTTATTATTCTTAATTAATTATATATTTTTTAATGTCAGATTTTTACATTCACGTAACAAAAACCTAGAGTCAAGGAAAAATAGACTAAATTTGATTGAAATGGGATAAGAAGATCCCAGATCCAATCAAGTATCAATCTATTTACTAGTGATCTATCGCTTAACATCCTATGGATGACATTTCCGATGTTACACACAGGTCTTATTTAATTTGTGAGCTGGCTCTAAATAAGGAAAGACATAAGACTAAAACTGACCATGCATGCAATACCAAACTGGGTTAATAAACTAACAATACATTAAACTTAAAATAATATTAATATTTACTTATAATGCATACTGTACCAGTCGAAAAACCCACCACCTAAATGCAAGTCGGATTCAAACTCAGTCGGTTCAAACTGAATTCAAACCCAACTCACTAGCTCAGATTAGTAGAAATCTAATTCGACGGCACAGTGTTATATTCCAAAAAACTAGCTCAATGGTTGGCGAGGATTAGAGACCCCTGAACTGACACTAATATCGGATAATAAATTAACTAAGATAATTTTAAATCGAATCATATGTATATGTTTGGGTTGCCAACACAGACAGCGAGCATTAACATTAAAATAATTATGAAAGAATTAAGAACTAAGAAACCAAGTGTGTTTAGAAAATATTTAATAATAATAATTTGTTTGGTTTGAATTTTAAATAAAGATTAAGTTAATTAATTCTAGTACTTAAACAAAATTTATAATTATAATCAGAGTGGCGGTCCTTATTATATGCCAACAAATATTACGCAATATTTGAAAGTCTATGACTATGCCCCCTCCCCCACAAGAAATATAAGGCAGATAAAAGTATTCATTAGTAAAGGAATTTATTACTCTAATTTTATACAAAAGAATGTGACATTTATTTTCACATTCGCAAATCCATTCATGAAGAGCAAGATACGCATTTTAGGGCATAACTTTAATCTTTATTAGAAAACTTATTTTGAGATATAACGGAGAATTTGTTGGACTTTAATTTAAATCACTTCATCACAAATTACGAGCATCAGAGTGAGCTTTACTGGAACAGAGAGGTAACAGTGCTGACGAATTATGAGCTATAAAGTGAAATTGAAAGATGATGGCTATTCGATAATCGAAGTCCTATGGCGGCTTGTGTCTGACAAGTCTTATGCCCTTTGACTAATATGAATGAGAGAGGAAGTGCTTTCTTCCTCGATAATTTAAAATAACAGAAATATTATTACCAACCAGCCTAATGGAGCGGAAGACTGCCCTACGTCAGCAACATTGAAGATGATGGCTTACTAGTCACCGTTTGACAACTAAAACCCAATTATAGAATGCTCTAC
Organism: Epiperipatus broadwayi; assembly: GCA_028023455.1. Lineage (NCBI taxonomy): Eukaryota > Metazoa > Onychophora > Udeonychophora > Euonychophora > Peripatidae > Epiperipatus > Epiperipatus broadwayi. The sequence goes on along the minus strand of JAQFVV010006634.1, from coordinate 272,480 downwards.
GTGATGACTTGATCAAATGAATTAAAGTCAAATGAGCTTTTAAGTAAAACTATTTTAAAGTATTTGTAAATCATATTAATTATGCCCCAATCATCGTGCCCTTCCTGAATCTTAATAGAAAATAACAAAGTTGAATTAGAATATATTTGATCTTTTATCGGCCCTTTTGCAATAAAAACATTTTAAGATTATATATGAATTAAATACATATTGGTGAATACAAAAAATAGCTGGGGCATAGATTAAAAATGAAGCTAATAATTTATTATTAGCCAATTATAAAAATAACACACATTTAATAATTTCTTTCGACTCGATGATTGATCGAACTGTATGAATCTAGTTCTAATGGCGAGAATTACTATTAGAATTAATATATTATTATTTGCACAAGGCAAAGGAAACAAAGGAGATCATCGAGTCGAAAGATTATTGGCATATAATTAAAAATAAATGACATTAATAAATCACACGATAATATATATATATAATATAGTAAATGAACTGCCATAGTAATGAAGGAAAGTTAAATTTAAAGACTAGAGATTTAGAGAATTACTAATTTAAAAAGCATAAATAAAAGAGTTTTACAAAGATTATTACATTATAAATGAGAAGAGCTCTTAAAGGGAGTGTAAAGTAAAGTGCAGAACTGGCCAGAAAGTTTAAGGTTCATTATAAAAATATATATTACCCATTTCTTCCGGGGCTGATTTCCTTAGTTTACACGTCTGAGTTGGTAAAAAACGTAGGCATGCATTTAGTCGATTACTTGAACAGCATTTTAGTGGCTTTTCATAATTTTAACAGCATGATTGGTCCAGAAAAGATTTCAGCAGCTTCATTTAAGATTTTTAGGGGACCTCAGGAACAATAGCCAGATTCCTGACGTTTTAGCCCTTCACCATGATCGAAACACTATTTAATTTTATAATTTAAAAAAGCACAGAGGTGACTGCACTTCTCTACAACAAAGATGGATTCTCTCTCCAAACTTTTCAGAGCTATATATACTGTATTTGATACTTTCGGGCTAGCACTTCTTTCCTTATCAATGTTACAAAATTTACTGGTTGTTGTTAGATACATTCCTTCGATAAGGCTTTCAAACTCATTAACTTGAATTCATTTTCTAATTAGAAAATGAATTCTTAAATCTAAAAACGATTTTAATTAGGGAGTCCTTACATTTTAAATACTTATCTTTTTTTTTTAATTACTAAAACTTTAACCATTGTTTTGGAAAGAGAAAATCTGAAAGCTTATTGAAAGAATGTAGCTTTTAATCATTAAAAATTTAACAAATTATTTAAAAGTGAAATAAACATTCCCAACGCAATGAAACTTTCGAACAATTATATATATTTAAATATTTACAAATATATACGCACAATCCACACAGTTATAATATATATAAATTCATGAATAATTTTATCATGAATTTATTAATAGCATTGATTAATTTAAACTCAAACGAATTAATTTTAACACACATTTATGAAATAAGTTATTCTTTATGGAAATTAGCGTGGATTGAACGTATAAAGCCCCATTGCATCAGAAATTTAAGGTTAGTACTAGGGTTTGAAGTGGGGTTATGGCTAGATGTCATGAAGCTAGGATCAAACTCAGATACGACTGCTTCAATACCTAATATATCAAAACAATAATTTAATTGGAATTGGTGTGTGGGTAAAATCATTAAAGAAGATGAGGTATACTTTAATAAGTTTTATTGTAATTACTAAAATTGAAAAATAAAATACACATACAATTAGAAAACAAAATATATAGGGGATTTGAACCATGTAAGTGTTCTATGGTGGAATGAGATTGATTAAAGTGTTACAGCATAAAATTTCATTAGAGTAGGTTTAATAGATTTGTGTGCAGTGAATGAATTATGCCTATGAAAAATTACTTCATATGCCAAATACTATCTCTGTCTTATGGTTTGCCAACTGACAAGTAACTAAACTAGCCACACACACACACACACACACATATATATATATATATATATATATATATATATAACTAATACAGCATGGGTACTGCAGCTGTTTGAATGGATTTACATAAATTAAATAAGATTTAAGCAGAATAATAAAAATAATAAAGCTTGAGAATGATGCAGATCTGAATCTACAAAAACAGATATTCTTGTGGTTTCTAGTAAAACATTAATACAAAAATTATAATAAGAAAGAACAGGCTAAACTAGCACCACCCATAATTTGCTACTTTACTAAATATCATTAAAGAGTGGCAGTGTGATTGAGCAATTATGTCCATATATAACACATGTGTGATCCATTTAGGAACAGAAGGACTTGCTAATGAATTAATTAATGAAACTCGAATAGGCTTATTTAAAGGTTCTGGGTCCTTGTGCCCCAGTTCTACCCTAAGAGTTTTATCTGAACAATCAATGCAACTTGATGTCTACCATGGATGAGGGTAGCTAATAAATGGGATGGTCTCTGTCCTTAGCCCATGCTAATTAGCAAGACAAGTATATATATCCAATACATATAATCATAAAATACACATCCACAGTGCACACGGTAATATCACATCTATTAAAATTAATTAATGGTGCTTTAAAACAGATAGCTAATATTTGTATTGCCAATAAAAGCCAGATCATAAATTAAGCATATTATTATAATGCTATAATAAAAAAGGCAAATTAATAAATTAATAATCTCATTTAATAAATTACTAGTCTGAATCATTAATCAGATTCTATAAAGGGGGAGAAGATATATTTAAGGGGGTTATAATTAATAATGAATTATAAAATATATATTAACCTTATACTTCTATTGCTAGACTTCCAATATCAGATAAAATTATGTTTAAACTTATAATAATAAGATTGCAAACCACAATAACTGTTTAACAAATATAAATCTAAATCAATTTATATTGTAACAATGATCAGCAGCAATCAGATATTATTATAATATAAAATAATTTTGAAACAGTTAGTCAGGTTAAGCTAAATAATCATTATTTTATATTTCTTAAGTCAAAGATGGAAATAATAAAATTTTCAATTTAGAATCATTAGAATTGAATATGCTCAATTTTTCATGGTACATTTGGCATATTATCACAGATGTAATAGAAATGAAATTTTTATGAACTAACATTTATAAAACTATATATACATCACTCCATATGAAAAGTAAAAGATTGGTTTTAATTAACAAAATGATTATTACTTTTATATTCTAGCATGTGTAATCTTAGAAAGTTTACAGAGTTAATATTACAAAATTTAGGCAAGTATTAATTGGTGGCTTTACATTTTAATATAGTTAAATGTTTTGGAAATTAAATTTGAACATTTGTTTAAATTTATAATAGCTATAGTTTTGAATGTAAGAGTTAAAATTCATTTTTAGAGCTCTTCACAGCATTCTTAGAAGTTGTTACCTAGATTTCTTAAGAGCATCTTGTCTGGTGGCAAGTACGGTATTCTTACAGTTGAGATCTCAGTGCAGTAGGTTATTAACAGGTACATCTATTGCTATTATGGCTATGTATTACTTCAGTACATAGGGATGGGGACAGAGATCACCATATCCCAGGTTTGGGAAACAGAAATACCTGTCATCCCTACTCAGCCATATTAAAATTTAAACCGGCATGGGTTATGCTAGCAGACACTTCCTAAAATTTTACAGACTATTTTTGCCTAGAAAAATCTAGCCTAATTATACTCACTTGTGATCAAGTTATAATTTTAGTAACAATTTTTTTTTTTTAGTGAGACAAGCAATTAACATCTTTAAAATTTTATATTTTAAATTACCAAAATAATTTTTATCTTTTGTTTTATTCCCTGAACATGATATTTTGCAAGATTTGATCATTTACTTTTCCCATAAGGTTTTAGTAATAGTCATGGTTGGCTAAATCTTGTTTACAAAATGAAATATATTTTTGATAACATTTATTCTCTTAATAATTTTTAGATTTGATTACCACATTATGCTAAAAAGGTGTGCATGGTGTGATTTTATTTTGCAGATTATTTAAAAACAAGTTGGGAAATTATACTAAATGATTGAATAATATGACAATATATATATGACAGTAGTATGTGAAATACACCTATACATATGTGATTTAAGCAAATCAAAATCCAAATTGACTTGTAAAATGAATTAAACTATAATTTAAAATCTATTTTACTTTTAAACAAATCTACTGCTGTAATATATTTATAAGAATTAGACATTGGTGTTCACATATATATATTCACAACTATATATGTACAACTATGTAGTCATCTTTAAAAGGTACTCTTTAAAGGTTTAAACCTGATATAGATGGACGTTATAAGAGTAAATAGGTGACACATATATGACAAAGGAATTATACTATTTTAATATATAATTATTTTAACTGTTCATACGACTAAAATGCAAATACTATATAAAAATTAATTGCTGAAATAAAGTTTAAAAAGAACAATAAATCAAATACTTGTAATATTCATGTAACCACATAATTAATTATCCAATCAGGTTTTCTTGAACAATTATTTCATGAACTGCAATATTTCTTATCAGCAGGACATTTACCATTACTAGTATTTCAAAGTCCAGTCTCAAGAAAGATCACATTTAAACCAAAACAAGCTGTTTTTTAGAGTTCAAAAAAAAAAAAAAAAGATCATGACAAATCTCAGGCGAGCAATGATTTACTCAATAACAACAAAAACATGACAATAAAATAGAGAATATTTCGTAGAAATATATATATTACATTGGGCAACGTTTAACCTCACTTTCTTATTAAAAAGTTCGACGAATTACTTACATTTCGTATGTCTCAAACGTATGTTGAATATATATATGTGTTGCAAAAAAAGTCTAATAAATTAATAATAAGAAATATTGTTTTAGAAAGCTACGAAATTTTAATTAGAATTCCTTAGCTAGAAGGTCTATTTACCGTTTTTGTAATCTAAAAATAAAATGATTAATTTGAAAACTTTAATTTCTATATATACGTTGTGTATAAAATCTCATTATTACTAGAAAAAAAAAATATAAATTATATATTTAATTAAAAAAGAATTATATTAAAATTCATTGCTTCAAATTAAAATGAAGTCTACTTTCAGTCAATTTTTAAAATGGATGTGGTTGTTTTTTATACCGATATATATACAATCAAATATTAAAAGTTAGTCTAAAAATTAAATAACCTAACCAAATTCCTCTAAACATTAATGATCTAACCTAATAGGGTTATTATTTTTGTTGGGGAGGGGGGATTGAATTAATTGATTATTTGTCTAAAATCTTTAAGCATTTGGAAAAAATCGCCGAGAAGAAGTCAAAATCCGATCTGCAATAAATATTTTACCATACTTCAAAGTTCAAGGTCTGTAGGTTATGGCTTAACTTTATCATTTCAATTGTCAAAAATTCCTAAGCAATAAAACCATTCAGTTTTTTAAATGATTGTCATTTATAAATAAGTAGATTTCAAATTTTGTAAACACCCCACTTCTTTCAAATTTCATTTTCTTGCAACTATTCATTAGTATATAAATTTCGAGATATTTTCTCTCGCTTTATATCTGTTTCCTGAAACACCTACATTCTACTCACGAATATAGCCTAATATATATATCATGGAAATTGTTTGGTTTTATTGTTTGAGTTTATTCACAATCAATCTTTTTTATACATTAAGTGACTTTTTAGTATACTACAAGCATAAATCTCACACAAGATAGAACATTTCTGTCCATTGTGTAATGTTTTGTGCATTACAGTAATTTATATATAATTAGAAAGATTTGAACTCAGGATTTTGCAGTGTATTTTTCCTTTAGATCTGGACCAACTCATGAGTGCTGGTTCTGCAGAAAATATGTATATGTGGCATTATGTATCTTTTTCACATGTCTGTGGTCATGTGTATCAGATGTTTGAGATGGAGGGAAGGTTGAATAGATAGAAAATCCTGAGTTCAAATCTCTCTAATTACATATATAGGAAATATTCAGTATATATGTATGCAATTACTAGAAATTGTAAAACAGGTTACCAAATTTTGTAGCATGAGCTATTACTTTGCAATGTATTACATTGGCCACGTTTTCCTACTGCAATATAATATCATATCCGAGTTTGACAATTTTTCTTATTTTTAATAACATTCTTGATAAACTCCCTCAAACTTTATGATATCCATGCTTGTATGAAAAGGACAAATAGTGTCATTTGTTTGCAATTAAATTCAAATTTGGGTCATACTTATTATTTATATAAATATCAGATTATCCTCATGAATGTAAACATTCAAATGCTTAATATTTTATCTCATCTGATAAGTTAAGGTTGTTAGTAAGATAAAAAAAAATCGGAAACTCTAACTACTGGCAGTTAATTATAATAAAATCTGCTAGGTCACATATATATTGTAACGGGATATATATATATGCGTTACATTTAAATTTTAATACTTAACTGTTTTGTAAATATATAATACTGAATTAAAAGAACGAACATTCAAAATGCACAAATAACGAATTATTAATTTATTAATATGTTTGATTTAAATATTAAAATGAAATAAGCTTTAAAATAATGATAGAATCGAAGCAAAGATTCTAATCTTTAAATAAAATATAATAAAAAAACCTTTTAATTTTAAAAATAACGAAAAAGAGATGAGTTGAGAAATAGAAACAAAAGACTTGCTTTTCCTGCCCAAGATATAGGCACAGACCTCAGTGGAAAACCCAAAATCTTACCTAGCCACAAACCCAAAAATCTACTTGCACACAAACCCAATAAAACAATAAAATACAGACATGAAATATGTTTGATCGATCTGTGCATTCCAGAGATAAGATGCCCGAGGACTATAAAAAGAAAAATACAAAGGAAATAATGAGTTGGAGAATTAGAAAATTAATGTTTTAAATTCAACTGTCTTTGCTGAAAGTAAAAAATTTTTTAAAAAGCTATTGTTGCCATCATAAAGAATATAATCAGCTTCATCGTGCTTCCTTCGGTGTGGCCAGCCAAAGGTAGCTTTCCTATTCATGGATCCCAGGATCGAACCACTGGTGCCATATGCAGAAATCTTCGTCAAGCTTCATAAATTGTCATTGTCTGCAAGAAAAGGGTCCTTGCATAAATTAGGTCTTTGTCATGAAGGAATAAGCACAGGACAAAGGAAGGTATAAATTTCTAAATGATAAAATTAAATATAAACTCTCTTAAACTTAAAACTTTGAACTCTATTTGTCTTTAAAATGAACTATAGACTTTCTCTCTGGAGCAAACCTGAACTTTATCTTCCTATAAACTTTGCGATTTTAAACTCTTATTTAAAGTCTTAAATGTAATCTCTTAAAAAAAAATGTATTGTATTTTTTTTTATTTATTCATGCTAAAAAGCTCTGTTTGTAATAGGGCGGGGGTTTGCTATTGCAAACGAATTTAAAGATAGAAAACACATCATTATTTGTGCATTATTGAATTTAAAAGAAAAGTAGGTTAAATAATATTTGTAGTAAAAAAATAAGTTAAATATAATGTGTCATTTTAAAATGATTTTAAAGCCTTAAACTAAAGATTTTTTTTTTAGAATTAAATTAATAAAATGATTTAAATGTTGGTTGAGTGTAGATGGCTGCTAGACTTGTTTAAATATATGTTAGTATTAAAGAGGTTTTGATTTTGGACTATTTGTTTCGTAGTTGTGTCAATGCTGATGGAGAGATATATAGACATTTATATCAATGTAATGTGAAGTGTGTTAGCACCTAGGGTGATGAGTCCAACTGAATGCATGACCTCAAAGAGGTAGTCATATCATTGAAATGGATGCAGACATATTTCCTGCACCATTGACCCCTTTTAACTCTATGAATTGGGAGGATAAGCATGACAAGATAGAACGCTCTCTCATCCATACGAAGCCTTGTTTTTATTATATTACATGCATGATTCCTTCACCAGACAGATGTCCATTTCCTGTACTGGATGAAGAACATGTTTTCTCCAATAATATCACACTGTTCAGATGCACATTCCTGTCAGCATGATTCTATGTTAACATGTTCACATTGCATTGGTTGCTGATATATATCTGGAAGCGAGCGTTGGTGTGGCTGCGGACTTTTAACCTGGAGTCAAATGTTTGAAAGTCTTTTAAGTGCATCATCTGGGTAGCTCATCTATACTCAACATTTCTAAGATTAAAAATAAAAGTTAAAATAAAAAAAATAATAGTAAATGGTAATGAAACAAACATAATTTTTTTTCATATAATCATTTTTTAAATTTGTGTGTCGTCAATTATATATATACATGAATAAAATCTTTTTGTGTTATTAATACTGACAGTGATTGCTTTTATTATTATTTATTAAAAGAAATATATTTAATAAATGTTTTAAACCTCTGATACTTCATGAGCTAGTGACTTGGGCTGACGGTCATGATCTTAATAGCACATATCTACCTACTCTATAAATTTTTTAGGTTCAAATGGCCTAGTGGCGCCCTGTATGGCAGATTATGGTAAGACTGTAAATATCACTTCATTTCCCGACCTTTATAATATATATATATATCATTTCTTATAAACAATTTCTAGTAACTTATATGACCATAATGTTGTTAAAATGTTATTAAATATATATATATAGCAGAAAGTATATTCGTAAAGTATAATTATTACATATATATGATAATAAAGTCTTACTTGGGTTATACTGTGTATAACATTCGTCATAGTCAAGGCAAATGATTTAATGAAGAACTGTTATGTCTTAGGTAATAATGAGATTATGACTGAGCATAAATTAAAGAACATTCTTTCATATATATATATATAATAGATGATCTATCATTCAGAATAGATAGATTAATAAAAAATATTTACTTCCTTCCATTTTACAATTGGTTGATGTTTTAACATTCATTTTACAAGAAAGAGGTAAAACAATTGGTTTCTATTGTATTTCATCCCATTTTCAATATTTTAATAAACTCACTTAGGTTTTTAATCATATCTTATTTTTAAATTAGCTATTTTAGTATTATAAAATTCAGGTATTTGATCAAATACTAAAAAATGCAATGTAGAAACTGATGCAAACAATTTTTGATTTAAAGCATATGTATGTTCTCTAACTCTGAAAATAATACATCTCCTTGACCCACCAAGTTTTTTGGATATTATGAATATGGAATTTTATAGATACTATGATATTTCAAAGTACACAGTCTTTAGGTTTATGGAAAAACAATTTTTGTCTAGCAGAAAAGGTAGTCTTAATATTACTAATCTTATCAATGACTCCTTTAAACTAAGGTAAAACAATTATATAACTATTATATAAAACCCTATATATAATGTTTTTACTATAACCATTGGAGAGTAGAATGTTTTAAATAGTACTATCACTCATTTAGATAATCTCCATCACAGAAATGGGCTGTAGAAAATATATGACTAGGATGATGATGAAAAAAATTGATATTTGTTTGTATGGATAAATTTTTCTGTAAATAGATTTTGATGATCAGTCAAAAGGTTTTCTTGCAATTAAAATATCTTAAAAAGAGATGTTTGTTATTTTTAAATTCGATGATAAATTTAATATTATGATGTAATTCATTAAGAAAAATAAAAAAATCAAGGCATCCATATTGTGAGTCCATATAAAAAATGTATCATTCACATACCTGAACCAAATGAAGGTCTCTTACTAACTGCATTTACTACTTGATTCTTCAAAATTATTCTTGAAGAGATTCAGCAATTACAGATAACAATGGAGAGCCCTTAGAAGGCTCCTTTACATTGTTTATATTTTTGAAAATTATACATAAAAATTGTATTTTGAAGACAATGTTGTGCCAATTGAATAAGAAATTCATTTAAATTATTGTATTCAGCTATGATAGATAAAGCTTTTTTAATATGAGTACTAATAAACATAGAAGAAATATTATAACTGTTTAATAAATCATTTTTAGCTAATTTTTCATAATAAAAGGAAATGAGCTAAATTTTTAATTCTGAATGAAAGTTATCTGTCAATGATTGTTAGTATTAAATTAAAAACTGAACCAAAGAATGTATGGGACAACTTACAACACTTTTTTAAATTTAGATAAACCATACAATCTAGAGTAAAATGAAGAACCTTCTCTTGAAGATTTTTTTTTTATCTTCATCTATACTGGAACATTTAATATGTTTTGTCTCTTTTTTGTTTCTAAGCATGTCAGAGAATCTCTAGCAATCTTTTTGTATCATCATTTAGTAAATTTAAAAAAAATGTATTGTTATAATCTAAACAATTACTTAACAACAGTTGCATTATTTTCACCTGCTGGAATGATCACAATAGAATCATCACTTTTTAAATTACCAAAATGAACAAATTCTCTTTTAAATAAATATACCTTTGATATAATAACATACATAGTGGAGAAAAGTAATCTATGTCATACAGTAATCATCTTCATCTTCTCTGAGAGTGTTGAAATAAAGGATGTGCAAACATATTTGATGCCTCATCTCAGCCAAATTTTTCCATATGCACAACAATTAAATAAAGTAGACGTATTTTAAACAAATTAAGCATTGATATATATATATATATATATAATGATAATGTGTAAATCTGGCATAATAGAACAATAATTAATTACTGTACTATTCCAACACTCAAATAGGATATTAATATTGCATGTAAATGTTTCACAGTTGCAGCTCATGTTAAGGTGTATTATGAGTTTATGCTGGATTGTACACACTATGCAGATTTCTTTATTAACAAATAAATAACACAATAAGCTACACTAACTATAGACCTTTCTCATTATTGACTATTATAAACTGCATAAGTAGACTGAACATATAAATCCCAATTTCACTATAAAGTCTATAATTGAAATATTATAATAAAAAAATCAAATAATTAAATAAATCAAGAATATTACAGCTATAAAGTGGACAATTTAATTTTTCATTTTATAATGTATTGTTAATTACTAATTTATTTTATAACCTTATAAAACTCACTATTTTATATTTTTAAAAATTTCCCATTTTCTATTGTTATACCAGCTGGAAGTGAAAATTCAACGAATTGGAGTTTAATTTTATAAATGAATAATATTCATAAAAAAATCACCTTTGAATTTTACAAATATTTAAATACTGATTTGTAAATAAGAACAAAATATTTGACCATCATCAATGATGATAATGTAAACACTCTGTCAGAAAATGAACAAATTCTTTATTATTTTAAGTTGTTTTTTAATATGGATAAATAAAGATAAATTCATGATAAATCTATTAAATTCTGCATTCAAATCTGATGTTTTTTTTAATAATTAAAATATTTTTAATAAAATTAAGCCTACATCAATTTTGCAAGGTGATTATGATGAATTTTACACAAAGCATTTTATCAAGAAGGAAGTCATGTCCCTAAAATATATTTTCTTCATAAACAGCAGAGAAATGATGATTTATATTTGTAAATTGTCTGTACAATAATGACTTTTTATTAATTAAAAAATCAATAAAAGTAGTACAGTAGATTTATTGATAATTAAAACACTCCTATCTTAATAAGAGTTATGGAAACACAGTGATCTAAAGTGGTATAATGCCCATCCATTTTCTGAGAGAAATGTTCAATGATTCTCAACAAATATAAGATTTATCTAATTAAACATGTAGTAAGCATACCGATATATAAAACTAGATCGATATCTTACTTGACAAATAAATAATGCAATACTCTATATTTATGCCACAACTGACATACATCTTACATTAAAGAGTACAAATTGAATGTAGATGAAAAAAACATCAAATCAATTTCTTTATCTAACCATCTGAGATTACAAATAAAGGACAATGGAGACTTTATGGCAATAAAAGTAAATACCATGCTGAGAGTATTAAAATAACACAGTCGACACACTTTTTATATTCCATTTATCAAATAATATTAATTGTTAATGATTTTAATAATCTGATACTACCTAATACTTAAGCATATAGCAAACTTTAATAAACATGTATGTTTATTAATAATAAATAACACAAAACACATTTTACTCTAAATCCACCACATCACCTAATATTATAGATCACAATTTACTGTAAATTGAAAAATGAGGTCTATTATCGATTTACTAAAAATATAAAATGGTAATATTGAGACTCTATAACTATGCACACAGTTATTATTTGTTACTTTAGAATTATGCATTGCTATATTTATTATCAATGCAAATACTGGATCTCATAAGATTATGAAAAGTAACAGCAATTAGCATTATCTTATAAAATGAAAATGAGAAATTTTGTCAACTTTGCAATGTGTACACAACTTATCTATACATTCATGCCTATTGTTTTAGTGACTCAGAGATGTTTTATAATCTTAAATAGTTAGAAAGAAATTAGGTTTCATTTTTTCACCTACTTGTAATTGATGCTCCATAATATTATATGGCATAATGAATGTAATATGATCATAGAGTTATATTGTTATTTATTTGATAATAAATATGCCTGCCTAGAATTATGCATTGAGATTAAAGTAATCTGTTTAAGTATTGAACTTTATAAAATAATTAAAATAATTTATAATTAACATTATTTTATAATTGGAAAAAAAAAAGTGTCAATTTTGGATTCTGCTCTTTTTTTAATTTTTTTTTACTGATATATTATATTGATTATAGATAAAAACTAAGTCTCAATTTTTCCCTTTATTTGTTTTTTATAGTACAGTGGTAACACAGGCTTATATAATAAATGTAGTTGTTGTACTATTATATATATATATTGAACCAGGTTCGAATCTGTGGATTCAAAACACCGGCCTGTTAGGCAGAGAAGAACATATCCGGAGAGTATGAGTGCCCCAACGATAGCTATAAAGTATATAACTAATGTTACATTTCCAGGACATAACTTCTTCTCGACTGTTGAGTTCAACACCAAGTTCAAAGCACTTTTTTGTTTGTGTATAAACACGGGCGCCAGCTATCTATTCAAGGATGAATAAATAACGCACTTTAAGCAATGGCCACTAACTCAACGCCTAAATCCACGACTAGCTCAGCTGTTTGTAATCACTAATAGATTATACTTAATTAGTGATTAAAAGAATTAATAAAAGAATTTGTTAAAAAGAATTGATAAAAAGAATTGATAAAAAGAATTTGGTAAAAGGATTGATAAAAAGAATTGACCGACAAATAAAGTTTAATTTTAAAGATAATTTATTAACTAACATTTATTTACTAAATTTAAACATTCTAATAAAACACACGCATATTTTAAATTAACATTTCTAAACTAGTTTAAATATTCTTGTTTACTTTCATAACAAAACACTGGTATTTATCTAATTTAACTAATAATATTGATATAAGGATCACGCACATATTAACTCATGCACACACACATAATAATATTAAAGTATTACATAGCATTTGAAATTTAATCACACACATCAATAGTTCATTTATGTATGATATCGAGTTCATATAATTAGACTCTTGGAGGATTCGCACGAATTAATGAAATGCAATGGCTATTACAGTATAACGAAAATAAGCAAATGTTTTACCTAGGATTTTGAATGTTGACGTAGAATTTTGTTCTTTGGAGGCTGCTTTCGGTGAGGATATTTCCATTATAAATGCTTACCAGCCGGCTGGGACGTTTCCTTGCTGAGTTTCCTGATTTTCACGATTATTGCTATCGGAGACAAATAGATACTGACGGAGATTTTCTAAGATGTTAAGCTGACATTATTTCACGGGCAGATCTGCTGTTTTCTCGGACATCTGGGCTGGAGGTGAACGTGCATTCCAAAATATTCTCAGCACTGCATTTTGTTTCTTAACTGACTCAATTAATTTCCGAACTGCACTCTCTCAATAACTTTGTGAACTGATTGTCTCAACTCAATTAATTTGTGGAATGAATTACTGTCCGATAAAAAAAAGTCTATTTATACCTGTGCCTTGTTGTCTTTCTGATATCTCCGGCAAAGATCTGTTGTCAAATTCCTTATCAATTAATCCTTTGATAAACGTGTTTTGGAAGATTGCTTAATTAGTAATAGCCATGCAGAGATGTTGTTTTATATTTTAATTAATAACCATTGCCGTGTTTTTTAATAATAATCTTCTTTAACTTTATAATAACATTTATTCTATTGTTGACAATCGCACATATATACGGTCATATATTAGTTTTAACATTATTTTTTCTTTAATTAAACTTGAATGAAAAGAGATTTGTATGTTTTAACTTTTTAAATTATATTTTTACGAATACTAAAAAAAAACTATTTAATTCTTATCTTTTTCGAAAACAAGCTGCAATAAACTCTCCAACATTTAATTTTATGTTTTTCTTTTATGAAAGATTACTTTAATAATAATTTTAGATAAAATTATATGTGCCTATATCAATATAGGTACATTACACCATCCCTCCTTTTTGAGAGTAAAATGCGTCATTTTTGACCATTTTATCTCTGACAACATTAAATCTTAATTTATTATTCTTTCTAAGTTTGCTTTTTGGTATCTTTTCCTTTCCATACTAAGGGCAATCTCCAATTATGCTTTTCTTCTTTCTATGCTGGTAACATTGCTTACAATGTTCGTCCTGGATAATGACCACGAGGACAAACTAAATTTGTGGCACAGGGATCTTTTGTAAACGAAGCTTCGGCTGCCGATTCTCTTGATCGGACTTTGACTAAGAAAAGGTGGCTGCAAATGGCAGGAATTTCAACTGTCCATTTTCGACTTACGCCCTGGAAAACGATTGCCGATTCTCTTGATCGGACTTTGACTAAGCAGCTGCAATGGCAGGAATTTTCAACTGTCCATTTCCGACTTACGCTTTGGAAAATGAGGTACGAGATATGGGGATTCTCCCCCGAAAAGTGACTTACGACTTACTCTGGTTGTTGCCAGTGCGCTTTTTAAAAGAGGAATGATCCCGGCCAATCCGTTGCGGGTACTAGAATTTATCCAGTCGAGAGCTTTAAACTTAATCCTTATCTAACTTATTTCAATACTACCCTCATCCCTTTAGATTCGAACCCTTATACACTCCTAATACAACTTAGATTGACTTTCATTTATATTATTTTTAAATTCATTACGAACATTATTTAAATATTTAGTTTTACGATACTTATTTTAAACCCATACGAACATTATCCATATTTATTTATGCTACAATATTATTTTGAAACTATCACGGACACATATTTATTTATATTACAATATTACTTTAACCCATTACTTTAACTTATATATTAACGTGCGTGTACTCAGAAAAAAAACTATTTTGCTTTATTATGATTCATTCATTATTATTTTACTAGAGATTTTTTTTTTATCTTGATTATTTTAAACAATTTATTTACATCCTTTTCTTAACTTACGGTATTCAAAACAAACTTTTATTTTAACATGCGTATATTCAAAAAACTATTTTATTTTACTACGAATATTTTATTTATTTTCTACAGATATATTATACTTATTTATTTAACTTGTTTTTATTTTATGTATTTCCGTTATTTTATTCATTTATTTAATTCTACAAATATTATTTCTAAATCCTTAATTTGACCCATTTATTTAACTTGATTTTTTATTTATTTGAACTGTTTATTTACGAACATTTCCTTAATTAATATGTGCGTGGAGAAAAAAAAATCTTTTATTTTGCGAAGCCTCCGTTATTATTATTGCTTTCAAACATTTAATTTATTATTCAGTTATTTTTAATTTTATTATTTTAGTTTTAAATAGAAGTTTCAGATTTAAACTTCTTAAATTATTGACATTAGAATAATCATATTCCTGCTCATTGTCCATTTCCGGTCCTTTTTGTTTATTTCCTTTACTATTCCGCCCGTTTACTATCTTTTAAATATGTCCGGTGGTTCCTTCTTTCTTTCTACTAATTCACTAACATAAATTATGCTCCATATCCTCACATCTATAAAGTTTGCTGCTTTATCTCTTTCTCTCTCCGTTCTATTTTCTGCCTTGTAAATTAGAAAACTTTTAAGCTTCACAGACCTCCGTATTTTTCCTAACCGTGAATATTTTTCCTTACGCTTTCTCTTTGATTTACATCTCCGTTTAAAACGAACACGAACTTTTACTTTAACCTTTTTAAATTTTTGTAAAAACTTTTCAACGCTATCTTCTACCTTGAACTTATGTCTCTCTTCTATTTCTTGATCTATGTTTTCCTCTGTCTTAGCACTATCCTGTTCTGCTTTAATTTCTATTTCAGTCTTCTCTGTTTCAACACTATCTAGTTCTACCTCAATTTCTATATCTTTCATGACCTCAACTTCCTGACTTTCTTTAACTAAATCTAACTCTCTGCCTTCTTGGTTCTCCTCTACTTTCTCTATTATTTCACTCCTCATTCCTTTAATTTCACATCTTATTTCTCTTATTCCCACAATGAATTCTTGATGACTTTGCCTGAATTCTTGACGCATTTCTTCCATCATATTTATCATCATTTTCAGCATCTGTGTCTCAGACATTTCTTTCTCTTTTTCCATTTTTAAAACAATATTTTATTTCAAACTAGCGCTTACGTTAGACTAAATTTACTATACGATTTATTTATTTATTTTTCTTACTAAGACGGAAACTCACGTTAACTCCAGCCTTTTGTCCTTTTCACTACCCGCTCTTAATGCTTTAACTCTGCCCATAACACCCAATTGACTCTGATTTGATAG
The DNA here is from genome assembly GCA_028023455.1 of Epiperipatus broadwayi. NCBI lineage: Eukaryota > Metazoa > Onychophora > Udeonychophora > Euonychophora > Peripatidae > Epiperipatus > Epiperipatus broadwayi. The sequence goes on along the minus strand of JAQFVV010006634.1, from coordinate 255,646 downwards.
CATAAATGTCAAAATCTCTTTTCATTTCGAAAAAAAAAAAGAAAGTTTCGGTCAATTCTTTTTTTTTTTTTTAAATTAAAACACTTTTACATACGTAATTTAACTTTTGTATAAAACAAATTTTTCAAACAAGAAACAAAGTACCTCATTACTATTGTTTCTTAGGTTCAGCCCCACGATTGGGTCTAGCCATTTGAACTGTGTTCGAATATGTGGATTCGAAACACCGGCCTCTTAGGCAGAGAAGAACATACTCGGAGAGTATGTATGCCCAAACGATAGCTATAAAGTATATAACTAATGTTACATTTCCAGGACATAACTTCTTCTCGACTGTTGAGTTCAACACCAAGTTCAAAGCACTTTTTTGTTTGTGTATAAACACGGGCGCCAGCTATCTATTCAAGGATGAATAAATAACGCACTTTAAGCAATGGCCACTAACTCAATGCCTAAATCCACGACTAGCTCAGCTGTTTGTAATCACTAATAGATTATACTTAATTAGTGATTAAAAGAATTAATAAAAGAATTTGTTAAAAGGAATTGATAAAAAGAATTGATAAAAGAATTTGGTAAAAGGATTGATAAAAAGAATTGACCGACAAATAAAGTTTAATTTTAAAGATAATTTATTAACTAACATTTATTTACTAAATTTAAACATTCTAATAAAACACACGCATATTTTAAATTAACATTTCTAAACTAGTTTAAATATTCTTGTTTACTTTCATAACAAAACACTGGTATTTATCTAATTTAACTAATAATATTGATATAAGGATCACGCACATATTAACTCATGCACACACACATAATAATATTAAAGTATTACATAGCATTTGAAATTTAATCACACACATCAATAGTTCATTTATGTATGATATCGAGTTCATATAATTAGACTCTTGGAGGATTCGCATGAATTAATGAAATGCAATGGCTATTACAGTATAACGAAAATAAGCAAATGTTTTACCTAGGATTTTGAATGTTGACGTAGAATTTTGTTCTTTGGAGGCTGCTTTCGGTGAGGATATTTCCATTATAAATGCTTACCAGCCGGCTGGGACGTTTCCTTGCTGAGTTTCCTGATTTTCACGATTATTGCTATCGGAGACAAATAGATACTGACGGAGATTTTCTAAGATGTTAAGCTGACATTATTTCACGGGCAGATCTGCTGTTTTCTCGGACATCTGGGCTGGAGGTGAACGTGCGTTCCAAAATATTCTCAGCACTGCATTTTGTTTCTTAACTGACTCAATTAATTTCCGAACTGCACTCTCTCAATAACTTTGTGAACTGATTGTCTCAACTCAATTAATTTGTGGAATGAATTACTGTCCGATAAAAAAGGTCTATTTATACCTGCGCCTTGTTGTCTTTCTGATATCTCCGGCAAAGATCTGTTGTCAAATTCCTTATCAATTAATCCTTTGATAAACGTGTTTTGGAAGATTGCTTAATTAGTAATAGCCATGCAGAGATGTTGTTTTATATTTTAATTAATAACCATTGCCGTGTTTTTTAATAATAATCTTCTTTAACTTTATAATAACATTTATTCTATTGTTGACAATCGCACATATATACGGTCATATATTAGTTTTAACATTATTTTTTCTTTAATTAAACTTGAATGAAAAGAGATTTGTATGTTTTAACCCTTTAAATTATATTTTTACGAATACTAAAAAAAAACTATTTAATTCTTATCTTTTTCGAAAACAAGCTGCAATAAACTCTCCAACATTTAATTTTATGTTTTTCTTTTATGAAAGATTACTTTAATAATAATTTTAGATAAAACTATATGTGCCTATATCAATATAGGTACAATATATATATATATATATATATATATATATATATGCACTGCAAGTTGCTATTCAAGAAGACAATAAACTGCTTATAGCTATTATTTATTTTTACCTTTATTATTCTGAATATTGTAGAATTTATTCCAGATTTATATATATATATTATACCCTTTAGCTTTGGTAGAAGTTAAATGTTAAGTGAAATTTTGTGCTAAGACAGCTAAAAAATATATATATATATACTTAATTTCTGTCATGAATAGATTTTTATTAGTGCTTTCTAAAGCCATAATTTTTACATAGAAATATACTATAGCAGTATTTTGTATATAGATTGTACAGCTATAAAATAAATTTTCCATAGCTTAAATTATACTAGTTTTAAATTTAAATAAAAGTTTATCATAAATTCTTTAAATTTTTAAATGGCTGGTAATTTATATGATAAACAATGCAATTTTAAACTAATAGTGCTAATTCAGTCCTGATTTAACTGTTATAATGTTTCAAAAAGCTTGTATTAGTTTTAAGTTTAAGAAACCAGATTCAAATCCTATATTTTGGTTTGCTGGTATGTATATTAAAGCTATAATATTTTAATTCATTTTAATTTTAAAACAATATTGAAACAGTATATTCTTACCAACTATACATTTCACCTGTTTTACCCCATAACTCTATCAGTGCTAACTTTAAACTTCCTTGAGTACATACATATCAACATAAACATCATTATATATGTATCAGTGTACATGTATATGCAAGAACAGACTGTGATATATTATTGGTTTATGTATATTAGAGTGTATCTGTATTTAAAAATTTAGATATTTTTAAAATTATAGTTTTATTTAATAAAAAAAAATCAATTCATTAATTTTCATTGAGAATCGCATATTTATGTATAAAATCCATCTGGGACCAGCATACATGTGTAACAAAATGTGTGTATATTTTAAATAAAATGGGATTCCACCTTTATTGTTAAAAGGAGGTTTTTGCCTTGGCAACAGTTTGAGATTGTTGATTATTTTCTATATTGGGAATGTCTAAGTGTTGATTGATTTCTAATAATTATATATATATTCTAGTATTTGTTGGTGTAATGGTGACCAAATATATATATACATACTAGTACTTGTTGGTGTAATGATGGCCAATATACTTGACATTCCCATGATCTGGTTTTGAATCCAGAATGTATAAAAATTAAAAATTAAAAATAGCTTCCAATCATGCACAAAATTTTTTATTTTACATTATTGGTCCATAGCTAATTTATATAATTATTTTATATTGTTTAGCAAATTGATATCCAGTAATTTTTAGTAAAAAGTAAAACAAAAATGGAAAACTACTTAAACGTTCCAATATAGCAATCAGCAGGCTTGTTGAATGATGCGCAGTCCTTCAGTATTTTTTTTTGTAACTATTGAAAAAACATTTTCTATATATATCAAAGTATAATAGAATGCAAATAAAATTAAATTTAATAAAAAAGTATCATAACTATGATTTTGCTCATAAGTAAAAATCTAAAACAAACAATATTTGTATATAAAACTTAAAACTAAACAGAATTCAAAAACAATATCTAGTTAATCTTTATATGATATATTATTATTACTACTAGTATTAGTAGTAGTAGTATTAATAATATTATTTTTATTAAATTGATGATCACTTATCTAAATAATCTATCAAAAAGATATTCTTTTAATTTCGATACAACCTTTGCATCATTGAACAATATTTTATAGACAATATTATATTTATAAATATGTGAAATTGAAATAATGTACTTGTAATTAACTCTGAAGATTTGAATTCTTTTGTAGATTCAATATATACACCCCCACATAAGCTTTTAATTAAACAACTGCATGCGATATTATTAACTATTCATTGAATTCTTTTATTTACTAACTCTTTAGACTTGTTTAATATCAAATTTAAAGTATACCCCCAATATATAATAACTTTTATTAAACACTCTACAATTTGACAATTTAAAAAGCAAATAAATAAATTATTTTTCTGATTATTATTAATTAATCTCCTTAAATGAAATGAGGATTTTATTTGTAAGTTGAATACTTAATAAACGTTTTAGAAAAAGCTATACTAATGTAATCATTATGAATTTGCTTTTTGTAAGAGTGGATTATTTATTTATTTTATTTCTACAATAATAATAATAATAATAATAATAATAATAATAATAATAATAATAATAATAATAATAATAATAATAATAATAATAATAATAATAATAATAATAATAATAATAATAATAATAATAATAATAATAATAATAATAATAATAATAATAATAATAATAATAATAATAATAATAATAATAATAATAATAATAATAATAATAATAATAATAATAATAATAATAATAATAATAATAATAATAATAATAATAATAATAATAATAATAATAATAATAATAATAATAATAATAATAATAATAATAATAATAATAATAATAATAATAATAATAATAATAATAATAATAATAATAATAATAATAATAATAATAATAATAATAATAATAATAATGAGGTCTCGCAGCAAATGATGATTTTAACGGATCGTTGTTTACAGAGATCTTAGGAGTTTAACCAAAGAAAACACTAAAACCAACACATCTTTGACTTGCAGTTATATATATATGAACAGTAAGTATTGGGCAATCCAAATTAATTTGTATTTTAACTAAATAGATATTTTTATGAATTGTTTTGTTAAAAATAATATTCGTTGCTCAACGTAAAAATCGG